>JARQOC010000004.1:140513860-140850485 GCA_033576535.1 Allobates femoralis | reverse complement strand
AGGTATCGATTTTTTTTATTTTTAACTCTTGATTTTACTTCATTTCAGTTCCGCAATGTATGTATATACAACAAGGTGTCCAAATTAGATCTTTACCCCATGCCCAGGGTGGATGAGCTGATTGAGAGGCTGGCATAAGCGTGGCATTTCACAATGCTCAATCTGACCAAGGGCTACAGGCAGGTGCCACTGACGGAGTCAGCAAAGGAAAAGACCGCTTTTGCTACACCTGAGGGTCTCTATCACTATGTCGTCTTGCCTTTTAGGTTACATGGTGCTTTGGCCACATTCCAGAGGCTGATGAGCATAGTGTTGGAACCACATCAGGAATATGCATCAGTGTGTCTGGATGACATCATAATTTACAGCACCGAGTGGCACACCCACTTGGTTCAGGAACAAGCAGTGGTGGATTCGTTTAGACTTACCGGTCGTACAGCAAATCCAAAAAAGTGCGCATCGGGACTCACGGAAGTTCATCACCAATTTTTCTGGACTGTCAGCCCCGTTGATGGATCTTCTGAACGGAAAAAAGTCTGTTATGGTCCGCAGGAATTCGCAGGCCGAGGAATCCTTACTGGCCCTGAAGGAGGTCCTGTGTGGACAATCCGTTCTCGTCAATCCCGACTTGCGGAAGGAGGGTATCATGCAGACGGATGCCTCTAAGGTAGGGCTATGAGCTATGAGCGGTACCAGTCAAACTGGTTAACAGGGAGCAACACCCTATCAATTACTTGAGTAAGAAGCTCACCTCACCAGAGAGAAACTATAGCGTAGTGGAAAAAGATTGCCTAGCCATAAAGTGGGCCTTGGAATCCCTACACTATTACCTGTTGGGGCAACAGTTTCACTTAGTAACAGACCACTTCCCATTGGTCTGGATGCAGAATGCCAAGTACCTAGGGTCACCCGGTGGTTCCTCTACCTGCAGAACTACAGTTTTATTGTGGAACACCGGGCAGGGAGGTTGCAGGGCAATGTGGATGTCCTGTCTAGGGGCCCATGTATGGTGGCTGGTGTTCTACCCCACACACTTGAATGGAAGGGGGTATGTGAGGCAGTGACCGGGGTGATATATGACGGCCAATATGTGTCTCCCAGACTGTGCTCCATATTCCTATCCCCTCCACTCCGGGTCTTTGAGGATCTCCATGTCCAGGCATGTGTTTAAAACTGGACTGCAACACAGGGTGTGGTAAGTTGAAGCCAACGAGGCAGAGCAGCAAGAGCTTTGAGACAGGGGCTGTGTGCAGGAATACACAGTCCAGCCGTGTGGTCTTGGTTTCTTGGATTTATACAAATGTGTACAGGACTGTGCCGGCTGCATCCCGGAACCATGAGATCTGTAATCGCCTGGACTGGCAAATAAACTGTATGTGGTGTGAATAAGTGTCTGGGTCACTGCCTCCCGTCATGCTTAACTAACGCTGCTACCTTACAGAATATTAACTGAGCAGAAGGAAGCAAGTGTTTTTCAAGGATAACTTTGAATGCCGCTTGATTCATACATCCTGTCCCTACAGCTGAAAAACAACCCCATAGCTTGATGCTGCCACTATCATGTTTCACTGTTGGGATTGTATTGGGAAAGTGATAAGCAATGCCTGGTTTTCTCCACACATACAGCTTAGAATTATCACCAAAACGTTCTATCTTTATCTCATCAGACCAAAGAATCTTATAACCCATAGTCTTTGAGTCCTTTATGTGTTTTTTTGCAAAGTTTATATGGTCTTTCACATGTCTTACACTAAGGAGAGGCTTCCGTTGGGCCACTCTGCTATAAAGGCCTGACTGATGGAGGCCTGCAGTGATTGTTGACTTTGCAGAACTTTCTCCCATCTCCCTACTGCATCTCTGGAGATCAGCCACAGTGAGCTTGGGGATCCTCTTTACCTCTGTCACCAAGGCTTTTCTCCCACAATTGCTCAGTTTGCCAGACGCCCAGGATTAGGAAGAATTTTGATTGTCCCAAACTTCTTCCATTTAAAAATTATGGAGGCTACTGTGCTCTTAGGAACCTTAAGAAATGCAAAGATAATTTTGTAACCTGGGCCAGATCTGCGCCTTGCCATAATTCTGTGTCTGAGCTCTTTGGGCAGTTCATTTGACCTCATGAGTCTCATTTGGTCTGACATGCACTGTGAGTTGTGAGGTTTTATATAGACAGGTATATGCCTTTCAAAATCAAGTCCCATCAGTTTAATTTAACACAGCTGGACTCCAATGAAGGAGTAGAACCATCTCAAGGAGGATCACTAGGGAATGGACAGCATGTGACTTAAATATGAGTGTCTGATCAAAGGGTGAATACTTATATATAACCATGGGATATTTCAGTTTATCTTTTTTAATAAATTTGCAAAAATATCTGCATTTCTATTTTTTTCAGTCAAGATGCAGGGTATACATTAATGAGAAAAAAAAATTATTATTTTTTTTAATTTACCAAATGCCTGCAATGAAACAAAGAGTGAAACATTTAAAGAGGTCTGAATATTTTCCGTACCCACTGTACATTGCAGCAGGAAGGAAAAACTGTACGGGAGTGAAGCCTAAAATGATAAGGAAAATCAATCAACTATGTGGCAAACTAATGCTTGTTCCAGAGATGAAGCAACACCAGCAGGGATACACGGACAAGTTATTCTTTCAAAGACTGGTCGTACAACATCTATTTAATGCCATCAATCCCTATATGACAGACGAATGTGCCATTTCTATACAGAATTATATAAGTATTGTTCGGTACATGAGGTATGGCAAGAACCAAGCAGTAAAGCCCATGGTGTATGAATACGGAATAGCCTCAGTGTTAGAGATCCTCCAATAAAATGATCATTCCCATATTACCAATATATATATATATAGATATATATATACCAACAATAGTTTTGTGTAGCAAGACAGTTTTAATACCAGTCAAACTAAGACGGCTAGTGGAAAAATCTTTATGTGAGCGATCAAGTGCTGGAATTATTTGTAAAATGTGATCAGACTTTTCAAGAACATTTGTGGGGTCCACATTTTGGGGTATGCAGACATGGGCATGTGGACAAGAATTTGTCTAAATAATAGCTTTAGTAAGTGAGTGATCAAGCACTGGAATTGACCCGTCCCAGGGCTGGGGGTACTCGGATCCCGGGTGTTTTAGTTCTGCGTGATGTCAATGGTAGCTTGTGCCCAGGGCCGTGGCCCTGCTGGTCGCTTAAAAAGGGGTTTAGAAAATAAAAGTAAATAAAATTCATGTCGCCACCTACGGTGTCCAGTGATGGCACCAGAGCTGCTGCAGACCTTCGGGGATGATGGATGGGCAGCAAAGTAGTAACGCTCCCCGTAGGTGGGTGGAATCCCCGGGGCAGTGTAGTAGGAATCTGTATTCCCACAGGGAGGTGGCTCTGCAGGCTGAGGTAATGGGATAGTCTCTGCTTGATGCAGGCTCAGGGTGGTAATGATTGACACACACATGCTGGGAGTAGTTCTCGTACCTTTTACTGATGACAGCAAGGCACTGTCCAGGGTACACTTCCAGATGGTCGGGGAGCATTTCAGGATCTCCACATCTAGTGTGTTATAAGGCCTCCTTGTCTCTCTTCTTCTCCGCTGAAGCCCTGATCTGTTTTAAACCTGGCCTGGCCTCCTCTGTGTCTCTCACCCATGTGAACTGCACTGAGAGCCCTCTGTTGATGGCAGTCAGTGTCCTGCTGTTCCTGGCTCTCATGTTGAAGGTGCTGTGGGTGCCCGGGAGCCTGGAGTCTCCTCGGTATATCAGTGTTTTCTGCTGGGCTAAACTCTCTCTGGCAGACTCAGACTCCGGTGTCCAGATTGCTTCTTTGTGGGTTAAGCCAGCATTACCCCTCTGCCACCATTACTCTGTTCCTCACCTTGCCTTCGTCCCTCACTCACGGGTTCCTTACACTAGCTAAGGCTTCTTTCTGGTTTGGGCCTGGCGTGGCTCCGCTACCAAGGGTGTCTTCACAGTACTACTCCGTACTGCACGGACTGACTAACTCCGCCCCCAGCACATGTATTTACAGGGGATCTTGCCTAAGGGCAGCAAATGGAGCTCCCCCTACAGGCCTGGAGTGGAAGTTGTTGTATGTGTGAGGTGTACCAGGTGTGGAAATCCCTTCATGCTCTAGGTGTTCCTGTGGCTACCTGTAGTGCAGGGTGCCACATAATTATTGGTGAAATGGGGTAAAATGTGTTTTATTGATGAAAATAGTAAATTTCATTTTACAAGTAATAAATTCAATCTCTAAAGAGGCCCACTAAACAGAAAATATAAATTATGTGAAGAAAAAACCCTACCATGCAATTTGGCATTAGTTATGACAACTAATAATTGTGAGATGTATTGAAGATCTTGAAGCAGGTGGTAACACAAAGTCCTGGTTGGGATGGGGACATGAGAAAACAGTACCTGGATTCACTTCTCCTACTCTGCTACCTTCAGACGTGGCATCTTTTTGTTGAACAGTTTTGGGTGGGAGTTGGAGCCATGAGGCGAGGGATGAGGTGCAAAAAGTGTTGCTCTGTTAGACTCTGGATATTCTTAATCTCTCTGGATATTTTTATTCTCTGACTCGAAGGCGACGTGAAACAAAGAGGGAAAATACAGCACCAGCTATATTATTCCCTGCAGTTTTCTGGACAGAGAGTTCAGATGTTGCTCCTGGGGTCTGTGGCAACCATTTTTCCAACTTAGGAGTCACTGCCCCAAGTGCTCCTATCACCACTGGAATCACGGTTGCCTTCACCTTCGACATCTTTTCCAGTTGCTATTTGAGTCCCTGGTATTTCTCCAGCTTCTCATATTCCTTCTTTCCGATGTTGCTGTCATTTTCCACCACATTTTCTGCGGTCTCCCATCTGGACTTCAGGGAACTTAGCCCATATGTTGTGCAGATGTTCCTGTATACAATTCCAGCTACTTGTTTGTGGTGTTCTGTTTATGCTGTTCCTTCTTTCATTATGTATCCTGCCACTACACTTCCGTTCAAAAGTTTGGAGCCGCCTGGAAAATGTTGTGTTTTCCATGAAAACTCATACTTTTATTTATCAAATGAGTTGCAAAATGAATAGAAAATATAGTCCAGACATTGACAAGGTTAGAAATAATGATTTTTTTATTTGAAATAATAATAATTTTCTCCTTTAAACTTTGCTTTTCTCAAAGAATGCTCCCTTTGCAGCAATTACAGCATTGCAGAGCTTTGCCATTCTAGCTGTTAATTTGCTGAGGTAATCTTGATAAATTTCCCCCCATGCTTCCTGAATCCTCTCCCACAAGTTGGATTCCCTTGATGGGCACTTTTTTGCGTACCATACATATGGTCAAGCTGCTCCCACAACAGCTCAATGGGGTTGAGATCTGGTGACTGCCCTGGCCACTGCATTACAGATAGAATACCAGTTGCTTGCTTCTTCCCTAAGTAGTTCATGCATAATTTGGAGGTGTGCTTTGGGTTTTTGTCCTGTTGTAGGGTGAAATTGGCTTCAATCATTTGCTGTCCACAGGGTATGGCATGGCGTTGCAAAATGGATTGATAGTCTTCTTTATTCAAAATCACATTTACCTTGTACAAATCTCCCACTTTACAAGCACCAAAGCAACCCCAGACCTTCAGATTACCTCCACTATGCTTGACAGATGGCATCAGGCACTCTTCTTATCAGTTGTTTTGCATCTCAAAAATGTTCTTCTGTGTGATCCAAACACTTAAACTTTGATTCGTCTTTCCATAAAACTTTTTTCCAATCTTCCTCTGTCCAATGTCTGTGTTCTTTTGCCCATATTAATCTTTTTTTTTTAGCCAGTCTCAGATAGGGCTTTATCTTTGCCACTCTGCCCTAAAAGCCAGCATCCCAGAGTCGCCTCTTCACTGTAGACATTGATACTGACGTTTTGCGGGTACTATTTAATAAAGCTGGACGACTCACCAACGATGTAGTAAGCAGGTATCGTTCACACACCCCAGTTGAGGAGCTGTGAGGCATTGATTTGTCAAACTAGAGACTCTAATGTACTTGTCTTGTTACTCAGTTGTGCAGCGGGGCTTCCCTCTTCTTTTTCTACTCTGGTTAGGGCCTGTTTGTGCTCTCCTCTGAAGGGAGTAGTACACACCGTTGTAATAAATCTTTAGTTTCTTGGCAATATCTCGCATGGAATAGCCTTCATTTCTAAGAACAAGAATAGACTGTCGAATTTTACATGAAAGTTCTCTTTTTCTGGCCATTTTGAGAGTTTCATAGAAAAAACAAATGTAATGCTCCAGATTCTCAACTAGCTTAAAGGAAGGTCAATTTTATAGCTTCTATAATCAGCCAAACCTTTTTCTGCTGTGCTAACATACTTGTGAAAGGGTTTTCTAGGGTTTCCTCCACATCCATTAGCCTTCTTACACAGCAAACACAATGTACCATTAAAACACAGGATTTGTAGTTGTTGGAAATGGGCCTCCAAACACCTATGTAGATATTGCATTAAAGACCAGACGTTTGATGCTAGAATAGTCATTTATTATTATTATTATTATTTATTTATAGAGCACCATTAATTCCATGGTGCTGTACATGAGAAAGGGTTGCATACAGACAAATTACAAATATAATGAACAAAGTGACAGACTGATACAGAGGGGAGAGAGGACCCTAAATTTGTGGGCCTACATTCTACAGGACAATGGGGAGGGAGACAGTAGGTTGGGTCTGCTCGGGTGGTACTAGATTGCCAGGTCTGGTGGTGGTGGAGCGCCAGGTCCAGTGGTGTTGAGGCGGCACTGTGCTCATTACAGGTTGTAGGCTGTTCTGAAGAGATGGGTTTTTAGGTTCAGCTTGAAGGTTCTGAGTGTAGGGTACAGTCGAACGTGATGGGGTGCAGAGTTCCAGAGGATGGGGGATGCTTGGGCGAAGTCTTGCAGGTGGTTAGATGAGGAACGTACAAGTGTGGAGGAAAGAAGGAGGTCTTGGGAGGATCAAAGATTACGAGTTGCATGATATCGGGAGATTAGTTCAGAGATATATGGGGGGACAGATTGTGGATGGCTTTGTAAGCCAATGTTAGTAGTTTGAATTGGATACGCTGGTGAATTGGGAGCCAGTGGAGGGATTTGCAGAGGGGAGACGTGGAGGAATAGCGAGGAGAGAGGTGGATTAGTCGGGCAGCAGAGTTAAGGACAGATTGAAGTGGTGCAAGAGTGTTAGCAGTAAGGCCACAGACTAGGAGGTTGCAGTAGTCAAGGCGGGAGATGATGAGGGCATGCATGAGTAGTTTAGGAGAGTGGGAGTTGAGGAAGGGACGGATTCTGGCAATATTTTTGAGTTGGATACGGCAGGAGGTGGCAAGGGCTTGGATGTGCGGTTTGAAGGACAAGGCAGAGTCAAGTGTTACTCCAAGGCAACGGACTTCAGGTACAGGGCAAAGTGTGATGTCATTTATTGTGATAGATTAGTCTGGTAAGGAAGGTGTGGGAGATGGAGGAAAGAGGATAAGTTCGGTTTTGTCTACATTGAGTTTTAGGAAGCGGGAGGAGAAGAAGGAGGATATGGCTGATAGACACTCCGGGATTCTGGACAGCAGAGAGGTGACATCTGGGCCAGAGAGGTAGATCTGAGTGTCGTCAGCATACAGGTGATACTGGAAGCCATGGGACTTTATGAGTTGTTCAAGACCAAGAGTATAGATGGAGAAAAAGAGGGGCCCCAGAACAGAGCCTTGAGGGACCCCAACAGAGAGGGGATGGGGTGAGGAGGTTGTGTGGGAGTGGGAGACACTAAATGTGTGGTTGGAAAGATAGGAGGAGATCCAGGAGAGGGCAAGGTCAGTGATACCAATGGAAGAATTAAGCCACATTTACCACATTAAGAATGTATAGAGTGTATTTCTGATTAATTTAATGCTAGCTTTATAGAAAAAAATGTGTTGTTCTTTCAAAAATAAGGACATTTCTAAATGAAACCACACTTTTGAATGGTAGCAATGGCGTAACTACCGCGGTCGCAGCAGTCGCGGCTGAGACCGGACCCACCCCTGTAGGGGGGCCCGCGCCTCCCTGAAGGGGGACCCGTGCTACCAGCCGCCTGCCGCCATCGCGTGTGTCCAAGGAAAGAGGATGGGAAGTGAGTGAAGCCTCACTTCCTGCAGCTGTGCCCACCCCTCCTCTCCTCCTCTCCTCTGCCGCTGACCACGGAAGCAATATAAATGTAAGTAAAGCACCAACCATACACTACCAGCACTACCAGTTCATGTTACTCCACTGAATGGTAGTGTATGTGTTGGGCTGTCTATGAGGTTTCTTTAGATAGTCTGCACCTTGGGTCTTGTCTTGTGTGGTAGATCCTTGCTTCTATGGATCTGGTACTTAGCGCCTGCTCTTGATTAGTGCCTCTGTGCAGTCTTGGAGTGCAGCTGTCTCCAACCATTGGCAGGATTCCTTCATGTCAGCCACCTCCATTACATGTCGAAGTTACATCCTATGCAGCGGCTTGTCTTGCAATGACCTCATGTTCCTGTTCTTCCTTCCAGGACTGCCGTTGTTGCTGCCTTAGGCTCTCCCTCAGCATCTTATCTTTTGGTGCTATTTTTCTGATGGATACTGCTTGTTTCATCCATGATGGTGGCTTGGACGAATATCAAGCCTCGACCACCCTCCTTTCTGTTGGTGTACAGTCTTTGGGTGTTAGACTTGGGGTGTAGACCTCCATGCATTGTAAGCAGCTTCACATCTGCAACTTCCATTTCTTCTTTTGGCCAGCACACTATGCTGGCAGGGTATCTGATAACTGGTAGGTCGTATGTATTGATGGCAAAAATCTTATTCTTCCAATTGAGCTGGCTCTTCCGGACCTGTGATGGTATTTGATTTAATCTGTTGTTATTTTCCTTGCCTCCTTATCATGATTACCATATCCCTGTGGGATGCTGAGGTGCTTGTAGCAGGTCTGTACATCTGCTACATGCCCTGCCCATTATTCTACTCCCTCAGTCTTTACTACCCTTGCATTCTCTAGTCTGAAGGACATACGAATGTCTTCCCTCTAGATCCTTGTCATGAGGATCAGTGAAAAGATGTCTCGTTCATTTTTTTGCATACAGCTTGATGTCATTCATGTAGAGCAGGTGGCTGATGGTGCTTCCACTCTTCAACTTGTATCCATAGCCCGACTCTGTAATTATATGACTGATGGGGTTCAAGCCTATTCAGAACAGCAATGTGGACAGTACATCACCTTGCTATGTGTAGCATTTGATGGACACTTTAGTTGTCTTGAGTTGACTTCCAGTGTTGTCCTCCATAGCCCCATTGACTTGCTGAGGAAGGTTCTTAATTTCCATTTGACATTGTAGAGTGTCAAGCATTCACAGATCCATGAGTGTGGCATTGAGTCATAGGCTTTCCAGTAGGCAATCCAGGCTGTGCTGAGATTGGCCTGTTGGGATCTTGAGTCTTAAGCAACTGCTCTATTAACTAGCATCTGGTGCTTAGAGCCTCTGGTGTTATTTCCAATTCCTTTTTGAGCATAAGGCTTTTCTGAAATATATGTATTTAGCAGAATTTCTGCACCAGCAAACAACAAAAACAAACATTTATAATGATATCTGCACACAAGATTTAAAAAACAAAAAACACTATTTGGAAAGTAAATAAATTGGATAAAAGATTGACATTACCTACTTAAATAATAGTATGGCACGGTAAAATGTCCTTTTTCATCCCTGTCCAAATGACTAGATGCGCATCTTCTTAAGTAGGATTCGTGCCTATAAAAACAAATCACATTTCACTTTGGTTAGTGATCAACTCATGGAAAGATTAGCAAAATATGTATTGGAATATATAATACTTAAGCTTCTTCGGGGTCGAAGTAATCTTAGCGCTATCAGTATCAGTAGGTTAAGGTGTGTCATTTTTAGCCCTATTTGGCGTTCTCCATTATCCATGATAGATAACACCTGAAGTGAAAGTTTCCCTTCTGTAACAAAATGGAACATAGCGAAGAAGGAGGTTGTGCCAGGATATTACATCAAGACAGTCTTTTTTTTTTAACAAAATTAACCTAGCTTTATTTAGAGTCACAACAGTGTACAGGATGTAAAATAGGCACCAAAAAATGAACCAAAAACACACCATTGGGACAGTACTGAAAGCCCTCAGTGCTTTCAGTACTGGACCCGCAGAAGCGCTATACACGCGAAACGGAGCCGTTGTCCACCCTGCTGACCCCTCCCTGCACTATGTACCCTTATATTTTGTGAATAAAGAGCACGTCGAAGAGATCCGGTGAGTGCCATCTTTCATCTTATTTAAATCATGCTTCTTGCTGACTGAGCAACACTGGTCCCTGGAACACAGTATACCTGTGCTGTCTGGGCTTGTAGCGCTGGTGCCTCACTTCCTCATGCAAAAAGCTTTAATCTATGGCCACATCATATGCATTAACCCTGCAGGTTCTGTTTGACAATGGGGGCATGCTGAGTCCAAACGAAGTCCAGCCCTACACATCAGCTCTGGAGTTTTGTAAACCCTATGAATGAAAAATAGCTAAGACAATTTCCCTGATTCACTTAAAGACAGCCAAGGCACATATTCCAATATTGATTCCCATCTGTCATCCATGATCCTATTTATGTCCTGCTCCCAACACTGTCTAGATTTAATCGGGTGTTTAACCTTGAAGGTCTGCAGGGTCGTGGTATATGCTGGAGAAGACACCCTTCGTTTCCCCTGTGCGCCTATATATTCCAGTAGAATGTATTTCTGTATCATCATGACAGGCCGCTTGTTTTGGGCTCCATATTGATGTTCCACCAGATCGAGGAGTAGACTGTAACATGTGGCACCCCTCTAATCAACTTAACAGTTTGCCATAGCTTATGAATTAAACCCAATATAGGATATTTGTGTCCAACAGCCTTGAAACATCCAGCCTCCAGGCCCTGAAATAGAGAGCTCCATCCCACTACTGTCTCCAAGATATTCTGTATGGACCCATCCTTCCCTTCTCCGCTCCATTGTCTCAAGTGTTAACATTGTACTGCAACATAGTACACCCAGGGATCAGAAAGAGCAAGTCCCCCCTCATCCTTCAGTCTCTGTAAAATTTCCATCTTTATTCTTCCCTGTATTTTACCCCAAACCAACCAACCAACCAACCAACCAACCGAAAAGAGTCCTAATCCTATGAAATCTCCACTTAGTCAGCCAGACAGGAGCATTGTGAAGTACATAGAGTAGCTGAGACATGAGAATCACCTTAATAAGGTTGGTACTGCCCACTACAGATAAATGCAACTTACACCACACCCCAAATTTAAATTTTTTCCAGAAGCGGGTTCAGATTGAGATCTACATACCTAGCTAGTGGGAGAGCAAACTGTATGCCAAGATATTTAAACTGAGGAACATGAAAAAAAAACATTTCACAAAACTATATATAAATGTTTTATAAAGCCAAGATGCACATGTTCCAAATTACTTCAACTTACAATAGTTCAGAGATAACAATTGCAGTATTTGTATACACAAATCCAGGCAGTATAACCAATGGACTAACTTGAAGCTCATGAGTCCCAATGCAAAAGCTCTAGCTAGGCTCCAAATTATTGAAAATCTTTAATTACAATAGTCATTTCCTACAGTCCAAAGAGACTTTTAGGGCCCCCTAGGCTCTAGGGGCCATGTGCGATTGCAACCCCTGAGCATAACTCCTATAGAGTATACTTTAGATACAGCTAGGTTGCAAGTTCAGGTGTACCTAACCACTTAATAGACTTCAGAACATTTAGAAAATGATGGAACAGCACTCCATGTTTTGCAAGTTTGCCTCCAAATGTCTTTAGGATAGGGCATATGCGGCTTTTTCAGTCAGGTATGCTCTAGAGCCCTCCGACTCTGGCGAAGAATGGCAGCATGCTCATGGAGTGTATCGGCGGTCTTTTTTCAATACAGCTCTTTGGGAGTTTGAGTTTGGAGTCAAGTACTGAAAGGGTCGCCAACAGGTCATGCTTTCAGGATTTCCTCAGTATTGCACAAGTATTCAGAAAGCTACAGTCTTGCTGCAGGTCTGGAACTGACAGGAGTTGATGATCCCAGACAGACAGTTTCCTGGATGGTGGGCTGAGAGGTCAGTGAGTGAAGGTTGTGATGCCTGCACTGGGACACTAGCAGAAAATGTATATAAATCCAGGTGGGCATACGTGCTATTGGAACAGATTGATTGTCATGAATGTTCCCTTGATGTTAATGGACTGTACCATGTATTGAGGTTGATGATGTGTGATAAAGCGGATGGGCTTGTTCTATGGAAAATTGTGCCTGTGTGCCTCATTCCTGCTACCCTGTTAGTGTCTCCCACTGAGCAAATCACTACAACAGACAGAAAGATTGAACAAGGATAGATTATAAGCTCCAGAGACAAGCTCGGGGCATGAATCTCACTATGACATCTGTACTACATGGAGACAAAAGGAATGGGAATGATACCAACAAGATACAATTTCATCCATAAGGTACCTGTGTGTAAATGTGTATTTGTGATCCTGCCTTCATCTCATCAGTCCTGTGGTTCCTGCACAGTCCACAGTCTGATAATATTGAAAAAGTGCAGGTAAAGTAAAGTGCAATAGGGTCCTATCTTAATTATTAAGAAATAATAGAACAGAGCTGCTTGCTCACCTTGTGTTGTTGTATAACACATAACCAGTAATTATAGCATGAGTTGGTTCTGCAGAATGGACATGCTAAAAGGTATAGGAACTGGTTACAATATGTGGAGATGATGATCAGCAGTGCCATGATTTAGATAAAAGAGCTGAAATAAAGTAGCTGTTTGGACTTTGAATCTTCTATTAACATTTTTTTCATTTTGCCCCTTTCAAGATGGTGTCTGCTGCTTCGCTTTTGTTCATGTGATCCTCCTTTATGACTTTATAAACCTCAGCCTACCGTCTAACCTCAGTATTCAGTTAAAATTCCTGGCTACTTATGATTTACTAGTCTGCTCCACCACCTGCTGATCCGCTCCGGCTTTTCCAGCAACTGCAATTGGACTCCAGCAACCTCATCTCCCCCCAGCTACCCCCCTGTTCCCAGCTGCCTGCGCTTTGTTCCCTAACTCTGCTTCTGCTTCACAAGTCTTCACCAGTCTTGTGTCCAGGGCCGCACCGTCCATTGGACAGTGTGAGCCCTGTCATTCAGGCGGCAGCCGGCAGGGGGAGCGGCTGTGCAGAAGGGGGCGGCGCCTCATGCACAGAGCCTCCCCCTGTCATGGCGCCGGCCGCTCATCCCGCTCACCGCAGGTAAGCGGCGGGCAGCGGGGGGACACGCATCAAGGGGCGGCAGCCCCAGGCTTCAAAAGCACCCCCCCCCCCCGGTACTTGCGGCAGCGGCCGGCAATCACTGCCGCGGCTCAGGCGGCAGTGGCGAGCCGGTCACTGCAGAAGGGGCGGCAGCCCCAGGCTCCACCAGCACCCCCCCCCCCCCGTAATCAGTGCCGCGGCTCAGGCGGCAGTGGGGCTTGGTGCACCCCTGCTTGTGTCACATAAGCTTTGTGTGCCAACACTTAAAGAACTATTGTTTATTGCACAGATGCAGTATTCTGAACATTTAGAACTCTTTTAGGCTATGTGCACATTGGGCGTTTGTGATCATTTTTTGTGCTGCGCTTTTGAGACTTCTAAAATGCTGTGCCGACGGCTGCGTTCTTTCCTGATCAGGTTTTGCTGCAAAAACCTGATCGGAAAAGTAGTAGCATATCAATTAAATGAACTGGATTTGCAGAAAAAACGCAGCAATACTCACAATTTCTGGTGATCCCACAGCAAGCTCCGGTGATTTCTTTTTTCCAGGCACCACAGATGCTGTGTTTAGTGTTCTTTCAGAACCTGCTCACCATGTGACTCAGGCTGTCATATGGTGTGAAGGATCTTGCAGTACTGAACCAGGAAGTAAGAAATCACCAATCACCGCGGGAATGCCTGGAGGGAGAAAGTGCCTATGTATGTGTAGGTCTGTCTGTGTGGCTGTATGTGTGTGTTCTCGTTTGTGCTGCCTTTCTATTTGCACAAACACAGCACAAATGCAGCTGCTAATGTGATCCATTGGTGCTGTTTTCTTTTAAAACCTGATAAAGGTTTTCATGCAGAATTTTCCTGAGCACAAGCAGATCACTTCTTTTGTGTGTGTACATAGCCTTAAAGCTGCACTGCACTAATACGTTTTGGACTTCTTTTTCTGTATATTCCTATTCCCAGGCCTCTGGGTATTTATTATTCTTATTATAGACTGTTTTTCTCCATCGGTTTCTCCCTGTGAAAATTATTTCTAGAGACTTCCTTATTTATCATTATGTGCTAGAACTACTCCTAAGGGCTGCTTTACACACACCAACTTCTGTGACCAACTGCTGAACAGATCTCTGGTTGCAGTGAAATCATGGACACATTGTTCCATTTGTACACAGCCACAAAATGGAACAATGTGTCCATGATTTCACTGCAACCAGAGATCTGTTGAGAAGTTTGTCACAGAAGTTGGTGTGTGTAAAGCGGCCCTAAAGATGTTATGTTGTTACCTGTTTGATGAACTTAATCATTTGCTGCACTTTATGTTGTGTCTGCCATGTGTGTTAATTATAGATTTCTTCACCTATAAACTTGGCTTCAGTGTGTTTATGCTCCTACAGCTAAGGCTGCTTTCACATCATGTTTTTTTCCTGTCCGTGGGATCCTACTTTTTGTAGGACCCCACGGACAGGAAAGGACACCTCAGGGGGTGACCTATTCTGTGTCCGGGTCCTTGATTATCACAGATCCAGACACAGCTGAGCACTTTCACTTCCGCAATGTATAATATACTTTGTGGAAGTGAAATTTAGTAAAAGAAAGAGTTAACAATAAAAAAATCTGTATGGTCACCTATCCGCGATCCACCGCTGCCTCCAGCAAGCTCCGGGTGATAGGACCTGCCGTGATGTCAAACCCGGCAGCATCATCGGGTCACATGACCGCAGTGTGACCCGATGACGCGGCCGAGTTGTGACATCACGGCAGGTCCTAACACCCGGCGCTTGCTGGAGGCAGCGGTGGATCGCGGACAGGTGAGCATACAGATTTTTTATTTTTAATTATTTCTTTTACTTAATTTCACTTCTGCAATGTATGTATATACATTATAGCCTGATGTCACAGCAGCCCGGCTCGAGCTCTGATTGGCTCCCAGGAACCAGCAGGCGCGGCCAGATGACGTCGTGACCTCTGATTGGCTCGTCATCTGGCCGCGCCTGCTGGTTCCTGGGAGCCAATGAGAGCACGAGCCGGGCTGCTGTGATGTCAGGCTGGGTGGAGTTGAGCAGGGGCACACAGCATGTTAGGCTGTGATTAACCCCATCTGCTCCAGCTCGGCTGCACCTGGGGGACACAGAGGACACTGGAGGAGCCTGGACACACCGGAGGACAGCTAGGACAGCGGGGAGCCACACCGGAGGACAGCGGCAGCCACACTGAAGGCCAGGGGAGCCGGTAAGAAGCGGATTGCGTGTGTGTGTGTGTTTGTGTGTGTATGTGTGTGTGTATATGTGTGTGTATGTGTGTTTGTATGTATTTTGTTACAAAAAAAGTGCTGCTCATACTGTATATAGGGAAATGTCAGCAAACTTATTTCTGAACAATATTAAGTGATACAGTTAATATTAATACAAAATAATAATTATTATTAATTATAAATCTGTTAATATTATTATTAAGCAGAATTAATATCAGCCTGTTGGTTCAGCCTGCACATCAGTCATATGTGGCTCTTATATATATTTCTTATCCCTGCTCTATTATGAATAGCAATGCTGCACATAAGCATAAAAATGTGTGGGCCACTGTCCCTGTTATTTTGTGTCTACAGATGTGCATCAGAGCACCTGTCCGTAAATAATGTGAGCTACCATTTGATTTTTCAAAAGGGGATAATATGATATGTCACAGGATACATCCACTTGAGGGAGGACCATGCCTTTAGATAGATAGATAGATAGATAGATAGATAGATAGATAGATAGATAGATAGATAGATAGATAGATAAACAGACAGACAGACAGATAGATAGATCCAAGCACCAAGACATAAAGTATGTGTCAGTATTCCAGGTTTTCCAGCCTGCCGTCTGACCATATTGCCCTCAGTCAACATGGAGATCATTGTTTTGTTTGACCTTCCTGTCTCGTTTGCATAAAGACCTGGCTCAGGTGATCATTAATTGCTTGAGTATACTGGTTCCTGGTCTGCTCCTGCTCAGCTGTTCTCCTTGGTCCACTTACTTCCCTGGAGCTCTGTGAGATCTCAGTTCTTCCTAAGGCTTCCTGCATTGTGCTCCTAGTTCCACTGCTTCTATCTTCAGGCTCGGACGTTTCAAGTTTGTAAGCAACTTTCCGGTCATTACCTTATGTACTGTTTGCTTTTTGGAACTTGTGTTTCATTACCTACTCGGAACTGTGTTTGAACTTTTTACCCGGTCTTCCGGGTGTGGGGACCTTTTGCCACGGACTATATCCTTCCGGTCGTTCCAGTACAAGGACTTGTGCTATGGACTACTTGCATCCGGATTTATATATGTTGGACTATTTGTTTTTCGGACTGTTTCCATAAGGACTGTGCTCTGCAGTATATATTGGGGTCGTGTTATGTTTGTGTGCTTTTGCTGTGTATTACGTTCACATTGTTTTGCTGTGTGTATATAAATACTTGCATCCAAGAACCCGTCTCTGCTCTTCATTGCCCTTAAGCGATCAGACTCCTCAAACCTATACAATAGTATTACATTATGCCTGAATATGATGAGATTTAAGCTGCATAACTGCTATGTGGAATACATGAAAAAAAATTGTCTTTCTTATAGAAAAAATAAACGTTTCTTAGTACATAAATTACCCAATCCATGTGTGTCCATCAACCACGGCAAGGTGACCTCTCTCTGATGAGACCCTATATATAGTTATAGATAAATATGTATATTTGATTATTTTCGTTTGAGACATTCTTGAAATCTGGCAGATGCAAAGCACAGAGCCAAGGAAACCAGAGTGAGAGTACTCTCAAAGATTAAAAATGTAGCAAAGTATAAATATTTCAAACACCCTAGGGCTGGCATATGTACTGTCTTTAAGCAGACCTTTTTTGATCTGAATCTGTTGTTGCTGTTATATTGCATCAATGTTTTCCAAGCTTCGAAGTCTTCCATTTCACCAGAAAGCTGAACGTTGTAGGTTGAATCCCCTTGTCTAAGAGGTGAAAAGGGAGAGAAGATCTGTTTGTTTTATTTTGTCTTCCTCTGTGTTTAGCTTGCCTTTTTTTTCAATAAAGTTGAAAATAATGTTTTCATCACATCCTGAGTACCAGGATTAGTGGTGTGAGAGTGCGTAGAAGAGGAATTTTATCAAGGGGTGTCATGTTTTTGTGTGTTTGCTCATAAATAAAAAATCTAAAAGAATACATGTTTCTTCTAAAGTGATGCATTTGGGTACATTATGTTTCAGGTAGTGAATATTCTTGTAAGAAAGATAGATTTTATGTAGCTGATGATACTTTTTTTAGATTTATTGTGTATGGTATAAAGTGTGTTTCCTCAATTTGTTTCAGAAGTTTTAAAACTTTTATCATGGCCTTTTGTTCAGATAAAATGGAAAATATTATAGGTAACATTAAAAATATTTGCAAACAGTATCAATTAAGAACTGTTCTATTTTAACATATTGTACAGATGCCTTTGCCATGGTGAACAATGGGAGGCAAGTTATTGGCCAGGTTTCTGAATATTTGTTTATAGGGGTTAAACTCTCATCATCCCCAGCATTCAGCTGTTTAAGGCTGGCTTCACACCACGGCACAGTCCAGTCCAGGGCTGTCCGGTGTAAACCAGACAGCCCCAGACCGTTTTTTGGCCCTATAGTAGCCTATGGGGCCAGATGGAGCCGGATGGCAGCTCTCTGCCATCCGGTTTCATCTCTGCGGTGGAATCCGGGGGAAATCGGATTTTTCTCACCGTACACAAAAATGATGCTTGCAACGTTTGTGTGTCCGGGGAAAAAAATCTCCCCAAGAAGCTGGATCCCGGATTTTCCCGGATTGTCCCGAATCCGGGGCCATTCGGTTCTCCCTAACATGGGAGCCTATGGGGCCGGTCCGGGCGAATACGGGAACCGGATACCAGCGGCTGCACGCCGCTGTTGTTTCAGGACCGCGGCTAGCTCCATGCTAACCGCGATCTTGAAAAATCAGCAGCTGCGGCTGCAATTACAGCCATCCAGCTGCACACAGGACCGGAGGGCACATTTGGCCCTCCAGTTCTGTGTGCTGATCCGGTCTGGACTGCACCGTGGTGTGAAGCCAGCCTAACAGGGCCATGGTATTCAGAAAGCACCACATACCTCCCAGCTTTGGAAGAACCGAAAAGGGCACAAATGAATGCGGTGAGCTATGTGCACTGCAGCAAATTTTGTTCATGCCACATCTAAGTTACACCCATTTGCCATTTCATTCTAACCTGGCAGGAGATGTCAGAGGAATAAATTCAATGAGAGGCATTCAGCAGACTCAGGAGACTGCAGGGCGCAGATTGAAATCAGAAACTGTCTTGCTGAATGACGGATGGTTGGGACTAGAGATGAGTGGAGTGGATGGATTTACAGGACGGAAGGTCAGTTACCTTTTGTCATCCTTGGTGCGGCTTCTAATTAACCAGATATGGTGCAATGTCATCTGTGTGTCCTGCTCATCACTAGTTGGGATGTAAGGATTTATATCTTGTTCCTTTATTCAAAAGACAAAAGAAGAAAAAGTTTTATTCTTCAGCCTACCTTTCTCAGTGTTAGTATGTCCCTTCAGCGGTCTGATGGCAGAATAAATCAAGGGCGGTTACTGGAACCCATTGCCGTGTTCGAGCGTTGCAAAAATTCAGTGTTTTTTTCTTTCAGCATTTGTCTGCATTTTTTATGCAGATGTGAAATCACATTTTTAAGTGTTTTTTTCTTATAGTACAGACAAACTTTGATTCTGTACTTAAAAAATGAACTGAATTTTTATTAGGCTCCATATAGAATCCTCTAGAGCAGGGGTGGGGAACTCCTGGCCTCGAGAGCCGCCAACAGCACAGGTTTTCAGGATTTCCTTAAGGCCCCTTTACACGCTGTGACTTTCCAGCGATCCCACCACCTATCCGACCTGACCAGGATCGCTGAAATGTCGCTATGCAGTCGCTGGTGAACTTTCAAACTGGCAGAGTCACCAGCGACCAGATAGTAGCGAGATCGCTGATAACCTGGGTAAATATGGGGTTGCTAAGTAGCGTGCTCTGCTTAGTTACCCGTTGTTTACCCTGGTTACCAGCGTCCTCCCACTTACAGACTGGGCTAAGTGGGAGGTAACCCGGGTAAACAACAGGTAACTAAGCAGAGCGCGCTGCTTAGCTACCTGATATTTACCCTGCTTACCAGTGCCCAGCATCTAATGTGTGGCGCTGGGCATTGGCTGGGAGGTCGCTGATCGTTGGTCTCTTGCTGTCACACACTCTGATGTGTGCTGACCAGTGGGAGACCAAGGACCAAAAAATGGTCCTTAACGATTTGTAGCGATCAGCGATCTCAGAGCAGTCACCAGGTCACTGATGCGTGTCGCACACTGCAACATCGCTGGAGAGGTCGCTGTTACGTCACAAAATCTGTGACGTTTCAGCGATACCACTAGCGATGTTGCAGTGTGTGACGTACCCTTTAGTATTGCACAGGTGATAATATAATCACCTGCACTGGTGATCATCCCAACCCCTATACAATACTAAGGAAATCCTGAAAACCTGCACTACTGGCGGCCTTCAAGGCCTGGAGTTCCCAACACCTGCTCTAAAGGAAAAAACAAAACCGCACAGTTCAGCAGCATCTTTTCATATGCAGTGAGTGAAATGTTCATGAAATCACACCCACTTTGCATGGACAGTTAAATACAGCAGAATTTCTCTGCAAAAATTAGCAGCAGAGAAACACAGCATTTACGCTACATGTGAACTCAGCAGCAGCACACACCCCACTGGGCGGCATTATTCTTTCTTCATCGCCGCCTCCTCCGTTTGGAACCTCCCGCCTGCTTTACACCTATCATGTTGTGGTGATGCAACCTCGATGTGTCCCCTGACCGGGACACAGCATATGGGATATTGTATCTTCTGCTTGGTAGCAGCACACACAGGGTGAGGTGCTACTGGAGCTGAGTGCTGATTGAAAGCAGTGACGCCAGGTGTGGGGGTGAATAGGAGATGATATGAGCTGCCCTGGGATGTGGGGAGGGGGTGTAGTGTGTCAGGACAGCTGCAGGAGCTGCTGTGTAGAGAGCTGTGTGAAGATTTAACACAGCCTGTGAGCTCTCTCAGAGTGGACGTTCATGAGGCTAATGAGCGGATGGTGAGGAGAGAAAGGTTGTGTGCTGACCTAACACAGCCTACCCAGGGGAAGGTACAGAGCTTCTATATCAGCTGTTGGGATGTATGAGGCTGTACTCGGCTGCGCCCCGGAACCTGAAAGTCTGTGAATACCTGAACTGCGCCATTAAACTGTGTGCTGTGTAAGTAAATACCTGAGTCACTGCCTTCTGTTGTGCCAATCCTAACCGCTACCTTTCAGTGTAAAGCAGGCGGGAGATTCCAAATGGAGGAGGTGGCGATGAAGAAGGAATAATGCCACCCAGCAGGGCGTGTGCTGCTGCATCGAGGAGGGCAGAATGGAGCCTGGGCCCGCCTCAGGGACTTTTGTAAGTTATAAGTTATTTTTCTGCTGTTTTATCGGACGGATTTAGCTCAGGGAGGGATAGATAGGGAGCGGCTAGGAAGGTGCAGGGACAGGTAGTGATAGTGTAGGAGCTTAGATCCAGGTGACAGGTTCCCTTTAATGTCCAAGCAAAGTTGATGCAATTTTGTGAAATTTCTGCCCAGTGGCATTTATAGACATTGCTGAGCTGTTGTTTTTATATTTCATGGAGTCTTAAAATGCTGGTAAAAAAAATGCCAAAAGCAGAATTTTGGTAAGTTTTTTTGATGCTGCTTTTTTCTAGTAGTTTTTGCACAAGTTTTTGATAGGACTGATGAGCATGGGATTTCTTGTCGTGGATCATCAGCTTAAATGTCTTGGCCAATGCATGACCAAAATCCCATTTGTAAAAGCTTTTTATTCATCATATAAGAGACTTTTTGCACTTTGTATCTATCCAGGGTGCAGTTGGGCCCCTAGGGGCGCCATTCATCTAGTGGTGCAGAGGTATCGTACAGTGTGGCCCAATGCTCAGCAGCGGAGCGGTTGGGTCGCTTTCAGACACTCTGCATCAATTGTATCAGTGTGAATGGTGCTTTAAGCGGGCCCAGTGTATGCATGGCAAATCGCCTCCCACACATAGCTGGTCGAGGTGGTTTATTAGCCTGCAGCTGGGCTTGCTTTACATTTGGGCTCTGACTGCATCCTTAGGGTATGTGCACATCAGACGTTTGTGCATCTCTGCAGACCGACTGGGAACCGGTGTAGAATAGCAGAAACTGAGTTTTCTGTGCTCAGCAGTGTCCCTCGTTTTTTGCTCGTTTTTTGCTCGTTTTTTATAGCGTTTATACAGCGTTTTGTCGGCTGTTTTTCTGAGCGTTTTTAAAACTGAGTTTTTTGCTGCACTTGTAAGCTGGAACCGCTGGAAAAACGACCAAAAGAAGTCACTTGCTCTATCTTTGAAAACCGGTGGAAAAACGCTGAAGAAACTGAAAACGACCAGAATAAAAACGTTCTAATGAAGACAGCGTTTTCTAAACTCCATTGACTAGCATGTTAATCCAACCGGAGGCTAGGATTAACATAAATTAACATAAAACTCAGCGGAAACCGCTGACGGAAAACGCTGAAAAACAGCCCAGAAAACTACTGATGTGCACATACCCTTAGGGCCCTTTCACATCAGCGTTTTTCGTAATTCGCGGCAGATGCGGTGAAAAAACCGCATCTGCCGCGTTTGCCGCATAACCGTTCCACTTGCGGCGCAGTTGCAGTTTTTCCCATACAAAGTATAGGGGGACTTGCGGCAGATGCGGCAAGTGCGGTTTTGCACTTGCGGCAGGTGCGGCAGCGAAAAAAAACGCGGTCAGCCGCGGTTTTTTTCGCTGCCGCACCTGCCGCAAGTGCAAAACCGCACTTGCCGCATCTGCCGCAAGTCCCCCTATACTTTGTATGGGAAAAACCGCAACCGCGCGCCGCAAGTGGAACGGTTATGCGGCAAACGCGGCAGATGCGGTTTTTTCACCGCATCTGCCGCGAATTACGAAAAACGCTGATGTGAAAGGGCCCTTACAGTGCATTTTTATTCAGCTTTTGGCATAGATGGTAAGGTTTTTTGATGCTGCTTTTTTCCAGTAGTTTTTGGTAAAAAAAATGCCTTTTTATCCCTTTTACCCCCCATCTTGTTTTCACCTTTATGACAAGGCCAATTTTCTCAATTCTGACCAGTGTCACTTCATGAGGTTACAACTCTGCAACACTTCAACATATCCCAATAAATTCAGAGTTTGTTTTTTTTGACATATTGTAAATTATGTTAGTGGTAAATCTAGGACAATATTTTTTGTGTTTATTTGTGAAAAATTGTTAAAAATTTTGCAATTTTCAAACTTTTAATTAGAGATGAGCGAGTACTAAAATGCTCAGGTGCTCGATGCTCTGGCTGAGCATCTCAAGATACTCGTGCACTCGGCCAGAGCACCGAGCCCAATGTAAGTCAATTAGTGACAGGCTCCGCCCACAGACTTCAGGTTACAAAACGAGTGTTTCTGGGAAAGGGCGGGAGGGTGGGCTTTTTCAAATTGCAGCAGCATACAACACCTTGCTGTGCCCCCCAGAGGGACCCTAACAATCAATCTGCTCTCTGTGAGGTGCCAGCTCACTGTGTGCACTGAAGGGAGGTGTGTATTTGTGTCAGATCGATAATTATTAGCAAGGAGTCCGAGCATCTCGGCAGTACTCGGTGCTCGTCGAACATCCCGAGTACTGGGATACTCGTGCGAGTAACAAGTAGCGCCGAGCATACTCACTCATCCCTACTTTTAATTTGTTTCACTGTTAAACCAGAAAGAATTATTACACAAAATAGTTAAAAAATAACTTTCTTGTTAGGAAGTTGGGAGGTTTAAAGTTTATCAGCAATTTCTCAATTTCTAACAAAATTTATAAAACCACATTTTTAGGGACCACATCACATTTGAAGTGACTTTGAGGGCCTATGTTACAGAAAACATCCAACAGTGACACCATTCTAGAAACTGAAACCTGTTGACTGTTCCAAACCACATCCTAGTGGTTTAGTAACTATAGGTTGTTCACAGGAACTAAATCAATGTGGAAGGAAAAAATAAACATTTTTTTCCAATAAAATTTTATTTTAGTCTGAAATGTTGAATTTTCTTAAGGGTGACAAGAGGAATTGAACCAAAGAGTTTAATTTCTCCTAAATAAACTGATACCTCACATGTAGTGAAAAAACATGTTTGGGGACACGGCATGACTCAGAAGTGAGGGAGCGTCATTTGACTTTTTAAACCAAAACTTTTCTGGAATGGCTAGCCGCCACCAGGTTGGAGACAACTGATATGCCTAAACAGTGGACATCCCCCACAAGTGACCCATTTTTGGAAACTACGCTCCTCAATGACGTTATCTAGATGTGTGGTGAGCACTTTAAACCCCAAGGTGATTCACAGAATATTTTAATGTTGAGCCATAAAAATTAAAAAGTATTTTTTTCCACAACAATGTTCTTTTAGCAGCAATTTTTTAATTTTTACAAGGACAACTGGAGAAAATTGACCCCAAAATATGTTGTACAACTTCTCCTGAGTACGCTAAAACCCCATATGTACTGAAACACAATTCCAACTCCAAAGGTAAGGGAGCTCCATTTGACATATCATAATGAAAATTGTCTTGAATAGTTACGGTAGTTTACTCCATGTCATATTTGGAGAGTATCTGAATACCTAAACAGTAGGAATCCCACACAAGTGAGAGAATTTTAGAAACTAGACCCCCAAAGATTTTATTTAGATGTGTGGTGAATACTTTGAGCAACCAGGTGCTCCACAGAATTTTATACCATTGAGTCGTCAAAATGAAAAACTACTTCTCTTTCCATGAAAATGTTGTATTAGCACCATCTTTTTTTCATTTTCACAAGGGCAATAGAAGAAAATTGACACCAAAATTTGTTGTAAAATTTCTCCTGAGTACATTGATACCCCATAGGGGTGGAAAACCACTTTTTGAGCACACAGTTGGGTTCAGAAGGGAAAGAGCGACATTTTGGAACACAAATTTTGATGAATGGTCTAAGGTTGTCATGTCGTGTTTGGTTAGCCCTTGATGTACCAAAACAATGGAATTTCCCAAGAAGTGATGCCATTCTTGAAACTTGACTCCCCAATGCATTTATCTAGATGTGTACTGAGCACCTTAAACCCACAGATGTGTCACAGAATTTTACAATGTAGAAACATGAAAATGAAAAAATTAGATTTTTTCTCAAAAAATGATTTAGCACCAAATATTTTCATTTTCCCAAAGATTGCAGGAGAAATTGGATCACAAAATTAGTTGTGCAATTTCTCCTGAGTACTCCGATACCCCAAATGTGATGAAAAACCACTGTTTGGGCGCATGGCAGGGCTGGAGAAGGAAGGAGTGCCATTGGATTTTTGTAGCACAGATTTTGCTAAAATAGTTTGCGGACTCCATTTGCAGTGCCACTGAAGGTACCATTACACTCAGATATATTGCTCGCAACTCACTGGCTGCAGTGAAATCATGGACACATTGTTCTATTTGTACACGGCAACAAAATGGAACAATATGTCCATGATTTCACTGCAACCAGTGAGTTGCAAGCAATATCTCTGTGTGTAACGGTACCTTAAGTGTCAGAACAGCAGAAACCCCCTCACGTGACTGTTTTGGAAATTACTCCCTTATTCAAGTTCATCTATGGATGTAGTGATGATTTTATCACTGGAAAACACCCATGAAGTCAAATGCAGTGAATATTGCATCATTAAAAATTGCAAATAAGTCCTTGTAGTACCCAATACATTGTAGTGCTGATACACTGTACCCAGCTCGTGCTTTTGGAGACACACACTCTGTAAATTAAGTGAACTTCTTCACTAAACAATGCCAAAGATGTGGATGTTAACTGTGGGGCTCAGAAAGGAGGAGAGAATTTAGATTTGGGAGCACAGAATTTGCTGGTTTTCTTTTTTGAGTGCAAGGAGCCATATCGCTTTTCTAGAGCTTTTGTACTCCCACATGTGGAAGCTCCCCTATCTTTCCGTTAACAGATGGCAAACCGTGTTGGGGACTTGTTTTTTTGTGTGTTGAGTTGAATGTTATTGATAGGAAATTGGGAACAGAGCATTTTTGATCAGTTACTATTTATCCTGTGGTGTGCTGAGCACTTACATTCGGGTTTCCAGTTACATCTCCGAAATACGTGATTGAGGTGAAACCCCCACAGATCCATTCACCATGCATCAGCAGAGATACTCATTTTGCCTTTGTTAAGTGGTGTCCTTCTTTTCAAAAGTGCACAAACTGTGGTTAACCGCACTTTTGTGGACACCTAAAAAGATGGACAGTGCCAGACCACATGTAAGGTGGGAGCTCAAAGTGACTGCCTCTGCCTCATTATAGTGAATTGTCCACTTGGTAATTTTGTCTGAGCCATGTTTTTCAGAGATTTACATGTCATCGTCAATGTGAGCACAGAATAAACTTTATCTGAGCACTAATACGATTTTTGGGAGGCAAAATTAATTAATCAGCAGACCTTGCAGTATAAGTGATTAGGTGGCTTTGTCAGGTCAGTACTATCACAGTGATGCCAGATTTACATAGGTGTTTTTAAGGTTACAATTATACTAAAAATGTTTTTTTTACAAACTAAAAGTTTTTTTGTAACAGTGTTTGCTTACTATTCTGCTTTTTTGTGAGGCAAAATCCTGAAAAAAGAGAAATTCAGGATTTTTATGCCATTCACCATAATGTAAAAGTAAGAAGACAGCTTTATTCTTTGGGTCAGAACAATTAGAGTGATACCACATTTAAATAGTTTTTTTTATGTTTTGCAGATTTTAAACCATAAATACTATTTTGTGAAAAAAAAGTATTTGCAGTTGTAGATAGTGAATTGCAGTTGACGTCCTTTCTAATGAACTTATTCACTATTCTCGTCTTTTCCATCTGGCCCAGACTAATACGACATCTCCAGCCATGAATCATTTGCAGAGATTAAACAAAAGACATATTTCATTTTTCACATTTCCAGCATCCTCCCCATCTATTCCCAATCTGCACAAACTCCTATGCTGAGCCACTATTGCTGGTATGTGTCCTTGCACTAGCGGTGTGGTCCAAAACCAGGGCTTCTTTTACTGCTCACATAACAATGCCACCACTGTGCCCTTTGCATGATAGTAATGCTTCCTTTGTGACCTCTAGATGGTAAAAATCTCCACTAGAAAATATTAGTGCCCTAGAAAAGTGTCCACATTTTCCACTAAAATGTTATAATGCTCCCTGTGCACCTTTGACAGTCACAATAACCTGAGTACCCCTATTATTATTATTATTGTTATTATTATTATTATTATATATGAATATATATATATATATAGCACCATTAATTCCACGGTGCTGTACGTGAGAAGGGGTTACATACAAAATTATAGATATAATTTACAGTAAACAAATTAACAACGACAGACTGGTACAGAGGGGAGAGGACCCTGACCTTGGGGACTTACTGTCTCTTCCCCCAATATCCTGTAGAATGTAAGTCAGGGTGTGGCAGCTCTGGTGGTGGTGAGGTGGCACAGTGGTCATTGCAGGCTGTAAGCTTTCCTGAAGATATGGGTTTTCAGGATCTGTCTGAATGATCCGAGCATGGTGGATAATCGAACGTGTTGGGGCACAGAATTCCAGAGGATGGGGGATATTCGGGAGAAATCTTGGAGGCAGTTGTGTAAGGAATGAATAAGTGTGGAGGAGGGGAGGAGGTCTTGGAAGGATCAAAAATGTTGTGAGGGAAGATAGTGGGAGATTAGTTTGGAGATATAGGGAGGAGACAGGTTATGGATGGCTTTGTAGGTCAGTGTTAGTAGCTTGAGCTGGATTCGTTGTGAAATTGGGAGCCAGTGAAGAGATTTGCAGAGGGGTGAAACAAGGGAGTAGCAAGGAGAGAGGTGGATTAGTCAGGCAGAAGAGTTGCGAACAGACTGGAGTGGTGCAAGAGAGTTAGCAGGGAGGCCACAGAGGAATATGTTGCAGTAATTGAGGCGGGAGATGATGAGGGTGTGTTCAAGAGTTTTAGTACTGAGTTTGAGGACTGAGGAAGGGACAAATTCTGGAAATAGTTGTAAGCTGGAAGCGACAGAAGGTGGCACGATTTTGAATGTACGGTTTGCAATACAGGGCAGAGTCGAGAGTTACTCAGTGGCAGCGGATTTCGGGTGCGGGAGAGAGTATTATGTTATTTACCACAATATATACATCGAGTAGGGAAGATACGTGAGACGGAGGAAAAGTGATGAGTTCGGTTTTGCCTACATTGAGTTTTAGGAAGTGGGAGGGGAAGAAGGAGGATATGGCCGATAGATACACCGAGATTCTGGACAGGAGAGAGGTGATGTTTGGGCCAGAGAGGTAGATCTGACTGTCATCAGCGTACAGGTGGTACTGGAAGCCATGGGACTTTATGAGTTGTCCTAGGCCAAGGATATAGATAGAAAAAGGTAGGGTTCCCTTGACAGAGCTTTGTGGGACTCCAACAGAGAGAGGGCGGGATGAGGATGTAGTGTGGGAGTGGGAAATGCTAAATATGTGCTTGGAAACATATGAGGCGATCCAGGAGAGGACAAGGTCTTTGATGCCAAGGAAAGAGAGGATCTGTAATAGGAGGTAGTGGTCGACTGTGTCAAAGGCAGAGGACAGGTCTATAAGTAAGAGGATGGAGAACTGCTTGATAGTTTTGGCAGTGAGTAAGTCATTAGTAATTTTGGTCAGGGCAGTTTCGGTGGAGTGGTGGGGGCGGAAGCCAGATTGGAGATTGTCAAGAAGAAAGTTAGATGAGAGGCGGGAGGAAAGTTGAGCATGGACATGCTGCTTGAGGAGTTTTGAAGCAAATGAGAGCAGCAATATGGGGTAATAGCTGGGCATAGCAGTTGGGTCAATGTTTGGCTTTTTGAGGATGTGTATGATGGTGGCATGCTTGAAAGTAGAGGGGAAGGTACTGGAAGATAGTGATAGATTGAGGAGGTGAGTTAGGGCTGGAATGAGCGTGTTAGTGAGGTTGGGGAGAAGGTGGAAAGGAATGGGGTCTAGTGCACAGGTGGTGAGGTGTGATTTGGATAGGAGACGAGTAAGCTCTCCTTCAGTGATGTTGGAAAGGGAGGTTATGAGGGAAGGGCAGAGGTCTGGTATGTAGAGTGTTAAGGTGGTGGAACAGTAAAGGTTTGCCTTGTTTGGTTCATCTTATTTTTGAAGTGGCGAAGTCCTCAGCAGAGATGAGGGAGGTCGGAGGTGCAGTGGTGGATGGAGGAGAGAGTTGAATGTACTGAACAGTTGTTTGTGGTTGTAGGATAAGGAAGATACAAGGTTTGTGAAGTAGGTCTGTTTAGCAGAGGTGAGGGCTGATTTGAAGGCAAGTGTAGCTTGATAAAGGCAGTGAAGTCATCTGGCAGGTGCGTTTTATTCCAGCGCCGCTCCGCGACTCTGGATACTTTTCAAAGTTGTTTGGTGAGATTGGTGTGCTATGGTTGCCTATTTATTCATCGCACTTTGCCATGCATGAGAGGGGTGACCAAGTCTATGGCTGATGTGAAGGTGGCATTGTAGAAAGCGATGGCACTGTCTGTGTCATGGAGTGAACATATGGAGGACATAGGTAGAAGAGGGTCTGAGAATGTCTAGGCGGGTGAGAATTCTGCAAGGATGAGCTAGTGGCAGGACATGGGAGGCCAGTGAGGAGGACAAGGATGAGAAGGTGAGTAGATGGTGGTCAGATAGGGGGAAGTGGGAGGTTGTGAGATTAGATAGGTAACAGAGGTGGGTGAAGATGAGGTCTAGTGTATGTTCGTCTGTGTGGGTGGCTGTGGAGGACCATTGAGTAAGTCCAAAGGATGAGGTAAGTGAAAGGAGTTTTGAGGCTGCTGGCTGGCGGGTGTCAATAGGTATATTGAAGTCACTCATGATGATAGTAGGGATGTCAGCTGAGAGAAAGTGAATAAGCCAGGTGGAGAATTGGTCAATAAAAACAGTGGCTGAGCCTGGTGGTCGGTATATGACAGCCATTTTTAGATTAGAGGGAGAGTAGATATGAACAGTGTAAACTTGGAAAGAAGGGAGGATAAGGGAGAGTGGGGGGTGGATTGGGTTGATGGAGTAGTTTGAAAAGAGAAGGAAACCCACTCCTCCACCATGACTGTTGCCAGGGTGAGGAGTGTGGGAAAAGTGGAGGCCACCATAACTCAGTGCAGCAGGGGAGGCCATGTCAGGAGCCATCAGCCAGGTCTCAGTGAGGGCCAGGAAGGAGAAGTTGCGGGAAATAAAGAGATCATGGATCACTTGGAGCTTGTTGCAGCTGGAGTGGGCATTCCAAAGTGCCCATAGAGAGGAAGCAGGGGGGTGGGTGGCAGTGGCACTGGTGTTACATGTGAGGGATTGCGGTAGTTTATCTTAGTTTGAGAAAGATAGGGGTAAGGATTAGTGGGACATATGAGATGAGGGGGTGTCCAGGATTGGGGGATATGTCACCAGCAGTGAGAAGCAGAGAAAGGGAAAGCAGGTGGGTGAAGGAGAGTGACCGGCTTGTATTATATTTTGGTAGGAGAGGGCTGCAGATGAAGCGAGGTGGGGCAGTAAGAGGGAAGGGGAGATAGTTATTTGTTTTGAGGGTGCTGGGATTTGGCGATAGCGAAGGAGAATGAGGATTAGTGGAGCAAAAATTGCGAGGTTAAATGTGAGCATGTGAAAGACCAAGGCAAGAAAAAATGGCAAGTAAAAAGAGAAGACAGTATTACTCTTACCTTCTGGCCAATTTCTGGACTATTTCTGGTATATTTCTGATGTAAAACTTTAAAGATGTCAAACTTGAAATGATGTCATATTCAGACCAAGGTCATTCAGACCTCCTTCACTCAATATATACCATTCAAATGCCCGCAAAATGGATCAGGTGTGAGTAGAGGGGAGGAGGGAGGAAGTTGGAGCAGGAAGACACAACACAGCAGGGACCAATTAAGACATTGGAGCAAATGGGAACATTTGGATGACAGTTAAAGCAGAAGAAGACGAGGAGATAGGGTTCTCAGGTACAGTGGATACAATAATGCTTCTTAAATGGCCAATTAACTTTTAATATAGCTCCCGTATACACAGTATGATGGCCACAGAGCTTCCCTATTCACAGTATAATGAGGTGTATAATGATCCCACAGCTCCCCACTGCACAGTATAATGGGCCCACTGCTCCTCTATACACAGTATGATTGGCCCAAAGCTATCCTATACACAATATAATGCCCCATTAATTCCCTATACACATAATGATGGCTCATAGCTCCTCTATACACAGTATAATGGGTCAAAGCTCCACTGTACACTGACCCTACAACTATCCTCTACAAAATATGATGGGTCCACAATTCCTCTTAACATGGGTAATAGCCTCCACACTGTTTGATATCTCCTACAGTATCTGACATGTGCTATGAATTCTACCCAATTTTAGCAAATTTTGCATTCCAAAAGTCAAAGGTTTACATACATTTCATTAGTATTTCATACCATTGCCTTTAAACCATATGACTTGGGTCAACCATTTTGGATATCCTTCCACAAGCTTCTCATGATATTTGGTAGGAATTTGGGCCTACAGCTGGTGTAACTGAGCCATGTTTGTAGTTCACCTTGCTCCCGCCTGTCTTTTCAGCTTTACTCATAAATTTTCAATAGGATTAAGATCAGGGCTTTGTGATGGCCACTCCAAAACATATACTTTCTTATACTTAAGCCATTTTGTAACCAGTTTGGCCATATGCTTCAGTTTCATTGTCCATTTGGAAAAACCTTTTCCGCTCAAGCTTAAACTTCCTGACTGATGTCTTGAGATGTTGCATCGGTAATGCCACGTAATCTTCTTTCCTCATGACGCCATCTATTTTGTGAAGTGCAGCAGTCCAGCCTGCAGTAAAGGAAACTCTACTTAAAAAAGCAAGAGAGGGTTGATCCTTTTGGTGTTTTTTTATTTGTGGAGTTTGTGAAAGTTCATCAATCATCAAACGTTTCGGCTCATGCAAGAGCCTTCATCAAGTGATTCTGTACAATATATACAATAGAAATAAAAAACAGGTATCAGACACAATTTGTGGTGTTTATCTTTGGTGTTGCTCTATAGTGACTAGTGTTCGGTGGTGGGGTGCGGGGACTTCCAAAGATGTGATGTGTTGAGTGGTGATAAGATGTAGGTGTATCAGATCTAGAGAAATTGTGGCGATGAGGCTGGTGTGGGGTGATTGTGATGTGGTGGTGATGTGATGTGGTGTATACAGAGACGCGGTACAGCAATGGGGGCGAACGTCGCGCCCCCATACGCAAACATCTACATGTCCAAGTTTGAACAAGATCATATCTATACCAATAGTCTGTACAAAGAACACGCAATCTTGTGGCTGAGATTTATCGACGACATATTCTGTATCTGGACAGGTGACACTACTACACTGACTACTTTCCTCAACGAGATCAATCACAAAGAAAAAAATCTTACATTTACTATACACTATGACCACGAGAAGATAAACTTTCTCGACACAACGATCCACAAGGATCCTCAAGGACGTCTCACCAGTGACATATTTACGAAGCCCACCGACAGGAACAGCCTGCTCCATTGGACGAGCTGTCATCCTAGACATGTGAAAGAGTCCCTTCCAAATTCCCAACACCACAGAGTATCCCGTATTGTCAGTAATGAGACCACCAAAGACCTAAGACATGGGGAGATGACAAACAAATTTCTACAGCGGGGCTACCCAAAGGAGGTCTGCACACCAAAACCACCAGATCCCAACAGAGTGAGGACACCAGTTGATGACCGACTTAAATTCATTAATACCTTCCATCCATTTTCACCACTCATAAAAAAATCAATAATGGAACACTGGCCTCTCCTCCGAACTTCATTTCCTGATGTGCCCGAATTTAAAAATCCTCCTTTGGTGTGCTATAAACGAGCTAACAATATCAAAAACCACCTAGTCAGAGCAGATATCGGACCAAAAATCCCCAAACCAAGACAGGGTACCCTGGGGTCCATAAGGAATGGTACGTTTCCATGTCTTCACTGTGCACAATGCACAAATGTCACAAGGGGAGAAACATTTACCCATCCCAGGTCTGGTAAAAGATACAACATAGACGGTTTTTACACATGTGATTCCTCGTTTGTGATCTATCTAATAAAGTGTCCATGCGGTCTCGACTATGTTGGGGAGACCACCCAGCATATCCGGGACCGCATAAGTAAGCATAAATCTACCATTCGTCGGAAAAACACTCTGTTGCCGGTACCAGCCCATTTCATAGAACATGGCCATTCTGTTAGTCAACTCAAATTCCAGGTGATTGAGCAGGTCCCCCCATCGAGACGAGGGGGTAACCGTATTCACAAGCTAATGGAGAGAGAATCCTATTGGATTTATCACCTCAACACCTTATCACCCTATGGTTTGAACCGAGAATTTGAATTATACTATTAATTCCCCCTCCACGACTATGAACTGGGTTAAGGGAGAACTCCGACTCAAGGTATTGATTGAATTATTTTTGGTTAATGGTGTCATATCACCAGTGCCCTTCGGGGAGTCGTCTAACACACATTGTGTGACGACTCTCCTACTAAGGCCATTTAATCTAATATTGTATATAAATATCAAATATACTTTCTATGTTAGTAATTTAGTTTTCTCTTTACAGAAAGGAAGCTGAGAAACTTTCCAGATCACCACTGCATGGAATCACATAAGCATTTCTCCTGCACCGATCGTTCACAGCTATTTGAGACTGTTTATTTGCACTGTTTACATCTTTATCATGCATTTCCGGTCATGTGACCAGCTTCAGTAGTCACTAGGGACGCTTCTGTGGTGTTTTACACTCATTTCTATGGCACTTCCTGTCCTCCCGGCCTGAGCATGCTCACTGCGAACATCAGGACACTAATGATCTTCCCAAGATGGCGCCGCCGGTGATGCACTTCCTGGCTCATTTACACACCACTATAAGAAGCAGCCACACACTACACACAGTGCTCCTGCCACCAGCCCTCCAGCATGACTGCATGATGCACAAAACTTCAACACAAGGTACAGCTCGAACCTCTGTCACTCTGTTATTATGCTGCATTCTCTCTGCTGCAGTGTTAACTCCTTGAGCCTTCACCCTTGACTCCCTTCCTTTCCAGGACAGGAGCCATAAAACTGCCTTTCTGCTAACCATGTGGTATGTACCTGTTAATATAGCCTAATAAGCCCACTCCATAGAAATAGCTCACTAATATGCTCTCCCCACATAGATGGACCTTGATGTATGGACCCCCATACGCTCAGCCAGACCACGTCTGTGTATCCACTAATTTGGATCTCGGACTGCATTCCCTATCAAACAGAGGTATCTATAGTCCTCAAACGATAACATTCCCCTAGTTATTTTCTGGCTTAACTGAATAACACTTTCAACTCCATAGGCCTCCATGGGCAACATACACCTATCTAATTGAGCTAAAAAGTGGAGTAACACTCCCACTACTGCATACAAGGTACTTTCCCTAAACCTTAATTACCACTACTATTCATAGATAGAAACTCTGCTGGTTTATCTACTTCTATTCCATTTCCCACGTTCTCTCTCCCCTTTTTCTCTACTCTTTCTACTCTATCCTTTACCCTACTACCCACCCACGTTCCTAAAATCACTGACCACCACATCACAATCACCCCACACCAGCCTCATCGCCACAATTTCTCTAGATCTGATACACCTACATCTTATCACCACTCAACACATCACATCTTTGGAAGTCCCCGCACCCCACCACCGAACACTAGTCACTATAGAGCAACACCAAAGATAAACACCACAAATTGTGTCTGATACCTGTTTTTTATTTCTATTGTATATATTGTACAGAATCACTTGATGAAGGCTCTTGCATGAGCCGAAACGTTTGATGATTGATGAACTTTCACAAACTCCACAAATAAAAAAACACCAAAAGGATCAACCCTCTCTTGCTTTTTTAAGTAGAGTGCCAGGTTAAGCTTTATATATAGTTATTCCTCCTTCCCTGGGCACCTACGCTTGCGGTTTGAGCCAGACTTGTCCTATATATGCAGTAAAGGAAAGTCATAATATGATGCTGCCTCCCCTGTGTTTCACAGTTGGAATGGTGTTGTTCAGCTTCCAAGCTTCTACGTTTTTCCTCCAAACTTAACAATGATCAATATGGCCAAACAGTTCAATTTTAATTTCGTCAGACCACAGGGCATGTCTTTGTTCCTGTGTGCATTTTGGAGTAATGGCTTCTTCCATGCAGAGTGGCCTTTCAGCCCATGTTGATATAGCACTCGTTTCACTGTGGATGATGACACAATCTTACCAACTTCCGCTATCATCTTCACAAGGTCTTTTGCTTTTGTTCTTGGGTTGATATGCACATGTGGTACCAAAACCTCTGGGGCACAGAGCCTGTCTCCTTCTTGAGCAGTATGATGGTTGGACATTCCCATTTTGTTTGTTCTTGCATATAATTGTTTGTACAGATGAACAAGGCACCTTCAGGTATCTGGAAATTGCACCCAAGAATGAACCAGTTTTGTGCAAGTCCACAATTTTCTTCCTGATATCTTGGCTGGTTTTTTTAGACTTTCCCATGATGCTACACATGTAAGCGGCATGTTTCAGGTGTGCATTATAATGCATCCACATGTGTGTCCCTAATTAACTCAGTTGTTCCCAGTAAACCTCTCAGAAGTTTCCAAATGCATGATATTATCCTATGGACTGTCCCAAATTGTTTAAAGGCATAATAATCTCAGTGTATGTAAACTTGTAACTTTGCAGAAAGTAAATTAAATGTTTTAAAACATTCTCTCAGTCTCATACTTCAGGTATTTGGCAAATATTAACAATAATGGTAATCCTAATTGACGTAAAACAGCAACGGTGTATTCTGATTTCATGCCAGTTGGTGAGAAAAACATGTATATGTGTCTTTTTATATAGTGTATGTAAACTTCTGGTTTCAACTGTACATCACACAGAATACGTGGACCTGCAATATACATATAACTTTTTCCTCAAACATATATGGCTTGTTAGCACTTATGCATCATTGGTAGTAGCTGTGTGCTGCAAGGATTTTTCTCAAGTTGTTTGATTCTGCATCCTTGCTTGCACCAGTTCACACTGGTCTGCTGAGTGCTGTGCAGCTTTTCTGATTATTTGTTATATGGAGTTGCAGGCTCCTTTGCTGCAATGTTCACCCTCATTAAACCTACAGGTGATCGAGGGTATAGATGGTGCCTGCCCACTGAAGAGTGGGGGGTGGACAAGGAGGGCAGGGATGTCAGATAGGGCTCATCATGCCTGGAGTCACTTTGTCGTAGTTGATGAGCAAGCAGACATTGGCCAATGTATGTACTAAGAACTCCAGAATTAAAAGATAAGATTATTGAGTTTTTTGAAAAAACGTAAGTTTTTAACTTTTTCCTCAAACATATATGGCTTGTTAGCACTTATGCATCATTGGTAGTAGCTGTGTGCTGCAGGGATTTTTTTCAAGTTGTTTGATTCTGCATCCTTGCTTGCACTAGTTCACACTGGTCTGCTGAGTGCTGTGCAGCATTTCTGATTATTTGTTATATGGAGTTGCAGGCTCCTTTGCTGCAATGTGCACCCTCATTAAACCTACAGGTGATCGAGGGTATAGATGGTGCCTGCCCACTGAAGAGTGGGGGGTGGACAAGGAGGGCAGGGATGTCAGATAGGGCTCATCATGCCTGGAGTCACTTTGTCGTAGTTGATGAGCAAGCAGACATTGGCCAATGTATGTACTAAGAACTCCAGAATTAAAAGATAAGATTATTGAGTTTTTTGAAAAAACGTAAGTTTTTAACTTTTTCCTCAAACATATATGGCTTGTTAGCACTTATGCATCATTGGTAGTAGCTGTGTGCTGCAAGGATTTTTCTCAAGTTATTTGATTCTGCATCCTTGCTTGCACCAGTTCACACTGGTCTGCTGAGTGCTGTGCAGCTTTTCTGATTATTTGTTATATGGAGTTGCAGGCTCCTTTGCTGCAATGTGCACCCTCATTAAACCTACAGGTGATCGAGGGTATAGATGGTGCCTGCCCACTGAAGAGTGGGGGGTGGACAAGGAGGGCAGGGATGTCAGATAGGGCTCATCATGCCTGGAGTCACTTTGTCGTAGTTGATGAGCAAGCAGACATTGGCCAATGTATGTACTAAGAACTCCAGAATTAAAAGATAAGATTATTGAGTTTTCTGAAAAAACGTAAGTTTTTAACTTTTTCCTCAAACATATATGACTTGTTAGCACTTATGCATCATTGGTAGTAGCTGTGTGCTGCAAGGATTTTTCTCAAGTTATATATATATATATATATATATATATATATATATATATACAGTGCTGTACAAATTAATTGAGAAAAAGCATTTTTTTAAGTAAAATCATAAGTTGATTACCAATCGGTGATTCAAACCGGTTTTAACTGCTTTGAACAGGTGTGAGTGTACAACCTTGAGTAACAAAATGTGGTTTAACTGATTTTAGGCAAAGGGTCACATTTGTTAATGAAATTGCATTCACCGCATCCAGATCCGGATGCCGTGAGCGCAATTGTCTTCCCACACATTTTTCAAGCAAAATGTGTGGCTGAAGCTCACAATCCGGTAACTGGATTGCTACGGATGTGCCGCAGGGATGAGCAAAGTGTTAACACTGTTAAAAAAGCCAAAATATTAATAATAATTGTTGCCATCATGTCTCTAGGGGTGCCCACCCCCCCTAGAGACATGCTAACCACTCAGGTGGGCATGCAATGTTTTATTAACTCATGTACAGTAAGTCAGCTCCTGGTGGCTCTGTACAATTTTCTGAATGAAGACGCGGCTCCCCTGTCAGTAATGTACGTATAGTATGTGCCGCTGTCCGAGATCCTCTAGGCTTTTACAGTAGATCTATGGCAGTGCGCTGCCCATAGATCTAATGTAAAAGCCTACCCCCTAGAGACATGATGGCCACAATTATTATTAATATTTAAGCTTTTTTAACAGTGTTAACACTTTGCTTATCCCAGCGGCAGCCAGGATAAGCAAAGTATACGGTAACCTCATTGCTCAGGATTACACATCATGAGCAATGCGGTTACCGCATTGCAGATGATAGAACGGCTCCGAAAAATATATAGATAGATAGATAGATAGATAGATAGATAGATAGATAGATAGATAGATATGTATATATCAGAGGACACGTAGGGCTGTAGTATATATATTACATAGGATATGCTTGGGCTGGAGTACATATATCACATGAGTTATGCTGGGGTGAGAGTATATACAGTACATCATTTACATTATGTGGGGTTATGTATTTACATTATATAGAATACTTGGGGCTCATATATACATCCAATAGGATACATAGGACAGGAGTATATACATAATATAGGATACAGGAGGCTCATGTATATTCATTAAATAATGTACATGAAGGTGAAGTATATCTATCATATAGGATACATTAGGTTGAACTATATACATCATACAGGATATGTAAAGCACATGTATATACATCATGTAGGATATGAGGGGCTGGAGTATATACTGTACATCATATGGAATATGCTGGAGCTAGATTATAGGCATGACATACTATACTGCATTCTTTAACATAAATAATAAAGGATACATAGGGCTGGAGTATATACATCATACAAGTGGGCTTAGAGTATATCTAATATATAAAGCTGAATGTGTGTATGTGTGTGTGTATGTATGTATGTATATCCGGGATTGGCATCTACACCATCGCAACTACAGCCACAACATTTTGCACAGTAACACGCCTGGACCCTGGGAGCGTTATAGGCTATGTTGTGAGGCAAAATTTTAACCCTGCGCGTTGCAGTTTACCGAACAATTTTGGCCCTATCTACATAATGGGGAAAGAGTAAAAGGAAAAGTGTGGGAGGAAAATCGACAGCTGCCAGCTACAGCCACAAAATTTTGCACAGTCAAACGTCTGGACCCCGGGAGCGTCATAGGCTATGTTCTGCGGTAAAATTTTAACCCTGTGAGTTCCAATTCACCAAACAATTTTGGCCCTATCTACATAATGGGGAAAAAGTGACAGTTACCAGTTGACAGTTGTGCATGAGAGGGGCTTAATGACATCACCAAAGACTAACAGCATATACCAGCATATAGTCACTAAGGTGGGGCCCTGACGTGGAATATTCACCACGCACAGGGACATGTATACACACCACACGCACACAAAGTGTAACAGCAAGTGCATATTTGCTAAGATGCAGCCCCAACATTGGATACTCACTACGCACCCGAACACACACACACCACAAAGAGACACACACAACACAGAGACACACACATACCCCCCACCGGGACACAAACACACCCTATAGCGACACATGCACTCAATTAACAGGGACACACACACACACCACAAAGAGACACACACAACACAGAGAGACACACACACCCCACAGACACCCCCCACAGGGACACACACACACACCCTATAGGGACACATGCACTCACCCCAAAGAGACACACACATACACACACCACAAAGAGAGACACACAACCAGAGACACACACACACCACAGACATCCCCCCACAGGGACACACACACACCCTATAAGGACACATGCACTCACCCTACAGAGACACACACACCACAAAGACACACAACACAGAGACACACACACACACACACGCACACCCCTCCACAGGGACACACACACATACACACCCTATAGGGACACATGCACTCACCCCACAGGGACACACACACACCACAAAGAGACACACCCAACACAGAGACAGACACCACACAGACTTCCCCCCCACAGGGACACACACACATACAAACCCTATAGGGACACATGCACTCACCCCACAGGGACAAACGCACACACACACCCCAGGGACACACACACCACACAGACAGACACAGATGTGCACAAATTGCCTCACACAACTCGCCTCATACGTGTTCGATCTTTAATTTCCAAAAATAAACATCTGATTAAAAACAGCCAATGTGCAACACATGTGCCACATAGGGAATTAAGGCAGATGTCAGTCACATGAGCTGTCTATTATGTGTATGTGTGAGGTAATATATACTGCCCAGCTGGGGGAGGGTTTACTGTTGGCTGGAGATTTATCAGGCTGCCTATAGCAACCAATCACAGCTCAGCTTCTATTTTCCTACAGGGCATTAATATGACATATTCAAATTCTATTTTGTTATAGCTAACATCAGTTATTTATTAACCCCGGCGTAGCCGGGTAGTACAGCTAGTATATATGTATATATATATATATATATATATATATATATATATATATATATATATATGACATATGATAGATGGTGCTGGAGTAAATACATCACATAGGATATGATGGGGCTGATGTATGCACTTCATACAGGATATCCTGGGGCTGGAGTATGTACATCAAATAGGATATGCTTAGGCTGGAGTATATTTATAATATAGGATATATGAGACTAATGCATATTCCTCATATATGATGCATGAGTTTCATGTATATACTTCACATAGATACGAGGGGCTTGGGTATATACATCATATAGAATATGGGGGCTCACGATATATATAGAAGATCCCTTCGGTATCCTATACAATGTACATACTCTAGCCACACGTATCTCATGTGATGTATATACATGAGCCCTGCATACATACTGTAAGATAGGTAGGGCTGCTGTATATACATCAAATAGGATACTTGGGGCTGGAGTATATACATCATATACTTGGGGCTGGAGTATATATCAAATTGGATACATTGGGGATGATTTCTATACATCATATATGATTAACTAGGGCTGATGTATAAACATCATATTGGATATGCTGGGGCTGGAGTATAGACATCATATTTTTAAGATACCGTAAGCAATGAGCATCCTGATTACCACATCGAAAGGTTTGTCACCCAGGTCTCTTTATCTAGGAAACTTTTAGCTACAGACTACAAAATGATGTATACCAATAATTCAATAGGTATATCTTATATCATTACCACTCCTATTGCCAATTAAGGCATAATTTTTACTTTTATTTTTATAGGCCATAAGAATGTGTTGTTTTGCCTCTGGATAACGCCATTAATAATATTGTTCATTTTTCAAAATATAAACAGATAGTTCTGCTTTGCGTCTTAAGTGAAATGCCTTTACTGCCCTTCAGCCTTCAGTAACAGCCAGGTCGAATGATCATTATTCGAGCGGTGTCGGTCATAAAGTAGTAAAGTAGTTAGCAGCAGCATTAGAAACACCAAAGCAGTTTTAATGTCAATAAGGCACAATAAAAGTCCTATTCTTACTGGAACTGGCTGAGATTTGATATAGAATTATTGCAGCCGACTGCAGTAAAAGTCAAAGGTTCAAATCAAAGCAATATAAATATTCTGGGTAATATTCTTCAACTTGCCAAGACATTAACTGACCTGTGAAAGAGCAGGTAGGGGTCGCAGAGAAAGCCCTTTATATCGGTGACCTGCATTAATGTCATACTCCCTAACAAGAATATGGCAAAATATATAAAAATGTTTGTACAAACTCACTGCCTTATTAGAAGTTAAAATGCTAGGGTTTCAATTTGTTATATGAAAAAAACATATCTAGTAGCTAGAAATACCAAATCATTTATTGATGACATTCGGGGAGGAAAATTGTCTCACACAATCTCCCAAGGTGAAAATGCCAAAGCTCTTCAGAAGCATCCACATTACTCCATGTACATTAACCAATGCAACCTGTCACCTGCATCATGCCTCATTTATCTCAAAAGTTACAAAGCTACAAAGCTTTAGAGGCATTTCTCTGCCAATGTTACAGTCTGTTACCGGTTGTGGACATTTACATTTGGGTGAACTTTGAAATACAGCACGTTGCAATATATTTACAAGTGCGATCCAAAGTCTCCAGACACAATTTATATAAGGAGAAACAATATTATAATTCTTTTAATTCTAAGACAAGACACGCCTCTATATATTGCAATATTGCACTGCCTTTCATATTATTATTACGCAAATAATAAAACAATTATTAAACAACAAGCCATAAAAATGAAGGGTATTCTAACATGCTGGTGTACAAAACTTTGCATGCCCTTGTTTCTTAAAGGGAATCTGTCATCTTTTACCCCATGAACCCTACACCCCAATCCGTGACTGAAAGGTACATCAGTTTTCCCTGTCAGGCGGTGGTGTCCGTCTCCTCTTCCACTTAGGGCCGTTTCACACCTGCGTTTGGTTGCATTTTGCTAGCGCAGGAGGTAGCGCAGTGCAAACACAGCTAAGCGCATTGAAGCGCAAATGAAACGATGTGCTTGGCTGCGTTTGCAGTGTGCTACCTCCTGCGCCAGCGTAATGGAGCAAAGCGCACCAGAGCGCAGGTGTGCACAAGGCCTTACTCTTAGCCACTGGGCACAGCATAATTGCAATTGACTTCATTGTTTTTGCTTATGCAAACTAAAGAGCTGCTAAGCAGTTTTACAGCTTTAAAGAATAAATAAGAGCCATACAGTGAAAAAGTTAATTCTGTGCATCTTTTTGCAAACTGTATGTCGGCTAGCTCCCTATCAACTGCATCTGGGAATTGTCGTGGATATATATATATATATATATATATATATATATATATATATACAGTATAACCTACAAAATAATGCACTGTTTTTACATAGGGAAAATTCAATTCATAAAATCGTGTCGGAATAAAGTTAAACCATTGCACCAGACATCTTGGATCCTGGTTTTTCCATCCAGCAGCGCAGATCACCAACACTTCTTCCTGTTTTCAATGATATTTTTATTGATATCAATTTTGTCTTCATATGATTAGGGATGATGACATTGGGTATCTGGGGCCTGGACTCAAACATGGATATTTAAAAGAAGTTTTTGTCCGAGTTTGGTATTCGGGTACTATTAGTTTGTCAATAAAGTTTGTTGAAAGGCAGTATGTGCTCCGCCTTATTTTTGATAAAAATCCAAGGTAAGGGCCGCTTCACACTGCGGCGTGATACAGTCCGGGTCTGTCCGGGAGGACCCTGACAGCTGCGGGCCAGATCAGCACACAGGACTGGGGGGCTATTATGCCCTCCGGTCCGGTGTGCAACACACGCAGTTCCCGCTGCTGATAAGTCAGGACCGTGGGCGCCGCAGTCCTGACCTGTCAGCGGTTACAGCTACGTGTGCTGCACACAGGAACGGAGGGCATAATAGCCCCCCAGTCCTGTGTGCTGATCCGGTCCACGGCTGTCAGGCTCCTCCCGGACAGACCCGGACCGGATCACGCCGCAGTGTGAAGCGGCCCTAGAGCAGACAATGCTTGTGGGGTTGATGTCAGCTCTGAATTGTCAGCTGACATCAAGCCCTGGTGTTACTAAAAGATAGGCATATATCAGACAACTCCATTACTACCTTGTCAAGTAAATAGTTAAAAAAGACAGACACAGTTGAAAAAAAGTTTATTTGGCTAAAGTCTCCTCCACATGTCCTCGTTCACTAATTATTATGCTGTTTTTTAGTAAGCCCATATGCACAACGTTGTTTCCTTTTTCAGCCCCCAAGCCCTTACCATGACCTCTTTACACCATTTTAAAGCGCACATATTTGTGTCCCTATTGACTTTAATGGGGTTCACAATCCAGCGACAAGTTCCTGTTTCACACAGAACTTTTAACTAAAGTACAGGTGAACCTGACGAACTTGAAGTTCCACAGGTCCACTTGTCTCTACATATGATATGCACTTACCTCAATATTACATTTCTTTTAGGAAGGAAAGGTAATAAAAAACAACAATGCTGGCTTTATTTTTCTTCTGTATAAGGAGTCTATCAATTCAATTATTTCAATATTTTAATACATTATGAACATGGAGCTACCAAATATTTTTATTTTCCTCTGGTGTTAGGGTTCACCAGATCTGTCAGGACTTTTTTTTGGTTCTGGTTTGGGAGTGGACTTCACCTGAACTTGAGTCCAAACCCAGAGTTTAAAGTTATGAAATGATGACTAGAGGGCTGTAAAAAGAAACACAACAGTAATTTAACATCAGCGTCATACTTACCGGGTTCGCGTGTTTGTACTTTCAGGGCCATTCATTAACTTCCTGATTATTCACTACATGATAGATGCAAAAATGTTTGTCTGTTTCCAGGTTACTACACTGGCTCCAACAGCCAATCAAACCCACTCTCTGTGACAGTGTCTATGATTGGCTATTGCGCACCTTACCCATTGTGCCAAACCTGATGTCATAGTAGTGTACAAAGAATTTTTTCTTTTTTAAAATTACATACAGCTTTGCTGTATTTTTGACTCTCAGCACAAATAAAGCAGACAGCTATGGTCTGACATCCCGAGCTGCCTGCTTTTACCTTGGCTGTCAATCAAAATACAGGGAAGACCATTTTTTAAATTATTTAAATAAATAATGTGTGGGCTTTGCCCTATTTTTTATTGCCAGTCAAGGTAAAACCCAGGCAGCTGGTATTCTCAGCATGGTGAGGCCCATAGTTATTATGCCTCACAGGCTAAATAAGAGCAGCCTGCGGCCGCGTCAAAAATTCTCACATTCATTACAAGCACCAATTCCTGGTGCTTTATCCAACTCTTCCCGATGCCCTGGTGCAGTGGCATTGGGGTAATAAGAGGGGTTAATGACAGCTGTGTATGAAAATAAATAAATATAAAAAAATTATGTAGGGTCCCCCCTATTTGCTACCTGCCAAGGTAAAGCCGACAGCTGGGGGGGCTGATATAAGGCTGGAAACAGACCAATATTCATTGACCTATCCTGTCTGATAATACCAGCCTGCTGCTGTCCGATTTAACACTGGCTAGGCGAGAGAAAGGGACAGGATCCCGAAACGTTGTCACCCCCCACCTGATGGCCGAATAAAGGCGGTTGTTTCACAAAGAAGAGTGCTGCAGTCCTTTATTTTGTATACTTATACTGCAAGGAGGAAAGGAGCTGTGACTGCTGAGCACCAAGGGGAGCTGTGCTGCACCAATATACTAATCTATATATATATATATATATATATATATATAGATATATATATATATATATATATGCAGGCTGGTTTCACACTGCAGATTTTTCCCTGATCAGGTTCGATCAGGTTTGTGTGTCAAAACCAGGAGAGGAACCAGGAGAGGACTTGCAGAGAGAAACTATAATTGAAAGACTGACACCTGTTCTGAGTTTTGGAGACTCTCCTGGTTTGTGAACAAAAACTGGATGGAACCTGATCAGGGAAAGACCTGCAGTGTGAAACCAGCCATATATACCAGGCAACAAAAAAAAAAAGCAAAATAAAACTGCACAGCACTCAAGACACAATGTAAACTGGTGCTAGCAGTGACGCTTGGTCAAGTACCAAGAAACAAATGTCTCTGCAGCACACAGCTACTACCTGCTAGCGCGCACTGCCTAGTTACCTAGTTACCCACAGTGTACCATGGATACCAGCCTGCTCCCGCTAACCGCAGCCTGGCAGTGGGAGCAAGACATCATGGAAACGATATTTAAATCATTTCCATGATATCGCTGGTACTGATAGCTGGTGAGTCTGCCTGTGTGACAGCTCACCAGCGATCAGCCTTCAATGTTGCCAGCGATGAGATCACTGATGACATTGACGCGTGTGACGGCCCCATAACTGAAACCTTTCACGGTAGCTGGATAGTCTATGACAGAAGAGGGTGAAGGGCATGCAAATCTCTGACTGCAATTAATCACAGACACTGGCACAGAGGGTGGGTGGGGGAAGTAGTGAATATTCATGTTGTTTAATGAACACCCCAGGAAAGAGTTTGACTGCTGTCTAATCTTCAGGTTAAAACATAAAACCGACAGCCTTTCAGCAAGCTTTATTCAGGTGCTGATCCTGAATAGTAATACAGAATTTCAGTTATTCATCCATATTCAGGGCTCAGCCCCATACAAGGTGTCCAATAACGAACTTCAAAAGTTTCCATTCAGGCTTGCTCATTCCCATCATAATTTTGTCTTTGTGGATAGCATTAGTGATGCAGTCCATACAAATTCATCATACAGAAACTTCTGCTGTCTGAAATGGTGACTTTCATCGGGAACCATAAAACTATGTAATTCACATGATATCATGTGACTCAACTAAAGAGAAATATATACTGAATTTTCTGATATAAAAGAACAACTAAATAAGGCATAAAGGTAAACCTGTCAATACCTTCAATCTAATGTCATCTAAATAAAGTTGCTTTAATATAGCAAAAATGTACATCTATATTTTGGAAAATTGATTTTCCGTTTTTTCAAAATGCTTGGCTGAATATTTATTCTAATGAAATGGTGGCGCACATTGTGTGGCACTCCATTTACAGATCTCCTGCCTCTCTCCCAATTACAACCCTCACCACCACCAACAGCCTCCAGTCCCTAACAGGTCTCTCTTCTCTGAGTGACCAATTTGCCTGATCCCTGTATGTGTTTCATGCAGATTTTAATAGTCTGTTCTAGCCATATCATCAGACAGCATACACCAACCAAGGAATGACAGCTAGTGATAAGTGGGTAGAGAAATATCCGCACTCACTATACTCGTAACATGTAGTTTTTAATAGTCGCCTATTCGTCCAAATAGCGAGTCTAATGTTAATCAATTAGTGATAGGCTCCACCCACACACAAGGCATATAAAAGCAATCTTTCCAGGACAAGGCGGGAGAGTGGGCTTTTTTGAGTTTTCACTGCATACAACACTTCGCTGTACCCGCAGAGAGAGTATAACATTCAATCTGCTCTCACTGGAGTGCCGACTCCCTTTGTGTACTGAAATGAGTTGGCAATTTGTGTCAGGTCATTCAAGATCCTAAAGGGACGGTGCTCCTTGATCCATGCACACTGCATATAATTATATAATGATAATGAAGGAGCGTGGAAGCTCTCAGAAATGTGTTGAGAATAAAGGCAACATTATCGTATATTTCCCGGAGTTTCGGTTCATTATATGCAGTGTGCATGGATCAAGGAGCACCATCCCTGTAGAATTCCTACTACAGCCACAGTGATTGCATGGAGTGTGAATCCAGCAGCAGCTGCTATACCTGCATACACCGGTTGTGAATCTCACAACCGCATAAGGTGAGCAGTGACATCAGCAAATTGCTTATTATTTTGAAAAAGGATAAGACACTATTGCACTTTTAATTCCCCCCTTTTTCTGGTTTAGTGCTAGATCGTTTAGGATCAACACATCACTCACAAACACCATTGATTTTCACAGAACGAGTATCGTGAACACCGTACAATCCATGCGAGTAGCAAACAGTAATCATTACACTCGATTATCACTAATGACTGCATGTGTGAGAGGAGTCTGGTCTGTCAGGGACTGGAAGCTTTTGTCAGATGGGGAAAGATGGAAAGAGGTAATGGGGCCGTCACACACGTCAATGTCGTCAGCGATCTCATTGATGACATTAAACTGGCGTAGAAAAAAAAAATTAAATATTGTGAATCTTCAAATATTTTATATATATATACCGTATATACTCGTGTATAAGCCGACCCGTGTATAAGCCGACCCCCCTACTTTTGCCCCCAAAACCTGGGAAAACCTATTGACTCGTGTATAAGCCGAGGGTGGACTCCAGCACAGGTATACAGCCCCCAGCAGTGTGGTATACAGGCCCCCCAATGGTAGTATACAGCAGCCTCCCCAGTGGTAGTATACAGCAGCAGCCCCAGTGGTATATACAGCAGCAGCTCCAGTAGTTAGTATACAGCAGCCCCAGAGGTATATACAGCCCCAGTGGTAGTATACAGCATCCCCAGAGGTATATACAGCCCCGGTGGTAGTATACAGCATCCCCAGAGGTAGTATACAGCAGCCCCAGAGGTAGTATACAGCAGCCCCAAAGGTATATACAGCAGCCCCAGCGGTAGTATACAACAGCCCCAGAGGTAGTATACAGCCCCAGTGGTAGTATACAGCAGCCCCAGAGGTAGTATACAGCAGCCTCAGAGGTATATACAGCCCCATTGGTAGTGTACAGCAGCCCCAGAGGTATATACAGCCCCAGTGTAGTATACAGCAGCCCCACAGGTATATACAGCCCCAGTGTAGTATACAGCAGCCCCACAGGTATATACAGCCCCAGTGGTAGTATACAGCAGCCCCACAGGTATATACAGCCCCAGTGGTAGTATACAGCAGCCCCAGAGGTATATACAGCCCCAGTGTAGTATACAGCAGCCTCACAGGTATATACAGCCCCAGTGGTAGTATACAGCAGCCCCAGAGGTATATACAGCCCCAGTGTAGTATACAGCAGCCCCACAGGTATATACAGCCCCAGTGGTAGTATACAGCAGCCCCAGAGGTATATACAGCCCCAGTGTAGTATCCAGCAGCCCCAGTGGTAGTATACAGCCCCAGTGCAGTATCCAGCAGCCCCAGTAGTAATAAACAGCCCCCCCTCCTTATCATGTCCCCCCCAGGCTGCGGCAGCTGTCAAAATAACAAACAGTTTATACATCACCTTCCGGCGCAGCTCTCCGCTCCTCCGGTCCTCCGCTCCTCCGCTCGCCGGCTTCTTCTTCCTTGTTGTGCCGACTTCTGTGACCGCGCACAGGAAATGACGTCATCTCCTGCGCCCGGTCACATGACACCGGCACAACAAGGAAGAAGAAGCCGGCGAGCGGAGGAGCGGAGGACCGGAGGAGCGGAGAGCTGCGCCGGAAGGTGATGTATAAACTGTTTGTTATTTTGACAGCTGCCGCAGCCTGGGGGGGTCATGATAAGGTGGGGGGCTGTTTATTACTACTGGGGGACCCATATTAAGGAGGGCTGCTGTGTAGTGCAATATGCACGGCATCCCCCCGCCGCTGATGGACGGGGGGATGCCGTGCATATTCATTGCACTAATGAGGCGGCCCCACGTGACCGCCTGTGGTCACCGCGGCCCCCTCCTGCCTCCTCCAGCCCCCGGTCACAGCCCCCCCCCCCACAGCATACCGTATGACCCGTGTATAAGCCGAGGGGGGGACTTTTCAGCCCAATTTTTGGGCTGAAAAACTCGGCTTATACACGAGTATATACTGTATGAGATGAAAGTGCCAAGTCATAAATTGTTACTAATTGTCACCTTTTTCTTTAAATACTGTGGCTAATATGGCGGAGAGCAAATATTTTTCTTTTTTGTCAGTTTGTATGGAATTTAAGGCTGGTTTCACACTGCAGTTTTCTCCATGATCAGGTTCGATCAGGTTTGTGTGCCAAAACTAGGAAAGGAACCAGGAGAGGAACTTGCAGAGAAAAAAAACTATAATTGAAAGATTGACACCTTTTCTGAGTTTTGGAGACACTCCTGGCTTTGACACACAAACCTGATCGAACCTGATCAGGGAAAAATTGCAGTGTGAAAGCAGCCTAAGGCCCCCTTCACACCACGTTTTTCTCCCTGTCAGGCTGCGTCCAGTGCTTTGCAGGAGGCACCGGACACAGCTTGGCAGCTCTGGACAAATAGGGTTAATATGCCCTCCGGTCCTGTTTGTAGCCGGATGCATGAGATTGCAGCTGAGGTTGCTGTCCCCTGCTGAAATGGTGCTGAACCACTTCACAGGGGACAGCTCCCTGGTGCTGAAGTTCAGCGTAGCTCACGCTGAACTTCAGCCGCTGGTGTCTGGATCCCAGATCCTCCTGGATCTGGGCAATCTGGCGCCATAGCCCCCCATGTTAAGGAGCGCCGGATTGCCCCGGATGCAGGAGGATTTAATTTGGGCTGATTTTACTCTCTGGTCACAAAAATGCTGCAAGCAGCATATTTGTGTCCGAGAGAAAAATCCGAATACACCTGGATCCTCCCAGATAGATGGAAATGGGATGGCAGATAGCTGCCATCCAGCTCCATCCGGCCCCATTGGAATACTATGGGGCCAAAATCGGATCCGGGACTGTCCGGTTCACACCGGACAGTCCCTGATTCAGACAATCGTGGTGTGAAGGGGGCCTGAATTTGTCAATCAGCACAAATCCAGACATCCAGTAAAGATGAACAAAGTCATCACATGTTTAGAGTATAGCATTAATGGTTTGTTCACATCTGCAAAAAAAAAAAAAATCAATCAGATTCTTAACCCAAAAAGTTGTTGAGAGTCATGTAAGTGTCATGCATATGTAATTACGTATGATATGTAAGTGTGCAATTCTTTTATTCTCACTTAGTATTCACATGACGTGTGAATGCTATGCAAGTGTGCAATTTTTTTCTCACCTAAATTCTGTATGTCAAGCATACACAATGCATTTTTAACTTAAAGGGCACCTGACACCTAATTTTAAGTCCCTACACTATCTCTAGCTGTCCCTACACCTTCCTAGCAGCTCCCTATCTATCCCTTTCTTATCTAAAGTGTCCCTATTAAACATGTGTAAATGAAGTATAAACTTACTGCAGTCCCCGTAGTTGGGGGTAGGCGTGGCCACGCTTCCTTCAGCACACCTCTGTGGTGTAATGCACGCCCCGCTGGGCGGCATTATTCTGTGTCCTCTCTTCCCCCTTTCTTTGGAATCTCCCGCCCTCTGTGTAGTTCTATGCACCGGCCGGACGTCACTTCCGGCGCGGTGCATTATGGGGCCGGTCACGTGATCGGCCCTAGAAAATTATGGGGCTGATCATGTGATCGGCCCGGCTCCGCGCATGCGCTTATTGAAGCCGGGCCGAGCAGAAGATACAATCTCCCATATGCTGTGACCCGGTCAGGGGACACATCGAGGTTGCATCACCACAACTTCATAGGTGTAAAGCAGGCGGGAGATTCCAAATGGAGGAGGCGGCGATGAAGAAAGAATAATGCCGCCCAGCGGGGCGTGTGCTGCTGCATCGAGGAGGGCAGAATGGAGCCTGGGGCCGCCTTTTTAGTCCCCAGCCTCAGGGACTTCTGTAAGTTCTAAGTTCTTTTTCTGCTGTTTTACAGGGCGGATTTAGCTCAGAGAGGGATAGATAGGGAGCAGCTAGGAAGGTGCAGGGACAGGTAGTGATATTGTAGGGGCTTAGATCCAGGTGACAGGTTCCCTTTAAAGATGATAAATTTTGTTTATTTTTTACGCAAAAAAATCTTTGACATTTTAAAAATTAGAAAAAGGAAAATGAGCCGATAGAAAAGTTTGGGTACCATGCATGGTTACTACTTAGTTCAACTACTTCCCCCCTATTGCAAGTATCGCAGCTTGTAAATGTTTTCTGTAGCCAGGCAGGAGTCTTTCAATTCTTGTTTGAGGGATTTTCCTCAATTTTTCTTGAAAAGACTTCCAGTTCTGTGAGATTCTTGGGTTCTCTGATAATTTTAGGTTTAGCCCAAATTTCAAATGATTTTCAGATGAGGAGATTGTGAGGTGCATTGTTAAACCTTCAGCATGTGCCTATTGAGTTAGTCTATTGTAGATTTGGACGTGTGTTTAGGATCATTGTCCATTTGTAGAAGCCATCCTCTTTTCACATTCAGCTTTTTTACAGATGATGTTTTGTTTGCAAAAAACATTTGTTAAAATTACATTGGATCCATTCTTCATTCTACCCGTGAATTATTCCTCATGCCTTTGGCTGTAACAGAAACCTAAAGTATGATTGATCCGCCCCCATGCATAATTGTTGGTGCAATATTTTTTTTCTGAAATTCTGTGCCCTTTTTTTGTCTCCAAAATACATCAGACATGTTTAGATATTCTCTGCTATACTTCTGGCACTAAATTTTTTGTTGAGGATGTACAGCAGGAGAGGCTTTCTTCTGATGACTCTTCCATTTCCATGAGTACCATATTTGTGGAGGTGATTCTGAACAGTAGACCAATATACCACAACGCCAGTGTCTGCTGAATCTTCCTGACGGTGCTTTGCAGTCAAGCAAGGGTTCAGACTTTTCTCTTAATTATACAAGCATCATCCCTTGATGATTTTGTAAGTTTGCCCACTGACAAATACATGCATGAAAAGTCTATAATTTTAAGGGTAAGTTAATTTAGACAGTATGAGCTAGAATGTCAAAAATAAAATCCAGAAAATGCCATTGTCTAAATTATATAAATATATTTGCATTTTGAAGAGAGAAATAAGTCCTTGATCCAAAACTTAATACTTGGAGGCAAAACCCTTGTTGTCAAGCAAAGCAGTCAGACGTTTCTTGTAGTTGATGATGACGTTTGTGCACATGTCATGAGGAACTTTAGTTCACTCATCTTTGCAGATCATCTCTAAATCATTAAAATTATGCCTCCGTCACTTAGTAACTCAGAGCTTCAGCTCCCTTCATAAGTTTTCTATGGGAGATAAGTCTGAGACTGGCTAAGTCACTCCATAACCTTAATGGGCATCTTTTTGAGCCACTCCTTTGTTGCCTTGGCTGTGTTTTGAGTCATTGTCACGGGGGCGGAACTACAGTGGTGCAGCTGGTGCAGCTGCACCAGGGCCCCGTCCAGTTAGGGGGCCCCTGAGGCTCCAGCGGCAGGTCCGTTCCCCTGTCAGACAGAACAGGATGGTAGGTGGCAGTAGTATGGTAGATTTATCTGCAGCATTTAATGTGTGGCCCGGAGGGGGGGGGGGTTGTGAGTGGGTGCTGTCGGGTGTCAGCAGCTCTGCACACCCGCGGCACTGTTCTGCTGGCCGTCATTGAGGCCCGGGGGTGAGGGGGATCGCTGTTGGTCGGGTGCCAGCAGCTCTGCACACCTGCACACCCGCGGCACTGTCCTCCTGCTGGCTGGCATTGAGTCCGGAGGGGGAGGGAGGGTGTTGTCTGGAGTCAGGTGTGCCGCGGCTCTTTTCTTGCTGTATGGCTGCTATCAGTAAGAAGAGGGGGAGGGAGGGGGGGTTGCTGTTGGAGCAGCAGCATTTCGTTGAGGCCAGAGGGGGCTGGGAGGGTCGGCTCTTCTGTGGACCCGGTGAGCAAGCTGACTGAGGAGGAGGATACTGAGGGCTCCAGGGTAAGAGCCCCTGAGCAGAGCTTTTTGGTCTGGTGGGGAGGGAAACAGTCTGTAAACACAGCACTGCAGTGCACACCAACATGATTTGAGGGGTGTGGGGCAGGATTTGGATGCCTCAAGAAAGGGACGTTCCTGGGGCCCCAAGGTCCCCCCTTCAGAAGGGGATGGGGGTCATGGGGGCCCCAGGATCCCCCTTCCTTGATGCAGCCGATCTCCCCAAACTCTGTGTGTGTGGCATGTGTCTCTGTGTCTGTGGCATGTGTGTCTGTGACATGTGTCTCTGTGTCTGTGGCATGTGTCTGTGGCATGTGTCTGTGTCTGTGACATGTGTCTCTGTGGCATGTGTCTCTGTGTCTGTGACATGTGTGTCTGTGACATGTGTCTCTGTGTCTGTGGCATGTGTGTCTGTGACATGTGTGTCTGTGACATGTGTCTCTGTGTCTGTGGCATGTGTCTCTGTGTCTGTGACATGTGTCTCTGTGGCATGTGTCTCTGTGGCATGTGTCTCTGTGGCATGTGTCTCTGTGTCTGTGACATGTGTGTCCGTGACATGTGTCTCTGTGTCTGTGGCATGTGTGTCTGTGACATGTGTGTCTGTGACATGTGTCTCTGTGTCTGTGGCATGTGTCTCTGTGTCTGTGACATGTGTCTCTGTGGCATGTGTCTCTGTGGCATGTGTCTCTGTGGCATGTGTCTCTGTGTCTGTGACATGTGTCTCTGTGTCTGTGACATGTGTCTCTGTGTCTGTGACATGTGTCTCTGTGGCATGTGTCTCTGTGTCTGTGACATGTGTCTCTGTGTCTGTGACATGTGTCTCTGTGTCTGTGACATGTGTGTCTGTGGCATGTGTCTCTGTGTCTGTGACATGTGTCTGTGACATGTGTCTCTGTCTGTGGCATGTGTCTCTGTGTCTGTGACATGTGTCTCTGTGTCTGTGACATGTGTCTCTGTGGCATGTGTCTGTGTCTGTGACATGTGTCTCTGTGTCTGTGACATGTGTCTCTGTGTCTGTGACATGTGTCTCTGTGTCTGTGACATGTGTGTCTGTGGCATGTGTCTCTGTGTCTGTGGCATGTGTCTCTGTGTCTGTGACATGTGTCTCTGTGGCATGTGTCTCTGTGTCTGTGACATGTCTCTGTATCTGTGACATGTGTGTCTGTGGCATGTGTCTCTGTGTTTGTGGCATGTGTCTCTTTGTCTGTGGCATGTGTCTCTGTGTCTGTGGCTTTCGTCTCTGTGTCTGTGGCATGTGTCTCTGTGTCTGTGGCATGTGTCTCTGTGTCTGTGGCATGTGTCTCTGTGTCTGTGGCATGTGTCTCTGTGTCTGTGGCTTTCGTCTCTGTGTCTGTGGCATGTGTCTCTGTGTCTGTGGCTTTCGTCTCTGTGTCTGTGGCATGTGTCTCTGTGTCTGTGGCATGTGTCTCTGTGTCTGTGGCATGTGTCTCTGTGTCTGTGGCATGTGTCTCTGTGTCTGTGGCTTTCATCTCTGTGTCTGTGGCATGTGTCTCTGTGGCATGTGTCTCTGTGTCTGTGGCATGTGTCTCTGTGTCTGTGGCTTTCGTCTCTGTGTCTGTGGCATGTGTCTCTGTGTCTGTGGCATGTGTCTCTGTGTCTGTGGCATGTGTCTCTGTGTCTGTGGCATGTGTCTCTGTGTCTGTGGCTTTCGTCTCTGTGTCTGTGGCATGTGTCTCTGTGTCTGTGGCATGTGTCTCTGTGTCTGTGGCATGTGTCTCTGTGTCTGTGGCTTTCGTCTCTGTGTCTGTGGCTTTCGTCTCTGTGTCTGTGGCATGTGTCTCTGTCTGTGGCATGTGTCTCTGTGTCTGTGGCATGTGTCTCTGTGTCTGTGGCTTTCGTCTCTGTGTCTGTGGCTTTCGTCTCTGTGTCTGTGGCTTTCGTCTCTGTGTCTGTGACATGTGTCTCTGTGGCATGTGTCTCTGTGGCATGTGTCTCTGTGTCTGTGACATGTGTCTCTGTGTCTGTGACATGTGTCTGTGTGGCATGTGTCTCTGTGGCATGTGTCTCTGTGTCTGTGACATGTGTCTCTGTGTCTGTGACATGTGTCTCTGTGTCTGTGACATGTGTCTCTGTGGCATGTGTCTCTGTGTCTGTGACATGTGTCTCTGTGTCTGTGACATGTGTCTCTGTGTCTGTGACATGTGTGTCTGTGGCATGTGTCTCTGTGTCTGTGACATGTGTCTGTGACATGTGTCTCTGTGGCATGTGTCTCTGTCTGTGGCATGTGTCTCTGTGTCTGTGACATGTGTCTCTGTGTCTGTGACATGTGTCTCTGTGGCATGTCTCTGTGTCTGTGACATGTGTCTCTGTGTCTGTGACATGTGTCTCTGTGGCATGTGTCTGTGTCTGTGACATGTGTCTCTGTGTCTGTGACATGTGTCTGTGTCTGTGACATGTGTCTCTGTGTCTGTGACATGTGTCTCTGTGTCTGTGACATGTGTCTCTGTGTCTGTGACATGTGTGTCTGTGGCATGTGTCTCTGTGTCTGTGGCATGTGTCTCTGTGTCTGTGACATGTGTCTGTGACATGTGTCTCTGTGGCATGTGTCTCTGTGTCTGTGACATGTCTCTGTATCTGTGACATGTGTGTCTGTGGCATGTGTCTCTGTGTTTGTGGCATGTGTCTCTGTGTCTGTGGCTTTCGTCTCTGTGTCTGTGGCATGTGTCTCTGTGTCTGTGGCATGTGTCTCTGTGTCTGTGGCATGTGTCTCTGTGTCTGTGGCATGTGTCTCTGTGTCTGTGGCATGTGTCTCTGTGTCTGTGGCATGTGTCTCTGTGTCTGTGGCATGTGTCTCTGTGTCTGTGGCTTTCGTCTCTGTGTCTGTGGCATGTGTCTCTGTGTCTGTGGCATGTGTCTCTGTGTCTGTGGCATGTGTCTCTGTGTCTGTGGCTTTCGTCTCTGTGTCTGTGGCTTTCGTCTCTGTGTCTGTGACTTGTGTCTCTGTGTCTGTGTGTGCGGCCTGTGCATGTGTTTGGAATTTATTTGTGTGTTGTGTGTGTGCATGGATTGTGTGTGTGTGGCTTGTGTCTGTGTGTGTGGCTTGTGTCTGCGTGTGTGGCTTGTGTCTCTGTGTGTGTGCCCTGTGTATGTGTCTGTGTGTGGCATTTGTCTGTGTGTTGCTTTTGTGTCTGTGTGCTTGGCTTGTGTGTTTTGATTGTGTGTGTGGATTGTGTGTGGCTTGTGTCTGTATGTGTAGCTTGTGGCTGTGTGTGGCTTGTGTCTGTGTCGCTTGTGTCTCTCTCTGTGTGTGTGGCTTGTGTCTCTGCGTGTGTGGCTTGTGTCTCTGTACGTGTGGCTTCCGTCTCTATGTGTGGCTTGTGTCTCTGTGTCTGTGGCTTGTGTCTGTGGCCTGTGCATGTGTCTGTGTGTGGCATTTGTCTGTGTGTTACTTGTGTGTCTGTGTGTGTGGCTTGACTCTGTGTGTGGCTTGTGTGTGTGGCTTGTGTGTGTGTACCGTACACTGTCTGTGCACAGCACGGTGCTGGGGAGTTGGTGCTACACTATCTCCCGCCGCCTTAAAATCGGTCTGTTTCTCATCCAGGAGAGTCGGATGAGTGACATCCGTTTTTTGGTCCGTTTGGCAACTGCTGTGCGAGTGGCCAACATTTTTCTCAGATTCTCAGATCACATCCGTGTGCAATCAATTTGTTGTTTCCTCAGCAGCTATTAGTGTATAATCAATGGTCCGTACCCTAATACTAAAATCCATATACTAATCCTACTGGTATGGGGAGGATTTATGGCTCAGTTAGTACACTCCATACTTCTTGTTATTAACCAGTTAATGCTCTCTTGTCCACCACACTGCAGTGTCAAAAGAGGACAACAGCGAGACAGACAGCAACATGGCATCAGAGAGCCCCTGACCTCGAAATAGAAGATCCTCAGATCCCGGTATTGTGACATAATATTAAGAATAAAGGTTTTTTGCATTTATATTGCATTATGAACTCCACAGCACGGCGGCAAAAAATTGCTCCGGGCCCTCCTTGACTCCTGCTTGTTGCCATACACTGGGGTTGTGCAGAGGTGGCAATTGCACCCCTTCTCTTTGTGTTTTACTATATTTCCTGATTATCAACAACCAAAGTGGCGGCAAATTTTTTCGACCGGCTCGGGCGCCACAAACAGTTGCTACGCCGCTGGCTGTGCTGCACACCCGCGGCACTATTCTGGCACTGAGTTCCAGGGGGTAGTGGGGGGGGGGGGCCCCGAAAAATTTCTTGCACCAGGGCCCACTACAGTCTGGGTCCGCCCCTGCATTGTCATGCTGTAAGACCAGGCCACGACCTGTTTTTAATGTCCTGGCGCAGAGGAGGTTATAACTCAGGATTTTATGGTACATAGCTCCATCCATTGTCCCATTGATGCAATGAAGTAGTCCTGTGCCCTAAGAGAAACACCCCCAAAACATAATGTTTCCACTGCCATGCTTGACTGTGAGGACAGTGTTTTTGGGTCATAGGCAGCATCTCTCTTCCTCCAAACACGACGAGTTGAGGTAATGCCAGAGAGCTCAATTTTTGTTTAATATGACCACAGAACCTTCTCACAATCACTCTCAGAATCACCATTTTCCTACTATTGCACCAATAGTAGGTTTTCTTCTCACCCAGTGTCGTACTTATGGTTTTGTAGACCTTTCCAACCTTGTGCGGGTCTAGGATCTTTTCCTTGACATCCTAAGAAAGCGTTTTGGTTTTTCCTAGGTTGTAGAGGTTAGAATCTGATGGATTGAGTGTGTAAACTGGAGTTTTTATACAGGTAGCAATTTAAGACAGCTGTCTTTAATGCAGGTAACAAGTTGATTAGGAGCGTCTAACTCAGGGGTCTCAAACTCGGCTGGGTTGGTGGGCCGCACATAGAAACACATTTACAGCGGGGGGCCGCATCCCTTGTAGGATGAAGTGATATTTTTAGTAATACCAGAATTTTTTGCTCAATGTAGTAAAGTACAAATTCTGATCCCTTTCTTGTAGTAATGTCCCCATCCTGTAGTAATGTCCTTTTCTACTGATGTCCCCCATTCTGATCCCCTTTTCTAGTGATGTCCCCATCCTGATCCCTGTTTCTAGTGATGTCCACCATCCTGATTCCTTTTTCTAGTGATGTCCCTCATCGATCATGGTCCCCTTTTTCTAGTGATGTCCCTCATCGATCATGGTCCCCTTTTGTAGTGATGTCCCCCATCCTGATCCCCTTTTCTAGTGATGTCCCCCTTCCTGATCTCCTTTTCTTGTGATATCCCCCACCTCATTCCCTTTTAGTAGTGAAGTCCCCCATCATGATCCCCTTTAGTGATGATGTCCCCCATCCCGATCCCCTTTTATATTGATGTCCCCCATCCTGATCCCCTTTTGTAGTGATGTCCCCCATCCTGATCTACTTTTATAGTGATGCCCCCCGTCCTGTTTTACCTTCTTTTTACACACTCAAATACACACTCTATAATACTCACACACAAACCTACACACAAACCCCCCCACACACACACACTCTCACACATCCTCATACACACTCTTACACTCACACTCATACACACACTGAAACTCGCACACACTTTCTTATACACACACATCCTCACTCATACACTCACCCTAACACACACATCTTCTCACACACACTCACACTTTTCTCACTTTAATGATGCATTGCTCCAGTGCAGGGGGCCGCAGCGGTCCCCGCTGTACTGACTTCCAGCCTCCGCTGTGCTATGACTTCCACCAGCCACCGCTCAGACAAGATCTGTTGCTCATCAAGATCAATGCAATCTGCCAGCCAGAGGCCCGCAGGTGACGTAATATTCTGCCATTAGCTGCGGGCCTCTCATTGGCTGGCAGCTTGCATTTATCTTGCTGAGTGGCAGAGCTTGTTAGTGCTGCGGACAGAAGTCATCACACAGCGGGGACTACAGCGATCCCCTGCACTGGGGCGATGCATCATTATGTTGTCCAAGGTGCCGCGGGCCGCATAGTGAAGCCCCAGGGGCCGCATGCAGCCCTCGGGCCGCGAGTTTGAGACCCCTGGTCTAACTGGTCTGTAGAAGCTAGAACTCTTAATGGTTGGTAGGGGAACAAATACTTATTTCTCTTTTCAAAATGCAAATACATTTATATTATTTAGACAATGTGATTTTCTGGATTTTATTTTTTATATTCTATCTCTCACTGTTAAAATTAACCTACCCTTAAAATTATAGACAGTTCATGTCTTTGTCAGTGGGCAAACTTAAAAAATCGGCAAAATCAAATACTTATTTCCTTCACTGTATGCCAGTGTGAGCGAACTTTGAAGCTGAGTGATCTAATACTTTCAGTAGAAAAGTATGAAAGGATATTAGATCAGCGATCATGTAAGTATCATATTTTTTGCTTTATTACGTAACCTCCTGCTCTCTCTGCAGCCCACAGCCAGACTGCCCCAACCCCCGAATATGCTCGAGAGCTGCCCCAGCCTCCCCTGCAGTACATAATCAATACATTCGGATTATAAGACGCATCCCTCACTTTCCCAAAAATTTGGGGTAACAAAAGTGGGTCTTATAATACGAAAAATACGGTAAATGTCAACGTCCCATAAAATAAGTAAGTATAAAAGAGGAAGAGAGATAGTTCTTATTACAGATATATCTAATAAATAATCACCAATAATGTTGTCACAGACTTCCGGGGCTAATGTTGATATCCCACAATGCACCGCAGTGCCATTGTGGGATAGCAACACAGGCTCCGGGAGAAAGTGACACCGGTGCCACCGCTACCATCGGGAGATCAGCGCTTATCTCCCGACGGTAGCCGCAGGTCACCTCCCGCGACTCGGAGCGCGCCGCCGAAGCAGTCGAGAGATCTTCCAGCAGCACGGAGTGGAAGTGCCCCGACTACCATATTGGAACACCCAAGTTACGGGTATTCCTATATGACAGCCGGGATTCAAATCCCCCATCAAAGCCGGGGTCACGCACCGAGAGCGGTGATTGGTTGCCGCCGGCGGCAGCGAGCAATCAGTGCTCTTGGAGCATGATTTGAATCCCGCTCCGCTTAGCCAATGAGTGGAGCGGGATTTAAATCTCCCACCAAGGCGCAAGGCGCGTCGCTGATTTGTCGCTGTGTGGTCAGTGGCGACCAATCAGCAAGCCGCGATTTAAGTCAAGCGCTGAGAGTGCTGATTGGTCTCCGCCACCGGCGGCGACCAATCATCACCCTTGGCACGTGATTTAAGTCGCGCCTTGGCGGGAGATTTGAATCCCGCTCAGTCAATGAGCAGAGCAGGATTCAAATCTCCCGCAAAGGCGCGAGTGCTTCCCTGATTGATTGCCAGTGACCGCGCAGTGACCAATCAGCGAGGTGGCACGGTATTGGCGGGGGATTTAAATCTGCCCGCCTATGCCGCACTACCCGGCTCTCGACCAATCAGTTGAGGGCAGGTTTAAATTGCCCGCCAATACCGTGCTGCTCAGTGGTATTGGCGGGAGATTTAAAGCTGCCTCAATGGTTAGCACTGTATGGTGACTCAGTGGTTAGCACTGTATATGGTGGCTCAGTGGTTAGCACTGTGAGGCGGCTCAGTGATTAGCACTGTGTGGTGGCTCAGCGGTTAGCACTGTGTGGTGGCTCAGTGGTTAGCACTGTGTGGTGGCTCAATGGTTAGCACTGTATGTGGTGGCTTAGTGGTTAGCATTCCATGGTGGCTCAGTGGTTATCATTGTGTGGTGGCTCAGTAGTTAGCACTGTGTGGTGGCTCAGAGGTTAGCACTGTGTGGTGGCTCAGAGGTTAGCACTGTGTGGTGGCTCAGTGGTTAGCACTGTGTGGTGGCTCAGTGGTTAGCACTGTGTGGTGGCTCAGTGGTTATCACTGTGTGGTGGCTCAGAGGTTAGCACTGTGTGGTGGCTCAGAGGTTAGCACTGTGTGGTGGCTCAGTGGTTAGCACTGTATGGTTGCTCAGTGGTTAGCTCTATAGGGTGGCTCAGTGGTTAGCACTGTGTGGTGGCTCAGTGGTTAGCACTGTGTGGTGGCTCAGTGGTTAGCACTGTATATGGTGGCTCAGTGGTTAGCATTCTATGGTGGCTCAGAGGTTAGCACTGTGTAGTGGCTCAGTGGTTAGCACTGTATATGGTGGCTCAGTGGTTAGCATTCTATGGTGGCTCAGAGGTCAGCCCTGTGTGGTGGCTCAGTAGTTAGCACTGTGTGGTGGCTCAGTGGTTAGCACTGTGTGGTGGCTCAGTGGTTAGCACTGTGTGGTGGCTCAGTGGTTAGCACTGTGTGGTGGCTCAGAGGTTAACACTGTGTGGTGGCTCAGAGGTTAGCACTGTGTGGTGGCTCAGTGGTTAGCACTGTGTGGTGGCTCAGTGGTTAGCACTGTGTGGTGGCTCAGTGGTTAGCACTGTGTGGTGGCTCAGTGGTTAGCACTGTGTGGTGGCTCAGTGGTTAGCACTGTAGGGTGGCTCAGTGCTTAGCACTGTGTGGTGGCTCAGTGGTTAGCACTGTGTAGCGGCTCAGTGTTTAGCACTGTATGGTGGCTCAGTGCTTAGCACTGTATGGTGGCTCAGTGGTTAGCACTGTATGGTGGCTCAGTGGTTAGTATTGCAGGGTGGCTCAGTGCTTAGCACTGTATTTGGTGGCTCAGTGGTTAACACTGTGTGGTGGTTCAGTGGTTAACACTGTGTGATAGCTCAGAGGTTAGAACTGTGTGGTGGCTCAGAGGTTAGCACTGTGTGGTGGCTCAGAGGTTAGCGCTGTGTGGTGGCTCAGTGGTTAGCACTGTGTGGTGGCTCAGTGGTTAGCACTGTGGTGGCTCAGTGGTTAGCACTGTGTGGTGGCTCAGTGGTTAGCACTGTATGGTGGCTCAGTGGTTAGCACTGTATGGTTGCTCAGTGCTTAGCACTGTGTGGTGGCTCAGTAGTTAGCACTGTGTAGTGGCTCAGTGTTTAGCACTGTATGGTGGCTCAGTGCTTAGCACTGTATGGTGGCTCAGTGGTTAGCACTGTATGGTGGCTCAGTGGTTAGTATTGCAGGGTGGCTCAGTGCTTAGCACTGTATTTGGTGGCTCAGCGGTTAGCACTGTGTGGTGGTTCAGTGGTTAACACTGTGTGATAGCTCAGAGGTTAGCACTGTGTGGTGGCTCAGAGGTTAGCACTGTGTGGTGGCTCAGAGGTTAGCGCTGTGTGGTGGCTCAGTGGTTAGCACTGTGTGGTGGCTCAGTGGTTAGCACTGTGGTGGTTTAGTTGTTAGCACTGTGTGGTGGCTCAGTGGTTAGCATTGTATGGTGGCTCAGTGGTTAGCACTGTATGGTTGCTCAGTGGTTAGCACTATATGGTGGCTCAGTGGTTAGCACTGTGTGGTGGCTCAGTGGTTAGCACTGCATGGTGGCTCAGTTGTTAGCACTGTATGGTGGCTCAGTGGTTAGCATTGCAGGGTGGCTCAGTGGTTAGCATTGCAGGGTTGCTCAGTGGTTAGCACTGTATTTGGTGGCTCAGTGGTTAGCACTATGTGGTGGCTCAGTGGTTATCACTGTGTGGTGGCTCAGTGGTTATCACTGTGTGGTGGCTCAGAGGTTAGCACTCTGTGGTGGCTCAGAGGTTAGCACTGTGTGGTGGCTCAGTGGTTAGCACTGTGTGGTGGCTCAGTGGTTAGCACTGTGTGGTGGCTCAGTGGTTAGCACTGTAGGGTGGCTCAGTGCTTAGCACTGTGTGGTGGCTCAGTGCTTAGCACTGTATGGTGGCTCAGTGGTTAGCACTGTATGATGGCTCAGTGGTTAGCACTGTATGGGGGCTCAGTGGTAAGCACTGTATATGGTGGCTCAGTGGTCAGCACTGTATATGGCGGCTCAGTGGTTAGCACTGTATATGGTAACTCAGTGGTGAGAGGCAGGCACACAGGAAGCAGAGGCACAGGGGGAGGCAGGGTCATAGGGAGAGACAGCGCACACAGGGAGAGACAACGCTCACAGAGGCTGAGAAAAATACGGTAAATGTAAACGTCCCATAAAATAAGTAGGTATAAAAGAGGAAGAGAGATAGTTCTTATTACAGATATATCAAATATATAATCACCAATAACGTTGTCACAGACTTCCGGGGCTCATGGCGATATCCCACAATGCACCGCGGTGCCATTGTGAGATAGCGACACAGGCTCTGGGAGAAAGTGACATCGGCGCCACCGCTACCATCGGGAGATCAGCGATGATCTCTCGACAGTAGCTGCATGTCACCTCCCGCGATTCGGAGTGCGCCGCCGGAGCAGTCGAGAGATCTCCCGGCAGCACAGCGTGGAAGTGCCCCGACCACCATATTGGAACACCCAAGTTACGGGTATTCCTATATGGCGGCCGGGATTCAAATCCCCCATCAAAGCCGGGGTCACGCGCCGAGAGCGTTGATTGCTTGCCATCGGTGGCAGCGAGCAATCAGTGCTCTTGGCACGTGATTTGAATCCCGCTCCGCTTAGCCAATAAGCAGTGGTAAGCACTGTATATGGTGGCTCAGTTGTTAGCACTGTATATGGTGGCTCAGTGGTTAGCACTGTATATGGTGGCTCAGTGGTGAGAGGCAGGCACACAGGAGGCAGAGGCACAGGGGGAGGCAGAGTCATAGGGAGAGACAGCGCACACAGGGAGAGACAGCGCACACAGGGGCTGAGAGCACACAGAACGGAGAGAAAGGCACAAGTAACACAAAGCGCACAGGAGAAGAGACAGCACAGACAGGAGAGGGGCACAGAGACTGCCCTCCCGATGCAATAGCATCGGTCCTATTTCTAGTAAGAAGTAAGATTCCGTGCAGCAGAATTGTCTTTAATTGCTATTTTATTATAGCCACTTTTTATATATCTGAATGGCAAAGCAATCAGTCTTTAAATTAATTCATAGGCAAATTTAATTTTCATTACTTTATGTCAGATCTAATTGGCACATTTACAAGCCACTGAGAGAACTCTGTATTTAGAGGAAAACATGGATGCTTGGAAATGATATTGGGTTATTTATGTACTTTACTCGAACTCTGATCTTAGCCAAAACCTTGCAGGGCTTTAACTGCAGTGATTAAACAATTTATACTGGCATAAGTTTTCATTTTCTGGGAACTTAACTTGAATTTCATTCCTGGAAAATTTATCATGAAGGTACGTCATACTGAATATTTGGCAGGTGTAAACCTGCTATCCTGAAAGTAGTCCTATCATCATGAGTGGACAACTTCTTATATCATTCATGAAATTAACTGAAATATATTCTTGATCTTTGTTCTATTATTATTAAACTTGTTTACTTGTGATGAGCGAGTTCCAAAATTATCGTAATTGCTCTATTCACAACAAGCACTTTGTAATACTTGTGTATTCATCTGAATAGCGAGTCCAATGTGTCAATTAGTGATTGGCTCTGCGCAAACACATACAGCTATAAAACGAGTATTTCTGGGACAGGACAGGAGGGTGGGCTTTTTTTCATTTTCAATGCATAAAACACCTTGCGGTGCCCCCAGACAGACCCCATTATTCAATCTGCTCTCACTGGGGTGCTGACTCTCTTTGTGTGCTGAAGGGAGCCAGCAATTTGTGTCAGATCATTCACAATCGACACATCACTGACGAGCACCAGCGATATTGGCTGGGTAACGAGTATCGCGAATACTGTACTATCTGTGCGAGTAGCAAATAGTAACAATCACACTCACTCATCACTATTGTTTACCCTTCAACCTCACTTTCTCTCCCTTTCCATTTTTTTTATATTGCCACTGAAAAAGGTAGAAAAATTGATCTTTCAATATCACCTCTAATTGAGGTAAAGAGGACTTGCCAGTAGGAATGAACAAACTGAACTTTAAAGCTTTTTCACAATTTAAAGCTGAATTCTGCCCTCTTTTTCCTTGATATATTTTTTTTCTAGCTTGCACCTTTCACAGAGAAGTGTCGCCAGTCATTATCTAAGATTAGTTTTATTATATTTTGACTGTACACCCTCCCCCACCTTGTAGCCATGCTGAAACTCTACATTTTATTGTAACTTTGGTCCTAGACACACCCTTACAAGCTGGTTTTGAATTGCATTTAGTGGCATGAACCCCCATACAAGCAATTCCACACAGCAGATAGGGGCAGTAGGTCAGGACTATTGTCCTAGACATGCCCATATAGGCTGGTTTTAAAATTGCAGTTAGTGGAAAAAATACGCTGAAGAGTTGTAGACAGCTCTGAAACAGCAGGCAGACCACTGGCTCACACCACTGAACCTACAGCCAGGCATGGTCGTGTGTGACAATGGCCGGAACCTTGTGGCGGCTCTGAGGCGAGGCGAGCTGACACATGTTCCATGCGTGGCCCATGTGCTCAACCTCGTGGTTCAGCGGTTTATTAAATCCTAAACGGAGCTGTCTGATCTGCTCGTCAAAGTACGCCGCCTGTGTGCCCATTTTAGAAAGTCACCTACTGCTTTTACCGGCCTTGCCGGCTTTCAGCGGTGTTTGCAGCTTCCATCTAACAGACTGGTGTGTGATGTCCCCACGCGTTGGAATTCCACACTGCACATGTTGGTCAGGATTTGTGAGCAGAAGAGGGCAGTTGTTGAGTACCAGCATCAACTAGGCCATCTGTATACGGTTCAAACTCCACACATAAGACCTCAGGAGTGGACATGGATGTCCGACATATGTACCGTCCTCCAAAACTTTGAGGATTCCATCAAGATGGTGAGCAGCGATGATGCCATCATTAGCGTCACCATCCCACTTCTCTGTTTTCTAAAACGCTCTCTGCTCAAAATCAAAGACGATGCATTGCAGGCGGAGCACGATGAGTTGCAGCAAGAGACCGTACTGGGTGATTACACAGAGTCCAGCCTCATCTCATCCCAACGTGCATTGGAGGACTATTACGAGGAGGATGTAGAAATAAAGCTACTTTCATGCGGAATTGACGGTAATACATGCACAACCATCAGACCGTCGGTTCAGCATGGATGGCCAGAGGACAGGGGAGAGAAGGAGGAGCATGAGGTCAGCATGGCCAGTCATGCTGTTGGTGTGGACCCTGAAGTCTTGACTGTTAACAGTCTGGCACACATGCCTGACTTTATGTTACGCTGCCTGTCTCGTGACCCTCGCGTTATCAAGATCTTGGCGGACACTCATTACTGGTTGGTGACACTTTTAGACGCACGCTACAAAGAGAACTTTATTTCTCTTATTCCTGAGGTGGAGAGGTCTACAAAAATGCTGCAGTACCAGAAGGCCATAGTCGCGGAATTATTAAAAAATTTCCCTTCTGAAAACGCTAGCGGCAGAGGTCACGATTTAGTGGACAACCAAGGCGTCCGGCCGAGAGAGGCACAAGTCCAATCCAGCAGAGGTAGGGGAACACTCAAAAATCTGGGACACTTTTCTCAGCACCTCCCGTACCACATGCCCTGAGGTGCAGGGTTGTGTCACAAGGACTGCAAAGTTTTCCAAGATGCTGAGGGAGTACCTTGCCGATTGTACTAAAGTGCTCCTACACTCGTTACTTACTTGTTACTTACATTACAAATCCCATTCCCAATGCCAAAGGTAACATCTGAGCTAGAGGTTGGATAGAGTGATTATTGAAGCCTGACATATTTGAAGGAGAAATAAAGAGAACAAAAGAGTTTATTAAGCTTATCAATTCATCTTGAGTGTTGAATAAAGCTAGTGGGCCTCAATTCATGGCCAAGTTCAATATTAATGGCACATATAACACACTTGTGAACAGGCCAAAAATCTTTATTCTAAATGTATGGAATGAAAATAAATAAAGTAATTGCACATTTTCTAGAAGCAATATCCATAGTATGGTGTTTCATTAGTGTGAATAAGACAATATATGTAAAGTATATAATGTCCATATGCTATTTTGATATGAACTGCTATCACATAAGTATAGAAGAGATAGTCTTTCATGCTGCTGACTCTTTGCAATAATAAAGGTTTGCTCTAAAAAAATTATAAATAATAATTATAGCAAAAATATCCCAAAGAATTAAAAAAAACTTAAACTCTTAAACAAAATGTTTTAAGGAGGTTATAAGATTCCTGAACTTCTCAGCTTCTGACGCATCTTACAATGTTTCCAAAATTCACACCCGACAGGTGTCAAAAATATCTTGAAACTCCAGGAAGCTTAGAAAAAAATATTTTGAAGCTTCAAATAATTCTACAGGTTAAAAGAACATGGTAGACCTGATGGCTGGGAACACTGTTTTCAGCCAGCGGGTCTTCCAGTGAGGTTTTTGGTCCCAAACAATAAGGGAATGTTTTAGGGCCATTTTAAAAATTGAAAAACTTTCCTGAACAAAGCCACGTGTGCCTATTTTTTTTAGTAAATTGCTCTGGTTTTTATCATGAACTGATTTATCAATATACCGAATTTGAAATTGGTGAACATTTTCAGAGAAAGTTTGCTCATCTCTAGCCATGTTCAGTATTTGTCAGTATTATACCTCAGTATTTACAAGCCAAACCCAGGATTGGGACAATCAGTGGAAAAGTATTATGGAAAGACATCCCCAATTCTATATTTTTCATCAATTCCTGGTTTTGGCTTACAAAAACTGATGTGAAAAACTGAACATGTGACGTAGTTTTAGAACTGTATCAAACACCAGTTTAGATTTAATTTCAATATCATGAAATGGTGTAGTCATAATTCAAAATATCAGTATTGTATTATAACAAATTCAAACAATAATAATTTCCATCTCTTGATCAGATAATGTTCTTTACCTAGGTTTTTTCATTAAAGGTCCAGAATATGATAATTTCTATGAAATGTTGTCAACACAGGGCATCTTCATGCCCATAGTCTGGGGTCCTTTTCACATCAGGGTTGTGCTGTGCTTTGAATGCAATTTGTTTTTCAGCTGCGTTAACGCTATCAAATGCTGGCGTTAATGCAGCTGAATGCATCCCATAGACTTATATGGGAAACATAGCATTAACGCGGTGCAAAATGCATTGCAGCCAAATACAGGGCAATGCGTTTGATGTGAACTTAGCATAACTGTGGCTTATGATGTTGATACATTTTGTGAATTTTCAGAATAGTCACCAACATCTAGTTTTTCTTATACCAATATTTTGTGCTATACTTTATCACATCTTTGCAACAATTTAATCATGTGTTTAGCTGACTTATGTAGCACCATTAGTTCCACGGCATTTTAGTGACATTATCATCACTATTGTGGCTCACAAGCTAAATTCCCTATAAGCATGCTGTTGCATTGTGGAAGGAAACTGCAGTTCTTTAAGGAAACCCATGTAAATATGGGGAGAACATACAAACTCCTAATTGGTCTTGTCCAGTAGCCCAGCATTGCATATCAACAGTGCTAATCACTGAGCCAACCAGCAACAATACTCCAGCAATCATGTAGCAATGTAGGTCATACCCTTTTTCTGACTATTAGGTTATGTTCAAACTAGACGTTTCTGATCCGTTTTTGGTGCTAATGTTTTTTTAAACTGCACCAAAAACAGTTCAGTCACTACATCTGCCAGTAAAGTGAATGGGATTTTCAGCATTTTTGACTGCCATGTTAGTGGTGCAGAAAATAATGAGCACAGCTATTTACTGCTCCATTTTTCTGGTGCACTTTTCACACCATTGACGCTCTATTACTTACCCTCTCCGGAGATCTCACAGTGAGCACTAAAAAAGTCTTCCTCCTGGGCATCACCAGGACCTGTGGATACAGCACTGACAGAACCTGCCCATGTGACTCAGCCTCAAAGTCACATGGTTAAGGAAAGGCCTGGCTACTCTGTAGTAGTGCCAGAGGAAAAATGAATCCCATTTGAAAGTTAGAGACCTCGGCACTCAAATGTTTTTATAACTGTCAATTGAATAACACCATGAAGTTGTGTATACTGGTTTTCCATATTTTATTTCAGGCAGTTCATATAGGCCAGGGTCACATCTCCGTTTTTTTTTAAGAATCCTGATCCGGTTTTGAGCTTTCAAAAAGCTCAAAACCGGACCAGGAAACGCTCCTCATAGGAGCCAATGCAAAACACCGGATGGCTTCACAAGCCATCCGGTGTCCGTGTCCGGCACTGCAGCCTTCGTTAAAAATCATGCAGGCAGCAGTTTTCGCAGCGGTTCTCTGTACCGCACTGCAGTAACCGGATGGCTCAGGATGTGTAATCCTGAGCCATCCGGCAACTGCATAGTTTGCTGATCCCGGCTATTGCCGGGATCAGCAAACTGTCCTATGACTATTAAAGAGTTAAATATACTAACTAAAGGACTGTTTGAGGTCTCTAGGGGGGGCTTAGACCCCCTACAGACCGGCCGCCCACTCCGGTGGGCTTCTACTACAATTTCCCCCATGGCACGGTCTCCTCCGAGCTCCGTGCATGTCAACCAAAGTCCCCCCGTATCACTATAGAGGGGTGCATACACCCCTCTTGTACAGTTATTCTTGTATTATGTGGCAAAAACGAAGTATTATTAAAGTCTACATGTAAGTTCATAATTACGTGCTCTCGTAGGCAGAGTCCAGGGAATTCCATGGGCGGGGCTGTGTGCAGCAGCCTCCGCCCGCTCATTCATTATGGCCGCCCCCTCTGGGCTTCATCCAGTGTTGTGAGGGCGGCCGCGTCATGAAAGGGGCGGGGCTAACCGTGTCACACCGTTAGCCCCGCCCCTTTCATGACGCGGCCGCCCTCACAACACTGGATGAAGCCCAGAGGGGGCGGCCATAATGAATGAGCGGGCGGAGGCTGCTGCACACAGCCCCGCCCATGGAATTCCCTGGACTCTGCCTACGAGAGCACGTAATTATGAACTTACATGTAGACTTTAATAATACTTCGTTTTTGCCACATAATACAAGAATAACTGTACAAGAGGGGTGTATGCACCCCTCTATAGTGATACGGGGGGGGACTTTGGTTGACATGCACGGAGCTCGGAGGAGCCCGTGCCATGGGGGAAATTGTAGTAGAAGCCCACCGGAGTGGGCGGGCCGGTCTGTAGGGGGTCTAAGCCCCCCTAGAGACCTCAAACAGTCCTTTAGTTAGTATATTTAACTCTTTAATAGTCACAGGACAGTTTGCTGATCCCGGCAATAGCCTGGATCAGCAAACTATGCAGTTGCCGGATGGCTCAGGATTACACATCCTGAGCCATCCGGTTACTGCAGTGCGGTATTCTGCACACATTTTTGTAAAAAAAATGTGTGTGCCCGGCATTGCGTTCACCGCATCTGGATCTGGATGCGGTGAATGCAATTCTAGTTTTAAATGTGACCCTAGCCATACAGAGTCCAAACAACAGTTTTTTTTAATGTTTCGGCTATGTTCGCCTTCTTCACATTAAACTGATGTTTCTAGACAAGTGAAACATAATAGAATCTGTTATACATGAAATAAACAAGGATACTCAAGTTGCGGTTACATCTGACTGACAAAATAAAATGCAAGAAAACAAACTTAGGCTAGGGTCACACTTGGGAGCCTGCATCTAGTAACTGGATGCATTACTGGATACAGTTTTTCCCCTTGTCTGTTTGGAGGCATTTTTACTGCATCAGGTACCTGATCAGGTACCTGATGGTACCTATATGTACCATCAGGTACTGGATCAGGTTTCCATAGGGTCCCATGTTAAAAAACTGATCAGGTTTTGCTAAAAGGCTAAAAAATGTTGCAGACATTATTAAAACCTGATTTCTCAAAAACTGGGTCCAGTAGACAGATTGCACTTTGGGAAACAATTGTTAACATTGGAGTCTATGGGTCAGGTACCTGATCAGGTTTTCAGGATGAAAAACTGGATCCAGTAACTGGATTGCAAACTGACGTGTGACCTTGGCCTTGGGCAGACATTTTTTAGCATAAATGAAAACAATATTAAACCCATATGGTAATTCATTGTGATTGCTCCTACCTATTTGGACTGTGCCTAAAGGAACACTGCTGTATCGTTCGCCTGTGAGAGCCTAGTAAAGAATTGCTGTTTCTAACGTTCTTTTCTGTGGTTTCCACAGCTATCGCCAATAACACGATGGACTTTAGAGGCCATGATAATGTGTGGCTCAATGATTTGGATAAGGCACTAGATGAGGTTGGCGGTAGAAAGGGACCACCAGTCAGTGACGGTACTATGGATGAAGTGGTAAAGACCTACAGGGGTCTGTTGAGATGACGTACTAAGGTCTGGTGGAGCAGGGTCTTCCTGGATAAGTATCTGGAAAAGGGGCTAATTCCTCATGGTGTACGGGTGCAGGTTTTTCCCTCTTTTCCCGTAATTGAGGAGTCCTTCAGGTCCGAGTGGGAGGAGCTTGCCAATACCTGCTCAAAGGGGTTCCTGAGCCTATTAAGTGATCTTAATACCACCTCAATTGAAGAAATGGTGGGAGAGATGGAAAAGCTGCTCAAACAAATAAAAGATAAATTACCTGCAGACACTCTGACAAAATTTAATAATCAGAACAAGACTAACCTAAGGAGGATGGAAAAAGAAATTAAATCCTTTAAATTAAAAAAATCCAATGGGATGAGACTGACTTTAATACCGATCAGGTCTATAAATGGTGGGTTATAGGAAAACCTAAACCGAACTTTCACCCTAAGCCTAATCCCAGACCAGGACCTCGACCCAGTCGGTCCCCACATCAAGACCCAGTACATCCGAATACAAAGTAGTGCAGAAGAGTCTGATGTAGAATCTATTGCCAGTGAAGGGGTCATGACTCGATTTAGGAGTAGGAACCAATAGGGGAAAGGTGTAACTGACCCTGATCGAAGACTGCAGGTGATTTTATTCTGTCACTCTCTCTCCAATGCTCAAATTGAAGTTCTTTCTAAGAGGCTCTCCTTCTCACCAGCAAAGTCATTTGATTTCTTTATAGCACTAAAAGATGTACATCTCTTTTCTCGTAAGCTGGTGCTGAAGAATAATAAAATCTTTCAATGTCCAGATGGGATTGACCATGGTGAGAGGGAGTAGCATCTGAGTCTGGATTACAATTAGTTTTTCCTGGTCCTCAATATGATTTTGGAATTGCTGTTTAAGACAAATTTTTGTTAAAAATTAACCGACACTTTTAGCTTATCCAGTTTAGTATATATGCTCTATTGCATGCTTTATTGTATGCTACTGTTGACAATACGTAGGGCTACATTGATCAAACCAATTAATCTGTTTATTTTCTTCACTTTACACTTAATTGTATGCTTTCATAGGCCGGTTTCACATCACATTTTGATCCGATCCGGGGCTGTCAGGGGTGAACCTGACAGCCCCATACCGGATCTGGACACATCTGGACACCGGTGTGCAGCCGGACTCTTCTTATAGCAGCCGCAGCTGCTGATATTTCAAGTTCCCTGCAAGCTGCGATCCTGAACTGTCAACGGGACAGCTCCGTGGTGCGGAAGTTCAGCCCCAAGTAGCGCTGAGCTTTGGCACCCGACGTCCGGCTCCCAGATGTGGCTCCGATGCGATCCGGCGCCATAGACCCCCATGTTAGGGGGCACCGGATTGCTCCAGACCGGGAGAATCCGGGAGGATCAGCTTTCTTTCCCTGGAGACCAAATGCTGCATGCAGCATTTTTGTGACCAGGAGATCCTGATCCTCCTGGATTCCTCCGGACACATGGAAGCCAGATGGCAGATAACATGCTATGGAGCCAGATGGCAGCTATGGGGCCAAAGTATGATCCGGCGCTGTCCGGTTCACATCGGACAGCCCGGATTGGATCAAAACGTGATGTGCAACCGGCCTTAAGCTGGTTTCATAATGCAGTTTTTTTTCCCTAATCAGGTTCCATCCAGTTCATGCGCCAAAACCAGGAGAGTCTTCAAAACTCAGAACAGGTGTCAATCTTTTAATTATAGTTTTTCTCTGCAAGTTCCTTTCCTGGTTCCTCTCCTAGTTTTGGCACACAAACCTGATGGAACCTGATCAGAGAAAAAACTGCAGTGTGAAACCAGCCTTAGGGCGGCTGCACACCGCGGTAAGATCCGATCCGGGGCTGTCCGGTGTAGACTAGACAGCCCCGGACCGGATTTTGGCCCCATACTATCCTATGGGGCCGGATGGCAGCTCTCTGCCATCCGGCTCCATCCCTCCGGAAGAATCTGGGAGAATTCGGATTTTTCTCACTGGAGACAAAAACGTTGCTTGTCACGTTTTTGAGTCCGGGGAGAAACATCTCCACAAATTGCCATATCCCGAATTCTCCCAGATCCAAGGCAATCTGGTGCTCGCTAACATGGGGAGCCTATGGGGCTGGATTGCCCCGGTCCGGGAGGATCTGGGACCCGGACACCAGCGGCTGCACGCCGCTGTTTCAGGACCCTGCAACTTGCGGCCCTGATTCATCAGCAGTGGCAGCTGCGTGCGGCTGCACACCGGACCGGAGGGCATATTAGCCCTCCGGTTCTGTGTGGTGATCTGTTCCGGGCTGTCAGGGATGAACCTGACAGCCCGGACCGGATCTTACCACGGTGTGAAGCCGCTCTTAGATATCTGCTGTTCATCTTCTGTAAACTTCCTCTTTCATTGCATTTCATTGCTCTCTGAGCAATGTGCATTTCCTGGTTGATATCAAGGACAGGTTTGGTTGTTTTGTAACCCCAGTTGATTTCAACATAAATAAAATAAAAGTTTGTATTATGTGAAAGTCTCCTGCACAGTAATAATTTTTTTTTTAAGAAAAATAACTTCCGTATAAGAAGTGCACAACTGAATAATATGTAAAGTGAATTTTTACTATCAAACAGACAAAACAGCACCTAATGATTAATATGAAAAAGTGAATCTTTGGCTAGGGTCACATCCGCGTTTTTTTTTTAAAATCCTGATCCGGTTTGGAGCTTTCAAAAAGCTCCAAACCGGACCAGGAAACGCTCCTCATAGGAGCCTATGCAAAACACCGGATGGCTTCACAAGCCATCCGGTGGCCGTATCCGGCACTGCTGCCTGCGTTTTAAATCATGCAGGCAGCAGTTTTCGCAGCGTTTCTGGGACCGCACTGCGGTCACCGGATGGCTCAGGATGTGTAATCCCTGAGCCATCCGGTAACTGCATAGGTTGCGGATCCCGGCTATTGCCGGGATCAGCAAACCTAGTAAAGAGTTAAATTGATTACTAAAGTACTGTTTGAGGTCTGTAGGGGGGCTTAGACCCCCCCTACAGACCGGCCGCCCACTTCGGTGGCCTTCTAGTACAATATCCCCGCTGGCACGGGCTCCTCCGAGCCCGTGCAAGTTCCCAACACCCCCAGCCCCCGATTTACTATACAGGGGTGCCTGCACCCCTCTGGTATACTTATTCCTGTATGGGGGGAAAATGATATATTAAAGTCATGGTTAAAGTACATATTTACGTGTATCCTGCAGGCTCCAATGTTGTGAATAATCCATGGGCGGGGCTGTTTGCGGCAGCCTCCGCCCCTCATTTCTCATGGCCGCCCCCTCTGTGCCTCAGCCATTGATGTGAGGCCGGCCGCGTCATGAAAGGGGCGGGGCGCACGGTGTGACGGGGTTCGCCCCGCCCCTTTCATGACGCGTCCGGCGTCACATCAATGGATGAGGCATAGAGGGGGCGGCCATGAGAAATGAGGGGGCGGAGGCTGCCGCAAACAGCCCCGCCCATGGATTATTCACAACATTGGAGCCTGCAGGATACACGTAAATATGTACTTTAACCATGACTTTAATATATCATTTTCCCCCCATACAGGAATAAGTATACCAGAGGGGTGCAGGCACCCCTGTATAGTAAATCGGGGGGCTGGGGGTGTTGGGAACTTGCACGGGCTCGGAGGAGCCCGTGCCAGCGGGGATATTGTACTAGAAGGCCACCGAAGTGGGCGGCCGGTCTGTAGGGGGGGTCTAAGCCCCCCTACAGACCTCAAACAGTACTTTAGTAATCAATTTAACTCTTTACTAGGTTTGCTGATCCCGGCAATAGCCGGGATCCGCAACCTATGCAGTTACCGGATGGCTCAGGATTACACATCCTGAGCCATCCGGTGACCGCAGTGCGGTATTCTGCACACAGTTTTGAAAAAAACTGTGTGCGACCGGCATTGCGTTCACCGCATCCGGATCCGGATGCGGTGAATGCAATTTATGTTTTCAATGTGACCCTACCCTTTATTATCAAACAGTCGTAAAGTGAATTTTTATCATCAAACAGAAATTCATCACTTATGGTACCTTTACACGCCGTTACGGAAGGTTAGAAACCACCGGGTGTCGCACGTGCACGTGCATGTTTCAACGGTTACTAACGGTACCTGATACCGCAATTACACGCCGCTACAAGGTGCTCCACAGTAGGTTTTTTCAATCCCTGGAAGCACCAAAGGGTGCCGCAGGTTACCTTCTATAGAGCACCTTCCCTCATTTACACGCCGCTACCACAAGGGAATATGGGAAGACCTGGAGCAGCAGGGACAACACATAGGCGTGCCAGAGTTGTGGATTACAAGTCGCTTGTACGGTGATTGGACAATGCAATAGCATCATGATTGGCCAGCCAGCGAAGGGAGGCTGGCTAATACATGATGCTATTGCAATTGTGTGTAGTGACTGGTCATCTCCTTAAATATGCCGCCCTATGCAGGGACAACCAATCGTAACGCAGGAGCTTCCACCAATGATCGCTGATGGGGCTCGGTATCCCAAAGGCTGTGTCACACCCCAGGGAGTTCACTAGGTGTCGAAAATACCTTCCTGTTCCTCGATTACACGCCGCTACCATAGGGTTTATACCTACTTGTTTTTGAGCACGGCTGAAAGACAGGTGTCAACAGAGACCGGTGGCAACAACCTGATTTACACGCCGCTACCTCGCGGTGTTTTGAAGGTACAAGTTACAATTGTCTCCGACACCCGGTGGTTTCTAACCTTCCGTAGCGACGTGTAAAGGTACCATTAGGGTTATAAGGGCTCTCAAAATGGAATGATCCTCCATAGTTAGTTGGTCTTCGAGATGCACCATACCCAAGGTAAGGCTGGGGTCACACTGCAGGCAACGTTTTTCTGTGCGCTCAGAAGAATGGCACTCCAGGCAGCTTTGTGTGTGCTTTGCAACCATGGAACACATCAGGTTACCTAGGGCAGTGTTCTCTTGAAGCGCATAGCTTTAACGTTATGCGCTTCTGGAAACATTTCTAAGTATTATGCGCAGACCGGTAAAAACTGCAATTAACGGCAGCGTGACCCCAGCCTAAACCTCCTGCAGAAAAGGTAGAGGTCTTTAACCAGACTGAATTTGTCAAGAAAGTTAGAATGTGAGAAGGTAAGGCTTCGCTCCAGAACAGAGCGTTCCGTGTTTGAGATTGGGTAATCCGAGAGATTAATCACCTGGTGTCTGCTTAGAGTCCCACTGGAGGTCTGGACTGGGTTAAAGAAACTGGCGAAAGCTAATATTGCTTCCTCCAGCCTGGACGTGGTTATGGCGTGCCAGGGATCTTGGGTCTCGAGGTGCATGGGCGTGTGCCCTCTTTGGGTACTGGGCATAGGGCCGAGATCATTCCCCCTACCCTTCCACCAGACTGCTCCCTCTCCCCCTTCTGGTCCAGCGTCTGAATCGCTGCTTGTGACACCTAAAAAGAGTCAGAGGTGCCACTATTAGGGTCAGGTGAGGAATTATCCGGGTAAGGGACAGGTACTGGTGTTGATACTGGGTCACGGAGGGCCGGCTTTTTGGCGCCCTTTCCCCCACGAGGATTACCCTGATGTCTCAACCTAAACACTCTTTCCTGGGCAAAGACATTATGATCCCTGTTGAATATGTCTTTCTTTTTCGTGATGATCTTGCCCTTGTACTTATTTAAGATCTCTTTGAGCTTGTTTTTAAAGGCCTCAATAGTGACAGTATCACTGCAGGAGGACAGTTGGTTTTCAAGCTCTTTGATCTTATTTTTCATTGAAGTCAAAAGCTCACTGTCATGCTCCAACAGCATCTGAATGATGATGTTGGAGCAATGAAGGAGACCGTGATCCGAGGTGCATTTGAAATCAGGGGGAGGGCTCCCAGGCTGGGAAGATGGAGACTTTGAGACCCCTCGGGACAATGTTACTTTTAAGATATTCTTCTAGACATCTGAAGTTTCGCCATGTTCTAATACCCATTTTATGGCTATTAGTAAGATCTTTACATAGGGAGGAAAAGGTAGGATCTTATGGCGGTGTCAGTTGATTCAAAAATATAAGTGGATTGGGCCCTCCATAGAGCCTCCCTGGTATCCCAGTCCATACAATCTGCAAGACACAAGAGGATATGTAAATAATTGGTCAACAAGGCAAGGTGGCCCCGTCTAAACAATAAATAGCCAGGACTGTCTTACCTATCAAAAGAGACGTGCACCCCCCCCACAGAGGAACCCTAAAGAGGGTTCTAGTAGATGAGTGCCATCAAGGGGAGTGGGGGGCAGCCTCCCGCGTACTTATATCATAATGTGGGTACAACACCACCGAAGTAAGGAATCTATGAATAAAATATTCCTATTCCTTACTTCCGTGGTGTTGCACCCACATTATGTTATAAGTACCTGTGCGGCGGCTTCCCACCCCCCTTGATTCCTTCAGAGTATTGTCTAAAACAGTGTTTCCCAACTCCAGTCCTCAAGGCACACCAACAGGTCATGTTTTCAGGATATCCTTAGGATTGCATAGGTCAGTGATGGCGAACTCCAGGCCTCGAGTGCCACCAACAGTGCAGGTTTTCAGGATTTCCTTAGTATTGCACAGGGATTGAAATCATCAGCAGTGCAGGTGATTATATTATCACCTGTGCAATATAAGGAAATCCTGAAAACCTGCACTGATGGTGGCACTCGAGGCCTGGAGTTCGCCATCACTGGCATAGGTGATAATTTAATCACTTGCACAGGGGAGAATTCCATCATCTGTCTAATGATATGGAAATCCTGAAAACATGACCTGTTGGTGTGCCTTGAGGACTGGAGTTGGGAAACACTGGTCTAAAAGACAATTAGTAATCATGAAAAGTATATAAAATAACAGAATATTCAGTTTGTGAACATTGAATATACATAAAGAAACCAAAATATCACAATCTCCTATTTAACAACTAGAACGCTATTCCTTTTAGTGATGTGAGATATTAATGCAACTTTAATAAATTAAAACCTTTTACACTTAATATGTGTAGTACATCTAAATCATTTAATCTGCAAGCTGTCCTGGTTGAACAGGGAGTGTGACTATGCTCGCCTCTTAATCTTTACAAGTTACATGTATCTCCCTCTCTGAGATGTCAAATACAGTATAATAGAACAAGTTAATTCATCCAGCATAATTCTTTTTTGGTTAAGATATAGGATCAAATAATGGTATAATCAAAGCTGTTTGAATACAATAGCATGATAGATAAGGCACTTAATCTCTTCATACCATACAGTTTAAATGTACATTGTTGCGAGCTAGTACTTAGCACACAGCACAGTACATTAATGTTGCTAGTGAGGGTTCAGCTAATGTGCCTAAACAATTACCTTTGGAAAGTGGTTTTAATCAACTAATGCCATCCTGTTGCTATGGCTGTGATGATAGAAAGTTCACATCTTGGCTATTTAACCCTTCAAATACAACAATTTATACTGGCTTCAGTAGGGACAAACATTGATAGTTAGAGACCCCTGTATACTTGTATCTGAACCCCTCTTCCCACCATCAGGTCCCCCCCTTTGTATATGCAGGTACATTTACATGCATATTCACATTAGGCTCAGATGATTACACAATTTCCTCATTTAGTCATATTTAACAGCCAAAATATTTTTTTTTTTATTAAATCTTTGCTATATATATTTTTTTGTTTGTATGATACAAGCTCTAGATTATTTTGGCGCCATTTTGCCAATGATGCACTTAGGCATTAGATCTGTTTTACCTAAAATCAAGGCCAGTGTCATCATCCAGCACACCCGGGAAGGCGCCTGGACCCTGGACAATTGGGGGGAGTCCACACACCATTGGGACAAGGCTCTCATTATAGGCAGGCCAACGGACAGCCCCCAAAGTTTCAAGCTTAAACTGCAGTGATAGTATAATATCTGTATTATTAGCACTGAAGATTCCTTGGTTGCAGAAAGACCTTTGCTAGAATTTAGAGAAAAAGATTCTGGCACATGAAAAACACATGGTTAATGATAAGCTTTATTAGTACAAAAAACACACAGAAAAAAACGCTTAAAAACAATTACGGTATATGAATAAACTGCCATGTAATACAGTATATAAGATATAGCTAGCTGCCTCTGCAAACAAATAGATGCACATAATCATGCTTTAAGCCCTGTCACACATAACAAGATCGTTGTAATGTCACAGGTTTTGTGACGTAACAGCGATCTCGCTAATGATCTCGCTACATGTGACACTTAGCAGTGATCAGGCCCCTGCTGTGAGATTGCTGATCGTTACAAAGTGCTCTGGGTCATTTTTTGGTCGTTGGTCTCCCGCTGGAAATGCTGCATCGCTGTGTTTGACAGGGACAACGACCTCAATACTATGCCCGAGAGTGACAATTCCCAGCGACGTCTGTATCATTCCGGATCGTTGCTGAAGTCGCTGGTGAGATCTGACTGTTTTACATCTCACCAGCGACCCCAAAGTGATGTACCAGCGATCCCTACCAGGTCGTATCGTTGTTGGGATTGCTGGTGCGTCGCTACGTGTGACTGGACTTTTAGACTCGGGAAATGACACACAAATAATACTCCAAGCCAATCAAACCTAGTGTACACAATAGGGGAACAAAGACATCCCTGGAAAAAGGGAGGACAAAGCAAAAATGCATAAAATAAGCCTGTAGGCAAAAGATAACAAACGTACAAAGAGGTAAGAGAGATGTAAAGGGATATCCCAAATAATCCTAAATGTACTTAGATGGTGAAGAGACAATGCTAAGGCTAGCTAGCCTGATTGACATAGTTACCAAGGGGGAGAAAAGCATGGGAGAATCTCAGGGAAGGCTATGGAGGGCCCAGCAGGTAATGGAGGAGAGCGGGCTGCAAAATCTCACACATATCACTGCAGTGTTGATTTGTCAGGGTAGGCAGTTGCAGAGCACAACGATTATCCCAAAAAGCACACTACCTTGTCTGTTTCATCCAGAGGCTGTAGGGAAGGTACCAGAGTCCTCTCTCTGCAGTCTTTGCAGTCACACTGACTGCCGTGAGGAGTGGTGACATCATGCACTGAATCACTGAGGGCTTGCCTTTATTTTGATTGCCAGCCATAGTAAAGCCAGGCCACTCGGGGTGGTAGCCCTTAGATGTCAGATTTATCTGTGCTTATATTGCATCTCATTGCTGTGTGTCCATTTTGGGACTCAGGACACACTCTGCATACTGCTTTTTTGAGGTCAGTAGATACAAGGGCAGGTTTTAAAGTAGTTATAGTATGGACCATCCCGAAGTGGGTACTCCTTGATGTGGTGGGATGGCTTTGTACCTTATTGCAAATATTTATTTACTAAGTACCCTGTTTTTCTATAGCATTTACTTTTTATTCATTTATTGCAGAGTATGTTCAAATGTTTTGTGTATGTATTTTATTCTTTAAAGTTTAGTCTTTCTGGTGGTCAGTGTGAACATGCTCTTCCAGGCATGTTCACGAATGTCCGTTCTGACTCAGTTTTTTGTGCATGTTCATTTTATTTATGCTTAGAATAAAAGATATAGCGAAGCTCTACATCATCTTTTTTTAATTATTTATTTTTATTTACCCTACTATGATGTCAGTTTCGTTCCTTATGACAACCAATCACAGGCATCGGAACAACGGGTGAGGGGCACAACAGCCAATCAGATACTGAAAATGAGTAAACAAAAGCGCAATAGGGTCTTATCCTTTTCAAAAACAATACAGGATTTCTAAAGTTGCTGCTCACCTGGCTTGATTGTGAGGCCTACAACCAGTATGTGCATGTAATACAATTGCTGTTGGATCCATGCTCCACGTAAACACTGTGGCAGTTGAAAAATCAAAATGGATGGTGTTCTTCGATCCACGCAAACCATATGTAGGAAACAAGACTTCAGTGGATTAAAGGATAATGGTGCCTTTATTCATTGCATTTCAGAGCGTGTCCCCGCTCCTTCATCAGGAATGCAACCATGGTTTGCACGTATCGAACAACACTGTCCATTTGGATTTAATCACAGATGCTGTCAGAGATTTAAAATAGGCTCCTCATAGGAGCCTATTTTAAAAACCGTATTGCTTTACAAGCAATCCGGTTACCGCCTCCGGCTCTGCAGCCTGCGTGAAAAATCATGCAGGTTGACATTTTCGGAGAGGTTTTAGCATCCGCAATGCGAGAACCGGGTTGCTTAGGATGTGTAATCCTGAGCAATGCAGTTACCGTATATACTTTGTGACTCACCGTCGGCCCGTGGACTCCGGTTTAGACAGGCTGTAGCTCCTTCCTCCTTGTCACGGGTGGGCCGCGCCTGCCGGTAGCCGGGCCCGGTTGAGTGCAGATCAAAAGTTGTAGACGTCTTGTGGGAACAGATTAAGGGGTTAATTTATTCGTGACGCCACCTATGAGTAGTTTCGGTAAGGGCTACCGACGCTGCGGAACCTCCGGGGGATGGATAGCAGCAAGATGGAACGCTCCCCACAGGCTGAGCGGTGATCCCCGGAGGCTGGAGCTGCTCAAGATGTTGTGCGGCAGCTGCGGTTACCTTGTAGTGCGGACGGACAGTTCATAAGGAAGCACGGACACAGAAAGTCTCTGCAACGGGTCTTTACTGTAACCAGCAGGCAGTACATGGTATACAGTTAACGGGTAGTGGACCGGGTGGACTCAGCAGTGATGCTGTTCCTCAGAGATCTGCAGTGTTCCTCCATTCTAACTAAGTGGTTTTTGCCATTGTCGCCCAGGAATACCAGGTCGGGTACGGGGAGGCTGCTTTAATGCCCTATCCAAGATGTACGTTATGGATGTTTTGGGGAGCCTTGGATCCCTCGGTGGGTACACCGCTGGTTAGACGACTGGAAGTTGGCTGGTGGTGGGGTGCTCCTGTAAAGCTGCTCCTCCACGCTTCTGGTTCGCGTAGCAGAGGTGAACTGCTGCCAGCTTCGGTACCAGTGAACCGGCTGTAAGGTTTTGGGCACGGGAGTCTTTTGGAACCCGTGGTTGGTGATGCCCGATCCCGGTTGTTGAGGCCTCAGGTGCTGACACCCGAACGGTGACGGCCCGGGGGGCTGCACGAAGTGCAGAGCCCCCACCCCTACGTCTCTTCTCTTCTCCTCTCCAACTAGTTGTGTTAACTTGTCCTCTACACTACCCTTGCACTCCGCCCACCAGGACCCTGGGTTGGCCCTCTATTCTAGGTGATGCATGCAGGGTTGGATCTCAAAGTTAACCGGATCACTGCTGTGTCAGAGAATATTGCGGCTGCATTTATGGCTGCAATACCCTCTTGTGACGCACTCATTGCGGGGCGCCACACTCCCCCTTGGTTAAATTCGCTTGTCCCCAAGCGTCACACTACTCGCATTACAGAGAATTTTGTATTTTTATAACATACATAAAACACACTTTTATTAAAGAAAAACAGGTAAAGAGATGCTTTGATGAAATAAGCAAAGTAAACAGGTAACACACTTTATGCGGACCCAGCGGGCGGTCGGCTGTCCTTATATCAAAAGTTCAGCCTGTAGCCGAAAGATCACACAGTCAGTGGTTAAACAGGAACAGAGTTATTGAGTGAGTCCAAGCTTTAGAGTCACTGGCACAGAGAACGATGGCGCACCCGGATAGCGAACCACCCATCTGGACAAGCATAGCGTTCGTAGGTGATAATATCGCCCCGGTATAGGTCGCGATCTGGATGTCCTCTAGGCAAGTTTGACTCAACGTCCCGGCGCCCCACAAACACCTCCTCATTCAAACCCACCTCCCAAGCGAACCCCCACCCGGTATGTAAGTTAAAGGTGGAAATTCTACCTTCGCGGCGGAGTTCATCAGGCAGCGGTGGTTGGCGGCGAGCCTCGGCACGGGCCTGCATGTTGGCGCGTTCGCGGGCTTGCCACTCCTCTTGTCGTCGCTGGCGTATATCTCCGTCGTTACGGCTCGGGGTGTAAAGATGAACGGTGGAGCTGATGGTTTGGCGGGAAGCTTGAACTTGGCGGGCAGTCTGGACAGGCACCCGGTGGAACGGCACAGGGGAAGGTGTCGGCGTTGCACCCGACCAGTGTACACGAGTTGTATGTCCGGTAGGAAGTTCCTCGGTGTCTCCCCAAGCGAACCCGGTGTCGAGATCCTCAGGGATGCTGCGGGTCTCGTCGTCATCGTCCTCGACCACTTCCTCGATGACCACATCAGGCTGCTCATTGGTTGGAGATGTTGGAGTAGGTTCCTCTGTACAACAGAGCGGTGATGCTGCGGATCCTTCCTTGGGGACGTCCTGCAGGGCTTCCTGGCTGCCTGCCTCTTCATCTGTTTCTGCAGGTAGAGGTGTCTCAATCCCGGTTACCAGGTAGGCCTTGGCATTTGCAAGAGAGGTCTCCGGTACGGGGATGAAACAGGCAACAGTCTCTTGGATAGTGCAACAGTTGACGGGTTCCTCAAGGGGAACCTGGTAGATGTCAAGTTCTTCTGTGGAGCGTATTGGAAGCTCCGGCTCAGGAACGGGGTCGGCTGCGGTTTCAATCGCTGGAACGAGCTGAGCTGTGGCCTCCACCGGAATGATGCAGTCTATGGGTTCCAGTGACGAAGCAGGACAGGTGGTGGGCGACGGTGAGGCGGTTGAGAAGCTGGCGACGTCGTCTGGGCCTGGAGAAGCTGTACCCGGTCGGCTCTGCTGCATCGCATGATGGAGTCTTCTGCCTAGGGTCGCGCTCCAGCTGCGAATCGTCCACTCCACAGTCTCAAGTAACCGCACCCGGAGGTCTTGTAGAGCCTCTAGCCAAAAGTCGGGGTTGCCGTCAATGGTAAGGGCAGGACCCGGACCCGGATGGCCTATGGCTGCTCTGGCCTCCACCTCGACCTCCCGCATTAGGTCTTGGAGTCTTGTGCTGGCCATTCTTGTCTTTGGAGGGAACCACACCCGTTCAACCGGTAACCGTTCTGGTAGAGCGCTCGTGAAGAAAGGTCTGCGACACTCCCATTTCCTTGTGGGCTTTTTGTAGTCCAATGGTGGGAAAAGTCTTTGGGGTCCGCCCCCATGGTTGATTCGAGCAATCAGGGCGGACAAAGAGTTTGGCGCCTTTGCCTTTAGCCCTCCCACGATGAGGGGCGGTGGCTCACCCCTGGGCTTGCACGTGGCGGATCCTTATGGCGGGAGCGTCATCTTGGGCGCCATCTTGGCCCAACGGTGAAAAAGGCGGGAAAGTTCTTTTAGGGACAAACAAAGTCCAAATTGTAGACCTTAAAGTCATTTTTAAGCACATTATACCCGTTAGGGAACAGGCCTGCTCGTATCCTGTTCGTGACACCATTCTCTGACTCACCGTCGGCCCATGGACTCCGGTTTAGACAGGCTGTAGCTCCTTCCTCCTTGTCACGGGTGGGCCGCGCCTGCCGGTAGCGGGCCCGGTTGAGTGCAGATCAAAAGTTGTAGACGTCTTGTGGGAACAGATTAAGGGGTTAATTTATTCGTGACACCACCTATGAGTAGTTTCGGTAAGGGCTACCGACGCTGCGGAACCTCCGGGGGATGGATAGCAGCAAGATGGAACGCTCCCCACAGGCTGAGCGGTGATCCCCGGAGGCTGGAGCTGCTCAAGATGTTGTGCGGCAGCTGCGGTTACCTTGTAGTGCGGACGGACAGTTCATAAGGAAGCACGGACACAGAAAGTCTCTGCAATGGGTCTTTACTGTAACCAGCAGGCAGTACATGGTATACAGTTAACGGGTAGTGGACCGGGTGGACTCAGCAGTGATGGTGTTCCTCAGAGATCCGCAGTGTTCCTCCATTCTAACTAAGTGGTTTTTGCCATTGTCGCCCAGGAATACCAGGTCGGGTACGGGGAGGCTGCTTCAATGCCCTATCCAAGATGTACGTTATGGATGTTTTGGGGAGCCTTGGATCCCTCGGTGGGTACACCGCTGGTTAGACGACTGGAAGTTGGCTGGTGGTGGGGTGCTCCTGTAAAGCTGCTCCTCCACACTTCTGGTTCGCGTAGCAGAGGTGAACTGCTGCCAGCTTCGGTACCAGTGAACCGGCTGTAAGGTTTTGGGCACGGGAGTCTTTTGGAACCCGTGGTTGGTGATGCCCGATCCCGGTTGTTGAGGCCTCAGGTGCTGACACCCGACCGGTGACGGCCCGGGGGGTTGCACGAGGTGCAGAGCCCCCGCTCCTACGTCTCTTCTCTTCTCCTCTTCAACTAGTTGTGTTAACTTGTCCTCTACACTACCCTTGTACTCCGCCCACCAGGACCCTGGGTTGGCCCTCTACTCTAGGTGATGCATGCAGGGTTGGATCTCAAAGTTAACCGGATCACTGCTGTGTCAGAGAATATTGCGGCTGCATTTATGGCTGCAATACCCTTTTGTGACGCACTCGTTGCGGGGCGCCACATTTGCTTATAACGACTGCCGCCAGGATAAGCAAAGTGTTATCAGTGTTTAAAAAGAATACATTTTAATAATAACTGTGGCCATAATGTCTCTATAATGACACCCCCCCCTAGAGACATACCAGCCACTCAGGTGGGCATATAATATATATGTATATATATATATATATATTTTATATATATATATATATATATTACACACACACATATATACACATATATACTCTACCGTTCAAAGGTTTGGGGTTACCCAGACAATTTTGTGTTCTCCATGTAAACATACTTTTATTTATCAAATGAGTTGCAAAATGAATAGAACATTTAGTCCAGACATTGACAAGGTTAGAAATATTGATTTTTTATTTGAAATAATAATAATTTTCTCCTTTAAACTTTGCTTTTCTCAAAGAATGCTCTCTTTGCAGCAATTACAGCATTGCAGAGCTTTGTCATTCTAGCTGTTAATTTGCTGAGGTAATCTTGAGAAATTTCCCCCCATGCTTCCTGAAGCCTCTCCCACAAGTTGGATTCCCTTATGGGCACTTTTTTGCGTACCATACATATGGTCAAGCTGCTCCCACAACAGCTCAATGGGGTTGAGATCTGGTGAATGCTCTGGCCACTCCATTACAGATAGAATACCAGCTGCCTGCTTCTTCCCTAAACAGCACATGCATAATTTAGAGGTGTGCTTTGGGTCATTGTCCTGTTATAGGATGAAATTGGCTCCAATCAAGCGCTGTCCACAGGGTATGGCCTGGCATTGCAAAATGCAGCGATAGCCTTCCTTATTCAAAATCCCTTTTACATTGTACAAATCTCCTACTTTACCAGCACCAAAGTAACCCCAGACCATCACATTACCTCCGCCATGCTTGATAGATGGCGTCAGGCACTCTTCCAGCATCTTTTCAGTTGTTCTGTGTCTCATAAATGTTCTTCTGTGGGATCCAAACACCTCAAACTTTGATTAATTTGTCCATAAAACTTTGTTCTAATCTTCCTCTGTCCAATGTCTGTGTTCTTTTGCCCATATTAATCTTGTCCTTTTATTAGCCAGTCTCAGATATGGCTTTTTTTTTGCCACTATGCCCTGAAGGCCAGCATCCTGGAGTTGCCTCTTTACTGTAGATGTTGATACTGGCGTTTTGTAGATACTATTTAATGAAGCTGCCAGTTGAGGAGCTATGAGGTGTCGATTTCTCAAACTAGAGACTCTAATGTACTTGTCATGTTGCTCTGTTGTGCAGCAGTGCCTCCATCTTCTTTTTCTGCTCTGGTTAGAGCCAGTTTGTGCTCTCGCTTGAAGAGAGTAGTACACACCTTTGTTGGAAATCTTCACTTTCTTGGCAATGTCTCGCATGGAATAACCTTCATTTCTAAGAACAAGGATAGACTGTCGAGTTTCACATGAAAGTTCTCTTTTTCTGGCCATTTTGAGAGTTTCATACAACAAACAAATGTAATGCTCCAGATTCTAAACTAGCTCAAAGGAAGGTCAATTTTATAGCTTCTCTAATCAGCCAAACCATTTTCAGCTGTGGTAACATACTTGTACAAGGGTTTTCTAGGGTTTCTACACATCCATTAGCCTTCTTACACAGTTAGCAAATACAATGTACCATTAAAACACAGGAGTGGTGGTTGTTGGAAATGGGCCTCTATACCCCTATGTAGATATTGCATTAAAAAACAGATGTTTGCAGCTAGAATAGTCATTTACCGCATTAACAATGTATAGAGTATTTCTAATTCATTAAATGTTAGCTTCATTGACAGTAACATAAGGTGTTCAAATGTTGACATTTTAGCTGTTTGCCAAAACATAATTAAACTATAGTTATATCATCAATAAGGGCTAAAAGTGCAGACTTTCAGCTTTATTTTGAGGGTATTTACTAGTGATGAGCGAATAGTGAAGTACATTGATTCGGGAGAATTGTAACGAGTAGTTTGTAATATTCATGTAGCGAGTACAATGCAAGCTAATGGGAAACGCGAGTACTTTGCTGCTGAAGCCAAAGGGGTCTGGGGGCCTGAGGAAAAGGCTGAAATGGACGGGAAAGTGATAAAACAGAATGTGAAGAGCACGGAAAATATGTCTGCATGCATTTCTGACTCACATATGGTTTCTGCGAATAATGTTGCCAGAGTATTATGCCACTTTTAAGGAGTCACAAGAAGACCCACTAAACCAAACCTTAATGGCATTTTACAGGGAAATATGTTAAGTTTTCCTGCATAATTAGTTGTATATAAGGCTAAATATAGAGGAGGATAAAATACCCCCCTTTACCATTTGTTCACACGTAGCATTTTTGCACTTTTTTTCCTTTTACAATTAGGAGGACTCTCACTTACACATTTTGTAGATCCCTCCTTCAAACATGATTTTTGTTTAGATATTCCCCAGCACTTAACAAGGCCAGCTATAATGTGCCCGTTGATATGTTGGGCTTTAGGGTAAGTTCACATTACCCGGCGTGTTGGTCGTCGTCGGCTGGGCGGGACCCGCCAGGAAGCTCCGGCGCCGTGCACCGGCTTCCTGGCGGGTATGAGCGGCGGGAGCCGGGCGGGTGACGGGCGGGAGCCGGCGGATGCACAGCGTCTTCTCGCCGGCGGCTCTGCAGCGGCTGGAAGCAGCACATGATTCTGCTTGCAGCCGCTGCAGAACCGGCCGGTTTATGGGACAAGCTCATTCTTTGCTAACCCGCTGGGAAACCTGCGGGTTAGCAACGGATGACGCTGTGTAACCGCCGGTATGTGCACAGCCTTGGGCTGTTTACATTAGTTTTAATGTTAATCCAAACGCCGGTTTGGATTAACATAAATTTAAATAAAACTAATGTAAACAAAACGGCGGTTTACACAGGTAAACCGCCGAAAACCCGGCCATGTGTGCACTTACCCTTACCCTCCTCCTCCTTAAAACACCACTTCCATGTCATTTTTAGGAGTTAATTCAAGTTTTCAGTGGGCCACCAGGTAAAACGAGACCTGATTTTTTTGAGAGGGGCCTCAGTGTACCATTTACCATATGTGTGTGAGGGTCTGAGGTTACTCATACATTTGGTAGTTTCCTCCTCCATTGTTTCTGAGATAGTTATGGTAGAGAAAAAGGAGCACCACTAAATGTCTATAAATTAATAATGGGTGCTCACCATGTCACGACAACATTATTTTAAAGCGAGAAAAAGACATGACATATAGAAAGCCAAGAGCACACCAGAAGTTTGAAAAAAATATATATACAAAATTTTATTTAACAATTATGCAGACATTAACATATTAAAATCAATTAAAGACAGTGTGAAATCCAAAACATGGACGTCTACGTGTATAAAGAGCACTGACAATGTACGTCAGGTCAAGGTCAAAAAATTAATTAAGGTTGCAACCCAATAGATCACTGTGTGGCAGAAATATATAGCCCCACCAGTCCGGTGGACGGTTTATGCAGAACCATATATTGCACGATTACAGTACAAGTAATTCACATCAAATAAACATAAATTCAGATGCAAGTACAGTTGATTATACAAATACAGAAGATATATCACACAAGCCACGCTTGTTCATAGAGTCACATCAGGTATTTGCATCTGGTTCATATATACCTGAGTAAGGTGCAGAATGAGAGGGGTTATAGGATTCAAATCATCTGTTAAATCAAATCAGACATAGTATACAAAAAGCCCCTTTTAGAACCAAGATGTCTTAGTACTTGCTCGTGTGACAAAAAGTACAGATGCAAATATTTATGCAAAATGATGAGTATATATACATATCCAGAAATGTGACAAGTGCCTGGCACTGGTAATCTGCATAATCTGCCTAGTAGTGGTAGGTATAGGATGTTTCTGAGATAGTGGAATACATATTCCATAGCAGTTTACAATGCCAGCTGCAACGTACCCATTGTTGTGTTCAGGGCCGGCCTTATGTTGAATGGTGCCCTGTGCGAATTTGCCTTATGGCGCCCCCACGCCATTACTTACTCAGAACACATGAGCATACATGTTTGTACATGATCTATTCATGGTCTTCAAGGAGAGCAGGGAGGGGCGTTGCTATGCTAGGGTCAGAAAAAATCAGGGACCCAAGACCTATATCCTCTCCCACCTGTCATTACCAACCCTCCCATATATAGAGGTGTTACCTGTCATCTTACAGGAGGAGGAGGTGAGCTGTGATATCACCTATTGTGAATGGTGGATCCTATGTTATCTACTGTATATAGAGGAGTTATCAGTCATTGTACAGGAGGAGGTGAGCTGTGATATCACCTATTGTGAATGGTGGATCCTGTGTTATCTACTGTATATAGAGGTGTTATCAGTCATTGTACAGGAGGAGGTCAGCAGTGATATCACCTATTGTGAATGGTGGATCCTGTGTTATCTACTGTATACAGAGGTGTTATCAGTCATTGTACAGGAGGAGGAGGTGAGCTGTGATATCACCTATTGTGAATGGTGGATCCTGTGTTATCTACTGTATACAGAGGTGTTATCAGTCATTGTACAGGAGGAGGAGGTGAGCTGTGATATTACCTATTGTGAATGGTGGATCCTGTGTTATCTACTGTATATAGAGGTGTTATCAGTCATTGTACAGGAGGAGGTGAGCTGTGATATCGCCTATTGTGAATGGTGGATCCTGTGTTATCTACTGTATATAGAGGTGTTATCAGTCATTGTACAGGAGGTGAGCTGTGATATCACCTATTGTGAATGGTGGATCCTGTGTTATCTACTGTATACAGAGGTGTTATCAGTCATTGTACAGGAGGAGGTGAGCTGTGATATCACCTATTGTGAATGGTGGATCCTGTGTTATCTACTGTATATAGAGGTGTTATCAGTCATTGTACAGGAGGAGGTGAGCTGTGATATCACCTATTGTGAATGGTGGATCCTGTGTTATCTACTGTATATAGAGGTGTAATCAGTGATTGTACAGGAGGAGGTCAGCAGTGATATCACCTATTGTGAATGGTGGATCCTGTGTTATCTACTCTATACAGAGGTGTTATCAGTCATTGTACAGGAGGAGGTGAGCTGTGATATCATCTATTGTGAATGGTGGATCCTGTGTTATCTACTGTATATAGAGGTGTTATCAGTCATTGTACAGGAGGAGGTGAGCTGTGATATCACCTATTGTGAATGGTGGATCCTGTGTTATCTACTGTATATAGAGGAGTTATCAGTCATTGTACAGGAGGAGGTGAGCTGTGATATCATCTATTGTGAATGGTGGATCCTGTGTTATCTACTGTATATAGAGGTGTTATCAGTCATTGTACAGGAGGAGGTCAGCAGTGATATCACCTATTGTGAATGGTGGATCCTGTGTTATCTACTGTATACAGAGGTGTTATCAGTCATTGTACAGGAGGAGGAGGTGAGCTGTGATATCACCTATTGTGAATGGTGGATCCTGTGTTATCTACTGTATATAGAGGTGTTATCAGTCATTGTACAGGAGGAGGTGAGCTGTGATATCACCTATTGTGAATGGTGGATCCTGTGTTATCTACTGTATATAGAGGTGTTATCAGTCATTGTACAGGAGGAGGTGAGCTGTGATATCATCTATTGTGAATGGTGGATCCTGTGTTATCTACTGTATATAGAGGTGTTATCAGTCATTGTACAGGAGGAGGAGGTGAGCTGTGATATCATCTATTGTGAATGGTGGATCCTGTGTTATCTACTGTATATAGAGGTGTTATCAGTCATTGTACAGGAGGAGGTCAGCAGTGATATCACCTATTGTGAATGGTGGATCCTGTGTTATCTACTGTATACAGAGGTGTTATCAGTCATTGTACAGGAGGAGGAGGTGAGCTGTGATATCACCTATTGTGAATGGTGGATCCTGTGTTATCTACTGTATATAGAGGTGTTATCAGTCATTGTACAGGAGGAGGTGAGCTTGGATATCACCTATTGTGAATGGTGGATCCTGTGTTATCTACTGTATATAGAGGTGTTATCAGTCATTGTACAGGAGGAGGTGAGCTGTGATATCACCTATTGTGAATGGTGGATCCTGTGTTATCTACTGTATACAGAGGTGTTATCAGTCATTTTTCAGGACGAGGAGGTGAGCTGTGATATCATCTATTGTGAATGGTGGATCCTGTGTTATCTACTGTATATAGAGGTGTTATCAGTCATTGTACAGGAGGAGTGTCACGCTGGGAGCGGGAGAGGCACCCAGCGTAGGACCACGACGGGGGGGGGGAATAAGGAGTCCCTAAAGCTATGGGCACAAGAGGGAGAGGGTGACCCCTAGTCTTACTAGGGCTGACCCTGTCTGCCCTAACGTCCCTATACAGTTTCCTCAACTGTCGCCGACCACGAACCTCGTCCCTCTCTGATCCTAGAACTACCTTATCTAAGGATCAGATGGAGAGGTTCACTAGACCCCTCCACTAACAACTAAAGACAACACAAGGAAAAAACAGACAATGGGGAAAGAAAACACTTATCTTGCAGCAGAGCACAGCAACCTCCACAACCTCAGCTTCTGCTGGAGCAAGGATAATGAGTCCTCAAGGAAATATCACCTGCACCGAGGGAGGGCAATGAAACTCCTTATAAAGGAGGGAAGAACCTGCTGGGTCCTAGAGACCCAGAATACTGGTGTAGAAACCAGACCGAGCACAAGACCTTCCCAGCCGTCTCCCCATGATAGGGAGATCTTATCATACCTTCTCTTTATCTACACAGAAGGTAAATGCCCCTGAAAGACGGACCGTCCTCAAACCTTATGGCTGATTGGCCAAACGCTGGGACCGTCTGCGCGTGGCCTCTACCCTGTCATCCGTGCCACCCGTGACAAGGAGGAGAGCTGTGATATCACCTATTGTGAATGGTGGATCCTGTGTTATCTACTGTATATAGAGGTGTTATCAGTCATTGTACAGGAGGAGGAGGTGAGCTGTGATATCATCTATTGTGAATGGTGGATCCTGTGTTATCTACTGTATATAGAGGTGTTATCAGTCATTGTACAGGAGGAGGAGGTGAGCTGTGATATCATCTATTGTGAATGGTGGATCCTGTGTTATCTACTGTATATAGAGGTGTTATCAGTTATTGTACAGGAGGAGGAGGTGAGCTGTGACATCATCTGTTGTGAATGGTGGATCCTGTTTTATCTGCTGTATATAGAGGTGTTGACTCTTAAATAATGCAGCATTTCAAATAAGAACATACTCCAAAAGCTTCTGGGGACCGAGACAGATAGGAGAGTAGCAAGAAAGGCTAGTCCCTGGTGAATTCACCCCATTTGCGTGTATACGGAGAGACCGGTCACTCAGGGCAGTCAGCAGGGAGAAGCCTTCAGGGAACAGACTTTCTGACTAGTCTCCAGCAAGATTTGATCCCTGACAGAACCCCCCCCATAGTATTCCACATAGTATATTGCACCCCCAAATTCCTCCATATATTATGCACCCCAATAGACCTCCATATAATATAATGCACCCCCATAGTCCTCAATATAGAATAATGCACCACCACAGTCCTACATATTGTATACTAGATGGCGGCCCGATTCTAAAGAATCGGGTAGTCTAGAATCCATATATAGTTTATTTACTAATAGTTAGGGGAGTGCGGTGAAATGAATTGTGTGTATACAGGTGGCTCAGTGGGTAGCAGAGTATACGGTTGCTCAGTGGTTAGCACTGCGCGGTGGTTCAGTGGTTAGCACTGCGCGGTGGCTCAGTGGTTAGCACTGCACGGTGGCTCAGTGGTTAGCACTGCGCGGTGGCTCAGTGGTTAGCACTGGGTGGTGGCTCAGTGGTTAGCACTGCGCGGTGGCTGAGTGGTTAGCAGTGAGTGCGGTGGCTCAGTGGTTAGCAGTGAGTGCGTGGGCAGAGTGGTCAGCGCAGCGCCGTGGGCAGAGTGGTCAGCACAGCGCCGTGGGCAGAGTGGTCAGCACAGCGCCGTGGGCAGAGTGGGCAGCGCAGTGCCGTGGGCAGGGTGGTCAGCGCAGCGCCGTGGGCAGGGTCGTCAGCGGTGGGGGGGACGGACACACACACACAGACACACACTCCGATATATTTACCACTGTCCCTGCTTCTTCCCTGCCACCTGCGTCTTCCTGAGTCCTCTGTTCTGCCGACATGTCGCCGCACCCAGGACTGGATCCAATATGGCGTCCGTGAACTCTCGGTGGCCCGATTCTAACGCATCGGGTATTTTAGAATATAGAAATAGAGATTGCATGGGGAAGGCGGTGAGGGCTGAATTGGGAGGAACTTTGAAGAAGGAGCGGCCGGTGAAGAACGGCGTGGCAGGGGGGAGGAGGGAGGACAGAACAGCAGGGGGGAGGAGGATGGAGGACAGAGGAGGTAGCAGCGGGGTGTGGGAGGATGTAGCAGCACAGGCAGGGGGAGGAAGGAACGGCAGGGGGAGGATGGAGCACAGAGCGGCAGGGGGAGGAGGACGGAGGATGAAGCGGCGGGGTGGGGGAGGATGGAGCAGCACAGGCAGGGGGAGGACAGAGGATGGAGTGGCAGAGGGGAGGAGGACAAAGGAAGGAGGAGGAAGCGTTGCGGTGGGGGAGGATGGAGCGGCACAGGCAGGGGGGGATGGAGCGGCAGGGGGAGGATGAAGCACAGAGTGGCGGGGGAGGTGGAGGACAGGATGAAGCGGCGGGGTGGGAGAGAACGGAGCAGCATAGGCAGGGGGAGGACGGAGGATAGAGTGGCGGAGGTGAGGAAGGCAAAGGAAGGAGGAGGAAGCGGTGGGGTGGGGGAGGATGGAGTGGCACAGGCAGGGGGAGGACGAAGCGGCATGGGGAGGACGAAGCACAGAGTGGCGGGAGGGAGGAGGGTGTAGGATGAAGCAGCGAGGTGGGGGAGGACGAAGCAGCACGGGCAGGGGGAGGACGGGGGATGGAGTGGCGGAGGTGAAGAGGACAAAGGAAGGAGGAGGAAGCGGTGGGGGAGGGTGGAGCGGCACAGGCAGGGGGAGGACGGAACGACAGGGGAAGGACAGAGCAGCAGGGGGAGGACAGAGCGGCAGGGGGAGAACAGAGCGGCAGGAGGAGGACAGAGGACGAAGCGGTGGGGTGGAGGAGGATGGAGCAGCCCAGGCAGGGGGAGGATGGAGTGGTGGAGAGGAGGCGGACAAAGGAAGGAGGAGGAAGCGGTGGAGGAGGATGGAATGGTACAGGCAGGGGGAGGACGGAGCACAGAGCGGTGGGAGGAGGAGGATGGAGGACAAAGCGGCGGGGTGAGGGAGGATGGAGCACTGTAAGGCAGCTTAGTGGTTAGCTGAGTATACAGGGGTTCAGTGCTTAGCAGAGTATAGGGTGGCTCAGTGGTTAGCACTGCGCGGTGGCTCAGTGGTTAGCACTGCGCGGTGGCTCAGTGGTTAGCACTGCGCGGTGGCTCAGTGGTTAGCACTGGGCTGTGGCTCAGTGGTTAGCACTGGGCTGTGGCTCAGTGGTTAGCACTGCGCGGTGGCTCAGTGGTTAGCAGCGAGTGTGGTGGGCAGAGTGGTCAGCGCAGCGGCGCTGTGTGGGCAGGGTGGTCAGTGAAGCGGCGCTGTGTGGGCAGGGTGGTCAGCGCAGCAGCGCGGTGGGCAGGGTGGTCAGTGCAGCGGGGTTGTGTGGGCAGGGTGGTCAGCGCAGCGGCGCTGTGTGGGCAGAGTGGTCAGCGCAGCGGCGCTGTGTGGGCAGAGTGATCAGCGCAGGGCAGAGTGGTCAGTGGTGGGCAGAGTGGTCAGCGGTGAGGCGGACGGACACACACTCCGATATACTTACCACCGTCCCTGCTTCTTCCCTGGCGCCTGCGTCTTCCTGAGTCCCGACATGTCGCTGCACCCAGGACTGGATCCAATATGGCGTCCGGGAACTCTCGCGAGACTTCCCGGACGCCATCTTGGAGAAAGTATGTCGCCACCCCTGGAGCCATGGATCCAATATGGTGTCCGGGAAGTCTCGCGAGACTTCCCGGACGTCGTATTGGATCCAGTTCTCCAGGGGCGGCGACATGTCGGCGGTGGAGAAGACGGAGGAGAGGTGGTAAGTATAGGCGACTGTGTGTGCGTGTGTTGTGTGTGTGGTGTGTGTATGTGTTAGGGGCTGCCATAAGCGTAGCGGGCTCTATGAGTCCCGGCTCCCGCTTACGGCCGCCATCTTGGCTCACCCTGAGCGGGTGTAGCTCTGCCGGACGTTGGGACAAAGTGACGGATGTGAGGTCACAAATCCTTCCGGCTTTTATATACAAGATTGCACACCCACAGACCTCCATATAGAATAATGCACCCCCACATTTCTCCATATAGAATAATGCACCCACACAGTTCTCTATCTAGAATGCACACCCAAAGTCCTCCATTTAGTATAATGCACGCCACAGTCCTCCGTATAGTATATTGCACACTTAAAGCATGACATATAGTACAATACACCCCCACATTCCTCCATATAGTATAATGCTCCGTACACACACGGCTCTGCTTGGTACACCTCGTACACACTTGGCTCCACTCCATACACCTCGTACACATTCGGCTCCGCTCCGTACACTTCGTACACACGCGGCTCTGCTCCATACACCTCGTACACACTCGGCTCCACTCCATACACCTCGTACACACTCGGCTCCACTCCATACACCTCGTACACATTCGGCTCCGCTCCATACACCTCGTACACATTCGGCTCCGCTCCATACACCTCGTACACACACGGCTCCGCTCCGTACACCTCGTACACACGTGGCTCCGCTCCATACACCTCGTACACACACGGCTCTGCTTGGTACACCTCGTACAACTCGGCTCCACTCTGGAAACACACGGCTCCGCACACCTCATACACTGGCTCAGATCCGTACACACGTTACTCTGCTCAGTACACCTCATACACACTCAGCTCCGCTCCGTACACACGTGGCTTCCGCTCTGTACACCTCGTGCACACTTGGCTCCGCTCCGTACTCCTCGTGCACACTCGGCTCCGCTCCGTACCCTCGTACACACACGGCTCTGCTCCGTACACCTTGTACACACTCGGCTCTGCTCCGTACACCTCGTACACACTCGGCTCTGCTCCGTACACCTCGTACACACTCGGCTCTGCTCCGTACACCTCGTACACACTCGGCTCTGCTCCGTACACCTCGTACTCACTCGGCTCCGCCTCGTACACCTCGTTAACCACACTCGGCTCCGCTCCGTACACCTCGTACACACTCGGCTCCACTCTGGAAACACACGGCTCCGCACATAACATACACGTGGCTCAGCTCCGTACACACGTTACTCTGCTCAGTACACCTCATACACACTCAGCTCCACTCTGTACACACGCAGCTCCGCTCTGTACACCTCGTACAGATACAGCTCCGCTCCATACACCTTGTACACATGCAGCTCCACTCCGTACACCTCCTACACACACGGCACTGCTCCATACACCTCGTACACACTCGGCTCCACTCCGTTCACCTCCTACACACACGGCACTGCTCCATACACCTCGTGCACATGCGGCATTGCTGGTATACCTCGTACACACTCGGCTCTGCTCCATACACCTAGTACACACTGGGCTCCGCTCTGTACACCTTGTACACACATCTCCGCTCCGTACACCTCATACACACGCGGCTCTGCTCCGTACACCACGTACACACGCGGCTCCGCTCCGTACACCACGTACACACGCGGCTCTGCTCCGTACACCTCATACACACTCGGCTCCGCTCCGTACACCTCGTACACACTCGGCTCAGCTCCGTACACCTCGTACACACTCGGCTCAGCTCCGTACACCTCGTACACACTCGGCTCAGCTCCGTACTCCTCGTACACACTCGGCTCAGCTCCGTACACCTCGTACACACTCGGCTCAGCTCCGTACACCTCGTACACACTCGGCTCAGCTCCGTACACCTCGTACACACTCGGCTCAGCTCCGTACACCTCGTACACACTCGGCTCAGCTCCGTACACCTCGTACACACTCGGCTCAGCTCCGTACACCTCGTACACACTCGGCTCTGCACCGTACACCTCGTACACACTCGGCTCTGCACCGTACACCTCGTACACACTCGGCTCTGCTCCGTACACCTCGTACACACTCGGCTCTGCACCGTACACCTCGTACACACTCGGCTCTGCTCCGTACACCTCGTACACACTCGGCTCTGCTCCGTACACCTCGTACACACTCGGCTCTGCTCCGTACACCTCGTACACACTCGGCTCTGCTCCGTACACCTAGTACACATTGGGCTCCGCTCTGTACACCTCGTACACACGTCTCCGCTCTGTACACCACGTACACGCGCGGCTCCGCTCCGTACACCTCGTACACGCGCGGCTCCGCTCCGTACACCTCGTACACACGCGGCTCTGCTCCGTACACACGCGGCTCCGCTCCGTACACCACGTACACACACGTCTCCGCTCCGTACACCTCATACACACTCGGCTCCGCTCCGTACACCTCATACACACTCGGCTCCGCTCTGTACACCTCGTGCACACGCGACTCCGCTTCATACACCTCATACACACTCGGCTCTGCTCCGTACACCTCGTACACACGTGACTCCGCTTCATACACCTCATACACACACGTCTCCGCTCCGTACACCTCATACACACTCGGCTCCGCTCCGTACACCTCATACACACTCGGCTCCGCTCCGTACACCTCGTGCACACGCGACTCCGCTTCATACACCTCATACACACTTGTCTCCGCTCCGTACACCTCATACACACTCGGCTCCGCTCCGTACACCTCATACACACTCGGCTTTGCTCCGTACACCTCGTGCACACGCGACTCCGCTTCATACACCTCATACACACTCGGCTCCGCTCCGAACACCTCATACACACTCGGCTCCACGCCTTACACCTCATACACACGCAGCTCTGCTACATTCACACTATACATCCCTCTTGATCCCACACAAACTCACCTCATCCATTTGTTCACCTCTTCACTTCCTGCTTGGTGGAAGCTGCCCTGCATAGTCGGAGATGCTGATCATGTGATCCCTGACTCCTCCCCCTTCATTGACATCATCACAGGTCCTGTAAGCACAGGCCTGTGCAGCTCCACAGGTGGGCTCACACTGCAGGGTGCGGGGGGATAACGCGGCGGCAGCGGCCAGGACTATAGTAGAGAGAGTGGCATCAGCAGGGAGCCCGCGCTACCACCGGGCGCCCCTGCGGATGCCGTCCTCTGTCTACTAGCAGCCGCACAGATCTAGCAAAGCCCCTGGGAGCGGGAGCAGGGCAGCAAATAACAATGACAGCTGTCTCCCTGCGGCGCCCCCTGGAGCGTGGCGCCCTGTGCGGCCGCACGACTCGCACATGCCAAAGGCCGGCCCTGGTTGTGTTGGGCTTTACCCTCCTCCTCCTCCAACACCACCTCCATGTGACACACACCTCCTGGGCCTTAGGAGAGTGCCTCTCTCTCCCATGGACGGTAATCTGGCATGGAGGGTTCATTCTGGGCAGAGATGACTGGACTTGGGGATACTTGTTAATGTTACATGACGCCATCCACAGGTTGCGGCTATAAATGGCCGCCGCTGCACTACATTTCTCCTAGGGGCTGATGGTAGGGACGCATAAATGTTCTTAAGCCCTCTACGAGTAGGGCTGACCCCCAGGGGAGCAGAAGGTACCTGAGTGAGTTGGTAGTTAGGTTTCTGGTGCTCATGACGCGTCAAGAAAGTTCACAGCCACAGCGGCTTGCAGTCTTTAGGTCTTTTACTCACAGTCTCGGTGCAACAGCAAGCTGAGCACTGGGTTCTCGGAGGCAGGGATCCAGCTACTCCCAGGTAGGAGGATGACACGTAAACGACACCTCTTCTCTGTCCTTGCTCTGCCGTCTATAAAAGCATATCATGGCTGCTGCAGTCCCCAGCGTGGTGCATAGAGTAGGGTGGGTGAAGGGTTAAACACCGTGCTGTGGTATACCACGAGACATCAAAGGGTGAATATAATATTGATTTATTAGTCAACGTTTTTCAGGGCTCCCTGGCCCCTTCTTCAGGACAAATCATTATCATATTGCCATTTTTCAGGGTATTTCAGGGAGTCCTGAAACACGTTGACTAATAAATCAATATTATTTTAACCCTCGGATGTCTCTTGGAATATGACATCACAGTTTTTAACCCTTCATCCTCCCTACTTTAATTTTCTGAAATAATGACCTTTGGGTGTTGATTGGATGTAAGTCATAATCATCAACATTTACAGAAATAAACAATTGAAATAGATTACTCTGTTTTTAATGACTCTATATAATATATACATTTTACTTTATGTATTGAGTTACTGATATAAATGAACTTGAAATAGATCACTCTGTTTCTAATGACTATATAATATATGCGTTTCACTTTTTATATTGGATTAGTGAAAAAAATTTACTTTATGATGATATTCTAATTCATTGAGATGCATCTGTATTCAAAGAGTGAATATAATATTGATATATTAGTCAACACATTTTAGGGCTCCCTAAACGCCCTGAAACATGGCAACATGAGGAAGAGGCCAGGGAGTCCTGAAATGCATTGACTAGTAAATCAATATAATATTCACCCTTTGATGTCTCGTGGAATACAGCAGCATGGTTTTTAACCCTTCATCCTCCTGTACCACGTTATAGTGGTTGTGACTCACACACTCACACAAGGTGAAGCCTCTTATACCTATTTAGGTAATATTTTATCTCACAGACCTTTCATCCTCCCTATTTTAATTTTCTGAGATAATGATCCCTTGGGTTTTCATAATCATCAACATTAACAGAAATGAACACTTGAAATAGATTACTCTGTTTCTAATGACTATATAATATATACATTTTACTTTATGCATTGAGTTACTGATATAAATTAACTTTTTGATGATATTCTAATTCATTGAGATGCACTAGTACTTGAAAGTCTAGGGCCAGCAATGGTAGCATGGTCTCGACTTAAGACATAGAGCTTTGCTTTCTTGCTATAAACATTCTGCAATTGTTTATGTCTCATTTTAAAGGGGTTGTCCGGGCTTTTTCTATAAATCATATGTGTATCTAGGCTGCAAAATGTTGACAATTTGCAATATACATGCTGTCAACATTTTGCAGGGTTTTGTAGATAATTATTTAGCGGCTGGCAGGGAACGTCTAGGGGGCGTGTTTGTGTATGTAAATGGAAACTGGTCGTTTCCACCTACTCTACTAGAAACACGCCCCCTCCCCTATTCCCAGTATGGCCAGCCACCCAGGAGGGCTCCTACTGTCCGCCCCCAGCCCCTAATGTCACCACCCACCCCCTCTGCACATAGTGGTCCCCAGTGCCCTGATACAAAGCACCGAATCCGCTGCTGTAAAAGTGATTCGCACACTGTCAGTGCAGCAGGGACCCGCTGCATGTGTGTGCCACTCACCCTTTGTGCATTCCAGATGAAGTCCTCCGCCCTGGTCCATGTCCTTTGCAGCTGGTGGTCCGCAGCCATGGTCCCTGTTCTGTGCAGCCGGGGTCCGCAGCCCGGATCTCTGCTGTGTGGAGCGGCGCCCGATCTCTCAAGACCTCCAGTCCTCTCTATACCGCTCCACCGGCTCTGTGCTCTATTGTACTGGAGGTCTGGAGAGATCAGGCGCCGCTCCACACAGCAGAAAATCCGGGCTGCGGACCCCGGCTGCACAGAACAGGGACTGCTGCAGAGGACTTCATCTGGAATGCACAAAGGGTACAAAGGGTGACATCACACACCACCTGATCGCTACCGGCCATCTGATTGGCTATTGGACGTAAGGTCCTGCTGACAGGCCAGCAGACGTGTTCTTTTCGGGTTCCAGGACAGCCGTCAGATGGATATGTTATTTTTTTTATTTTTAACACCTTTTATTAACTTTTATTTTATGGATACACTGCGAAAGTACTCGCATTTCCCATTGACTTACATTGGACTCGCTACTCGTAATGAGTACCTAGGTGTTAGGACCTACTCGTTACGAGTATAGGGAGTCCGAATATTTCACTACTTGCTCATCCCTGGAAATAATCTGTTAGTTACCTCTGGCTATCATCTTTTATTCTCTAGCCTTATGATGTAGATTAGTCATTTGGACACTAGAAAACTTTGCTTGATTACAGAGTCCAACACATGCTCTGCTCAGTTTAATGAGAGCGCACAGTATTTTACCCATATTTTCATGAAGTTAGTGTCTTTTCAGTTATTTAATTCATGCAAATTTATTGACAACTAATCAACTTTTGAGGGGAAGTTCGGCAAAATCAATGACTTTGAATTGAAGAAGACCCGCTCTCTGTAAATAACCATTGAAGGCAATTACCACATTTTTTGATTAGATGGTAATTTAAAGGGAATATGACTACAGGATCACACTGAACATGGTTTGTTAGTGGTCTGTAAATAGACGCATAAATCTGTACGGTGTCTACAGAAAATATATGTGAGTTGGTCATCTAAACCATTTGTACAGTAGCATGGTTTTAGATAAACTACAGTAATAAAATTGCTGTTATGCTTCCAGTAGTATTCATTTATTTTCACTTAATAGAAGTTATATTAGACTTTGCACCCTATATATGTAGTCATGAGAGAGATTTGTATTTCTAATTCTACACTTTACCAATACATCATTGAAGAAGCGGATAAACATGTGCCTCACCTTGGTCTTCACATCAGGCTTTGTGAATAGCCACTTGTCAGTCTTTACCAGTGAGCAGATTGGGAAATTGAATATGGACGTTTATCATAATTGACTGGGACTTATGAGTGAGATGAACCCTTGATAATATCTCTAATCCATGAATGATGATTGGTGAAAATGTGTTTTAACATTCACAGTAGCTTCTCTGCAGATAGATTTACTGTCTGATAAGAAGACCGTTTTAAGTGAAAATGCACTCAATAATAGATTGATAATGAAATATTGATTAATGTACCGGGACTGCCATTGATTTAGCATGGTTCATGGAGACACAGTATTTGAAGATGTTCATTTATGCAATGACCTGATTACTCTTCTAGATTATTGGGCAATAAAACAATAAAGAAGGAGATAACATCTCATCAATATCGAATTTATACATACATATAAAATAAACCCATAAGTTCCATTTCCTCCTTTCCTTTAATTAATTCTATAACTATAAATTTATTTTACATCAACACTGGGTGAAGATTCATTTAGAATTATAATCTAATTGCAATCAGGACCCTTATTTATTTTTCAATTTATTTTAAAATATTTAAAAGTTATTATTTTTTGTATTATAATTTTTTTATTGTAGCTCCTAGAAAGTCTTATAAATATGGGGTCTGGGTACTGAGATGCTAGATGATCACTCAAACCAGAAACACTTAGGCTGGTTTCACATTTGGGTTTATGTCTGCATGCGGAGGGCATACAGACGCAAACGCATTGAAAACGCAGCCATACTGATGTGAACACAGCGGAGAATCTCCGCATGCGTTCACATCGGTATGGTGCCCGGCCAGCCAATCAGCTGTCTCGGCGGTGGCTGGGAGGCGGAGATCATGGGCGGAGATCCTAGAAGTGTCTGGGATAAGGTTTTTTGCGGGCCCATGCCCATATTAATGAAGTGTCCACAGTCCTATGCTTGTTCTGGTCACCCTATGATTGCCCTGGTCAGGCTGATTGCCTTGTCAGGCTGGTCGCACTGCAATTTCCCTGGGCTTGTCCTGGTTGCCCTTTGCTTGTCCTGGAAACCCTATGGACACGTGGTCAGGTTAGTCTGGTCGCAGTGCATTTGCCCTGGTCAACTTTTGGTCAGGCTGGTCACTGTGTTTGTCCTTGTTTCCCTTTGGCCAGGCTGGTCACCCTGTGTTTGCCCTGTGGACATGTATCCAGGCTGGTCACCCTGTAGGCATGTGGCGAGGCTGGTTGCCCTGTTTTATCCTGGTCACCCTATGCTTTCTCTGGTCGCCTTGTGTTTTCCTTGGTTGCTCTGTGGACATGTGGCCCAGCTGCTCGCCCTATGTTTGCCCTGTGATTGCCTTGGTTGCACTGTGGACATGTGACCGGACTGGTTGCCCTGTGCTTGCCGTGGTCACTCTGTGGATATGTGGCTAGGCTGATCGCCCTGTGCTTGCCGTGGTCACACTGTGGACATGTGGCCAGGCTGGTCGTCCTGTGCTTGCCTTGTTTGCTCTGTGGACATGTGGCCAGGCTGCTCGCCCTGTGTTTGCCCTGGTCGCCTTGTGATTGCCTTGTTCGCCCTGTGGCATGTGACCGGGCTGGTCACCCTGTGAACATTTGGCCAGGCTGGTTGCCCTGTGCTTGCCTTGGTCACCCTGTGGACATGTGGCCGTGCTGGTTGCCCTGTTGACATGTGGCCAGGCTGCTCGCCCTTTGCTTATCCTTGAAGTCCTGTGCAATGAAACCCTCGTCTCCCACTCTTAACACACTGATAGCAACGCCACAGAAGAAATGCTAGCACAGGCTTCCAGTATCCGTTGTTTCAGATGCTGCACATCTCGTATCTTCACAGCATAGACAATTGCCTTCAGATGACCCCAAAGATAAAAGTTTAAAGGGGTCAGATCAAGAGACCTTGGTGGCCATTCAACTGGCCCACGATGACCAATCCACTTTCCAGGAAACTGTTCATGTAGGAATGCTTGGACCTGGCACCCATAATGTGGTGGTGCACCATTTTGTTTGAAAAACTCAGGGAACATGTCATCTTTAGTGCATAACGAGTGCACTCCTATCAAAAACCTTTTGAAGTTTGGGTTTAGTTCTGTTCGCCAAACGAGCATATCTTCACCAAATAGATCAACGAATAGTTCGCTGAACTTCATCACCCCATTTAAATCAATGGAAGGCAAAACCAAGGGCCTAGAAATCACCTTCAAAGGGGCCCAAAAGCTGCCAAACATAGCTCCAACCATTTTACAGTGGAGTCCTTTTTTCACAAACATTAGATTCCTATACTATTATACTTACCAAGTTTCATAGCCGCTGTCCCAAAATAAACATCACTGCTTCCACCCTTAATTGGTTAAAGTCAGACTTCGCCTCACCCACCGTCTCTGACGATGTCTGTGACTTGCTGCCACTATGGCAACCAAACTGACAATGGATTACTGTAAAGATAAAAACATAATTGAAAAAATGGGAGTGCGCTTCACCATATTTTTGATGACCAGCCAAGGTAACTGTCATGGTGTAGTGAGAATGCTGATGAGGGATTGGCAGTTATGGGCATAGTGACAAGGGAAGACTAGTCTGACCCTAGTCTAGAAACCCTGAATGGCCCTGATCCCAAAGGTATCTCTAAAGGTTGAGAAGGTTCGGGCCTCCAGACTCTCTCTAAAACTCCTCCACCAGCCCTGCGCTATTTCCCCCTCACCTCCCTCCACAGAACTGGGATACAGCAACTCCAACAGAAATGACATCAGCCACACAAAGACACAGGTCAGCACAGCAAGGCTTCCAGGCATAGAGTGATACTCTATCAGCAGCACCACCTGGTGGAAGGAGAGGCTACTTAAAGGCTAGGGGTAGGGGATTTCAGGTGAGTCACACATTAACCCCTCAACCAGCAGTTGAACCTAATAGTGAATGCAGTTCTGGAGCACAACACAGGAAGCCAGGATCTTCACAACTATCAACCATGCAGCTCTTAAAGACAAACATACACAGCAGCATCCAGCAATGTCAGCGCCAACCAAGCGTGTGACAGTAACACAGGCAGCTGGGGGCTGGAATTATCAGCATGGGAAGGCCCAAATATTCTGGGCCCCCATCGCTAAAAATGTCAGCCCATGGCAACCCCAGAATTGCCGCCTTCATGAAAGACGCCAACACTGGTGGTTACCATGCTCTTCCAGATGCCCTTATACTGGTGGCAGAGTGAGTAATAAGGGGTTAATGTCAGCTGAATTTTGCCAGCTGGCACTAAACCCAAAGTTTATAATGTCAGGCCTGCCCATTATGAACCTCTAACTAAATAGTAAATAATACACTACTCAAACCCTCCACAACCCTCTTTGACATCCATTCACAAAGGGAACTGAAACTGCTCTGAACGAGGTGATGTCATAGTGTGGTTCAAATAAACTTTTCATGTCACCCCACTCACGGCCAGAAATGAGTTTCGTTTCCCGATTTTAAGGGACATCGCAGAGGATCATGGAGAGTTTTTGTGGGGATAATATAGATAGAAAAAGAGGGATGAATTTGTGATTTTTCATGGTGTGGTGTATTATTTACTATTTACGTAGAGGTTCATAATGGCCGGATCTAACATTGGCCCGACATAATGAACTTCGGGCTTAGCGCCAGATATTAAAATTCAGCTGGCATTAACCCCTTATTACCTAGCTTGCCAACTCCACAGGGAAGCTGGAAGAGTCAGGTACAGCTCCAGAAAATGGCTCTTCTTTGAATGTACCCTCTTCTGGGGTGCCTGCAGTTTACAATTCACAGTGTGGGGGGGGCAAAAAGTTTGGGCCTCCCCACTCTGAGTATTTCTGCCCCCAACTGCCTAGTCGTACCTGGTTGGCAACCAAAAATACAGCGAAGCCCTGCATCATTTTTTTAAATAATTTCAAGAGATAATTAAAAAAAGGGTTCCCCTGTATTTTGATTGTAAAACTAGGCAGCTGGTTGTGGGTGTCAGCCATGTCTGCCTGCTGTATCTGTGCTGATGACCAAAAATACAACAGTGCCCCTTATATTCAGCACAAAATAATGAACATAAGCAATTTTATCTGAATTGCTAGCAGGTAAGTGTACAAGAAGTGGCCTTAAATGCTGCTGGCCCTCTGCAATAATAAAGATTTGATCTCTTAAAAAAAAATAAAAAAATAATAATAAATAAATAATACAATAAAAAAAATAAAATAAACAAAGATCTCTTAAATGGATATTGAAAGGTCATTCTCAGGTTCCTAGTAAAAAAATAGGGGGGAACAAGAGGCGCAATAGTGCCCTATCACTAGTGACACTAATGTATGCGGTGGGTATGAATTCACTCACCTAGCACAGTTGTGAGACCCACAACTGGTGTAAAAGCATTTGGCATTAAATGCAGCTGCTGCAGGACTTCCACCTTCCACATGCACATGGGAATCATCCAGAAGTTACCTCAGGGGAAATGGTGTATCAGTGTCCGCGCTGCTGAAATCCCAAGAAAACGATCCGGAAACCATATGTAGGTTGCATCAATCATCCATTTATTCCTTTCCTACGCGTTTCAACACTGTCCTAGTGTCTTCCTCAGGGATATTCTTCCCTGAGGAAGACACTAGGACAGTGTTGAAACGCGTAGGAAAGGAATAAATGGATGATTGATTCATTCTCAGGTTCCTGGACTTCACAGCTTCTGCCACGTCTGACATTATGTTGTTCCCAGCCAGAAGGTCTTGTGGAGAACGTTTTGACCCCAAAGATTCACAGAATGTTTTAGGGCCATTTTAAAATTTCAAACGTTTTCCTGAACTAAACCATGTGCGCCGATTTTTTAGTAAGCTGCTTGGGTTTCTGATCACGAACCAAATATGCAATGTTTCTGAAATATTTGAAACTTATTCAGAGAAGGTTCGCTCATCCTTAGTAGTAAGGTGAACATACTGGATCTGGGAAGGTCCCTGAGTCCAGACGTCAAGAGATATCTGTCCAAAAAAGAGATTTGCTAGGCATTGAGGTTTCAAGAACTTATGTGTTTTTTAGAGTTGTACAGGAATGTAGGCAGGTGTGGATAGGTGTCTACTGTCCTTGATGGAAAATATCTTGATGATTGCTAGTCCATAAACTATAGAGAGTTATATGATGGGTGGACTTCTGCGAATTATCTAGTATAAGAGGTGCAGTGATCAAATTGACACAACATACGTTTCACAAAATGTTTTATAATTTGGGTTAGTCAAAGCTTTTAAATTTTCTTAAGGAAAGAGGTAAAAATGACATCATATTTGTGAAAAAATTTCTCATGAACATGACAATACCCAAAATGTGACTATACAGTATTGTTTAGCCTTGCAGTGAGACTCGAGATGAATCGATAATTGACATTTGGAATGCACACTTTCCTAGAATAGTTTGCTGACTTTATATGTAGAGCACCTAAGTGCCAGAAGAGCAGAAACCTCCCTCTAGTGACTCCAATATGAAAATTACACCTAGCTGGGAAATCATCTATGGATGTAGTGATGATTTTGACTCCATGGGTGTTTTCCAGAAACAAGCAGCAATTGACATTGCAAAGTAAAAATGAAATCTGAGATTTTAATGCATGGTGTCCAGTTTTACCTTCTGAAGGCCTGCACCCTAGAAATTATGTGGGATCTCCTCACTACACTAATGCCAAACATGTGGATACTAACTGTTGTTTCAACGCACTCTGGGGCTCATAAGGGAGGGGGCATTTGAATATGGCAGTACAAATTTCACTGGATTTCTTTTGAGGGGGAGCCATGGCTCTTTTCCAGAACCTTTGTGCTATCAGTAATGTTAAATATGTGTTCTGTTAAGAGATGATGAACCTGTGAGGAGACTTGTTTGTTTGTGGGTGGAGTTGAAGCTTTAACTGGTGGCATGTTGGAATATGCCACATTTTGGATCAGTGCACATTTCTCCTGTGATCTAAACTGAGCACTTACATCAGGGCTTATCTAATCTACAAAAACATGATTCAAATGAAACACCCAAAAAAGGAACCATTCTGTGAAGCCCACAGGGTGTGATGAAGAGAGTGGACTCACTAGGCCACTGATGGTGCAGTAGTAGCTGTATACCCGATACTCAAGAGACAGGAGAATGAGCTTAATAAAACCAAAGATATTTATTGAAGCAAGTAAAACAACTGAGGAAAGGTATCTGAGGGAAGGACCCTTTGGATCACAGCACTGTACCACATAGTGGACTACCAACAAGGGTTACTTCTGTACAAGGATTCCTCCCATTACTATGTAGCGGTGGCTGAGAGGACCACCGCGGTGCAGAATAATGTATGGTACACAAGATGGGAGTGCAAATCACAAGGGTGAATTTATTAACAGGCGGGTAAGGATGTGAAGAAGGCAGGTTCAAGCAGGGGTAAACAGTGGCAAGCGAGATTTAACAAAGTCTTCGTTTTCTCTAGCTGGTCCGCTCAATAGTACGGTTCTCCAGCTATCACAAGTTAAAATCACATAGGTAAATGCACAAAAGCAAGGTACAATGCTACTCTACGTATAACCTTTCTGGCCTCGCTACACAGGCCACACGGCTGCCGTGTTCTACCTACTGAAGCCTATTCTAAACCCTGAAAGGTGCACAATATTCAACTCACAGTGATGCAGGGATTTGGATGCAGTCCTGGAGCTGCAAATCTTCTCCTTGCGTCAGGCCCTCACTGTATCCCAGGCTTGTCTGTGTCTCACTGGATCCCAGGCTTGTCTGTGTCTCACTGGATCCCAGGCTTGTCTGTGTCTCACTGGATCCCAGGCTTGTCTGTGTCTCACTGGATCCCAGGCTTGTCTGTGTCTCACTGGATCCCAGGCTTGTCTCACTTTCAGTTCACAAGAAAAACTCCTGTCCTTTCTCAGACACACAGACGGTGTGTCTTTCTTCACAAGTTCATCGGCTGCTCTAAAAACACACTCTCCGAAGGGGAAAAACAGGACATACCATCATCCCACACCTGGGGGGGTTTCTGTCTCTTAAAGTGGCAGCGTGTTTCTTACTGTCCAACACAGGCAGGGATTTCTTAAAGTGGCAACGCTTCTCTTACTGTCCATAGCAGTGGCACCCCCAATAACTACACCAAGGTGGCCTCAATGCCGCAAATCCCTGACCAAAGGGGCGACCCGTGCAGACCGGACAGGAGATACTGGAATACTGGCTCTGTCAGTGGAGGGGATCCTGGAGCGGTGTAAGTATAATCCAAAGCAACAGACTTCCAAATGCAGAGCACAGCAGAGTGAGACCTGAGCAGCAGGCAAGGTCATCCAGACTGATGATGTTGCCCAGGCTCTTCCCAAAAGGGGAGTTTTTCTCTTTTATGCACAGATTATCACAGCAGAAACAGCCCTAATAGAGAACAGGTGCTCTGCTGTTTTAATGGAAAACTGTGAAGCCAAAAATCCATGTGTAACTGCTATCATTTTCTAATTCCTTTCTCTAAGCTCTCTCTATTCATGCATTTTTATTATTTATATTTCCCTCCTATCATCTGTAAACTTCAAAATAAAAGATTAATTCAATCTTTCACTCACAGTGATTTCTCTGCAGCCCACTCCCACTCAATGATTGAGTATTTATGCTTCATGATACTGCCCTGCCTCCTCTCTGATCTGTCAGTTGTGTGACTCATTCACAGCAGACAGAGAAGGGAGGGGGGAGGAAGGGGGAGTTTAGCTGCAGCTCTTCATGTAATTGTGTGTATGAGACATATGTGTAGTGTGTGCAGTCTGAGATATTTCTATGTGATTATAAGAACATTTGATCATTTGCTCTGCAGATACATACATTACATGTCTGCAGGAAAACCAAAGTTTATATAAACACATATACACATACACATCTTACAGGCTGCAGCAAAAAAACACCTCCCCATCCAGCCCAGAACACAGAGGGGAGGGAGTGAGCACAAGCCTGGATGGGTGTGGATATTTAAATAACACTTATACAACAACTGGACTATTCGGTTTGAAATATAATGGTGAGGACTAATGCACCAGCTCCTTGCAGGTAATGAACATGCTGATAACATGAAAACTAGAAAGTGCACAATCATGTTTTTACATGTTTTTAAAAGGTCTGTCCAGGCCGTATTCAAGGGTATTTTTAGTATCATACTGAAAAATGACCTGACAGAGTAGTTTTAATTATGTGCAGGAGGCGGGGTACGGCTCCTAAGAGCATTCTCAGAAGACCTGCCAAGGGAACGCAGGTTCCTAGCAGAGAAAGGAGCTGCAGATCGTCTGGAGCCATGGAAAGGGGGAGTAGTGCCATTAGAGCTACGTGATAGGCGCCCATCTACCTGCACAGCAGAGACCAGACCCGCGACCAAGAGCATGACAGTATCCTCCCTCTTACTCCCCTTCTTCAAACCTGTCAGGAACTTTCTAAGGAGGACTGGAGCATCAATGTTCTCCTTAGGCACCCATGATCTCTCCTCAGGACCATATACCTTCCAATCGACCAGAAAGAGCATCCTGCCACCTCTCTTTTTCATCGCCAAGAAGTCCTTAACTTCATAGATGTCCTTAGCACTGACAGAAGAAGGAAAATCACCTGCACCCTGTACATAGAGGCCGAAAACCACTAGCTTCAGCAGGGAGACATGGAAGGAGTTATGGATCCATATGGAGACAGACAACTAGAAACAGTAACACACATCGTTGATCCGGCAGAGCATCTCAAATGGACCGATGTAATGAGCCAGCTTGTAAGAAGCAACCTTAAGATGGATGTGTCTGGAAGACAGCCGTACCTTATCTCCAGGTTGGAAAGGCAGTGTATCTTGATGTCACTTATCCGCATGCTCCTTGGTACGACTCAAGGTCTGCACCAGTTAGGTCCTGATCTCTGTCCAAACTTTTGTGAAGTCCTTGACCAGGGACTCAGCTGCAAGATTGCCAGAAGCAAGAGGCAATTGAGTTGGGATCCTAGGATGCTGTCCATACACAATGAAAAATGGAGAGTTAGAGGAGGACTCACCAACATGGTTGTTGTATGAAAACTCAGCCCACGGCAGTAGATCAGCCCAATCGCTGTGATGACCATTCATGAAGTGTCGCAGATAGTTGGTGAGGACTTGATTTATTCTCTCCACTTTGCCAGTAAATTGTGAATGGTGGGCCGAGGAGAAGTCCAGGGTGACATACAACAGCTTACAGAGGGACTGCCAGAATCAGGAGATGAATTGAACTCCTCTGTCAGAGACAATGTGGAATGGACGTCCGTTAAGTTGAATGACATGCTGAATGAAGAGATCTTCGAGTTTAGGAGTGGAAGGAAGACCAGACAGTGGAGTGAAGTGTCCCATCTTAGAGAACTGGTAAACCACAACCCAGATGACAGTACTACCGGACGATGCAGGCAGATCTGTGATGAAGTCCATGACAATGTGTTGCCAGGGGTCAGGTGGAGTTAGAAGCGAGAGAATGTGACAGGCTGGCAGTTTCTTGGGTGTTTTATGATGAGCACAGGAGGGACAAACTACAGCAAAGTCCAGAATATCTTGGCAACCAGTAGTGTCAAGATATCAGCTGAAGCGTCTTCTTCTGACCAGCATGGCCAGCAAGCTTAGAAGAATGACCCCAGCTTAACACTCGCTTCTTGTCTCTTTTAGTTACAAAGGTCTTACCGGGAGGAAGCTACAACAGCCTAACTGAAGCCACCATGATCATCCTAGATGGTTCAATGATATGCTGAGGCTACTCTTCAAGGTTGTCTGATAGAAAGGAACTGGATAGCACATCAGCTTTAATATTCTTCTCTGCAGGATGGAAATAGAGAGAGAAATTGAACCGAGCAAAGAATAATGACCAACGAGCCTGGCGAGGGTTAAGTCCTTGTACAGACTGAGGATATGACAGACTCTCATGATCAGTATAAATGATGACTGGATGAACTGCGCCTTCAAGCAGATATTGCCATTCTTCTAAGGCTAGCTTAATTGACAGTAACTCACTATCCCCAGTTGAGTAGTTAAGTTTGCAGAATGCCTTGGAGAAAAAACCACAGGCCACCATCTTACTGGTAAGCAGTTTTTGTGAGAGGACTCCTCTGGCTCCAGATGACAGTGTTTACTTAAAGTTTAAACTGCTTGTTGATCATTGGTCTGTAAAGAGCTGGAGCAGTTGAGAAGGCTTGTTTGAGAGAGGCGAAGGCTGATTCAGCCTCTGGAGTCCAATCCTTTGGCTTGGAACCTTTACAAATCAGAGCAGTGAGTGGTCTTACCAGAGAGGAGAAGTAAGAGATGAACTGTCAATAATAGTTGGCGAATCCCAGAAACTGCTGAATGGCCTTGATTCCTTAAGGTCGGGGCCACTTAAACATGGTGGAGACCTTCTTTGGATCCATCTCGAGAACTGTATCGGAAATGATATAACCAAGAAAGTTAAGGACCTCTGTTCAAACAGACATTTCTCAGACTTCGCGTAGAGGCGATTCTCCCTTAATCTTTAAAGAAGGAGATGAACATTCCTCCTGTGAGTTGGTAAGTTGGGAGAAAAGACCAGAATGTCATCCAGATATACCACCTCACAGACATAGAGCAGGTCACGGAATACGTCATTGACAAATTCCTGAAAGACGATGGGTGCGTTGCTTAACCCGAAGGGCATCACTCGATATTCGTAGTGACCGTCTCGCGTGTATGAAGGCGATTTTCCACTCATCTCCAGATCGTATTCTGATGAGGTTGTAAGCCCAACAGTGCTCCAACTTGTTGAAAATCCTGGAACCTCGAAGACAGTCAAAGTGCTCTGGAATTAAGGGAAGAGTGTATTTGTTTTTTACCATTATTTGGTTGAGACCACGGTAGTTGATGTACAGGCAAAAATACCCATCTTTCTTCTTGATGAAATAGAACCCAGCTCCAGCCAGGGAGGTGGACTTCTGGATAAACCCTTGAACCAAATTCTTCTTGATGTAGTCCGACATGGCTTGAGTCTCTGTGGGAGAAAGAGGGTAGATCCTACCTCGAGGCGGAGTAGATCAAGGTAATAGATCGATGGGACAGTCGTAAAGCCTGTGAGGAGGAAGAGTCTCAGCTTCCTTCTTGTTGAATACATCTGCAAAGGACCAGTAGGCAAAAGTTAACCCGGGTAATGCTGCCGGAGGCCTCGGGGTAGAATCAAACCATACTGGTTTGAGGCAGGCAGTGATCGTGACAGGACTGACCCCACCGAAGGACATCTCCAGATAGCCAATCCAGAACAGGTTCATGGAGATCCAGCCTTGGAAGACCCAGTAGAAGTGGTGGAGAAAGACTCGGTAACACATTGAAGGTAATTTTCTCCCTGTGGAGTGCTTCGATTTGAAGCTCCACCTCTTCAGTGATTGCAAGAATAGGATTTTTCAGGGGTCTTCCATCTACAGAGATGATGCGTCTGGATTGCTGCAGGGGTACAATTGTGATCCCGAACCGCCTGGTCACAGCTTGCTGGATAAAATTTCCACCAGATCCAGAGTCTAGATAGGCCATCTCCGAGAACCGCACTTTTCAGGAGATCACCTGTATGGATATAGTTAGTGGGGGAGAGGAATCATTCTCACTTAAGGAGGTCTATCTTACCTGTCATAGTTGGAAGAGTTCTCAGTCCCACAGCATTGACTGGAAGCAGAGCATCCACCATAACGATGCAGATTCCTTGTGAGCTTCTCCTCCTGTTGGTTCCTCTTCAACTTTATGCAGTCAAGCTCCATAGGTTCATCCTCAGAGACCAGAGCAGGACAAGGTGGAAACTGAGGTTTCAGTGAAGACGATGTCGGATGGGGAAATTGCTTCTTGAGAATCCTCTCACTGGAGCACTCCTGGAGATGAATGTCAACCCAAATGGCAAGGGATTTGGTACCATCCAGGGGCTCAGATAAGTCCCACACTGCCATTTCGTCCTTGATTTCTCCAGATAAACCTCACCGGAAGGCTCCGACCAGAGGCTTATTGGTCTACTAGAGCTCCAAAGCCAGAGTGCGGAAACAGATTGCATACCGACTGACAGTGAGAGAGCCTTGTTGCAAGTTGAAGAGAGACTCCATGGCAGATGTAGCATGACAAGGCTCATCAAATATCTTGCGGAACCTGTCCATGAATTCCTGCAGATCACACACAATGCAATCATTCTGCTCCATTAGGGGGTTGAACCAAGCTAAAGACTCTTCCTCCAGGAAGATGCAAGGAAAGCCACCTTGGCCATGTCAGTCAGATAGTGTGAAGCAATAAACAAAAATGCAGGAAGCATTGGTTGAGAAATCCCTGCACAATTTGGGTTCACCATCATAAAGAAGAAGGTTTGCAGAGACGAGGACAGGGTCCCATAGTGGGCATAACCATAGGATACTTTACCGGAGTTTGGGGGAAAGCTACCAGCTGTACCTTAGTTAACCAGTCATCCACGGAGGTCATGAAGTCCAACATGCGGATCTGCATCTCACGTTGACGTTTAAGTTCCTGATGAAGCTCGGTTAACTGAGTTGTGTTGGTGGGCTCAGCAGCCTGTAGAGTAGACAGACAGGTATCCAAGGTTTGCATGAAGGCTACTAGCTGATCCTGGCTCTGACAAAGCTCAGCCAGCTCTCTCTGGGCTGAGTGTTGAATATCAGCAGAGTCCATAGCCTGGGCATACTGTGATGCCCCAGGGCGTGATGCAGGGTAGTGGACTCACTAGGCCACTGATGGTGCAGTGGTAGCTGTATACCCGATACTCAAGAGACAGGAGAATGAGCTTTATAAACCAAAGATATTTACTGAAGCAAGTGAAAAAGCTGAGGAAAGTTATCTGAGGAAAGGACCTTCTGGATCACAACACTGTACCACGTAGTGGAGCACCAGCAAGGATTACCCCTGTAAAGGGATTCCTCCCATTACAACACCAAGGTGGCCTGAATGCCACTATTCCAGGACCAGAGGGGCAACCCGTAAAGGCCGGATAGGAGAAACTGGAATACTGGCTTTGTCGGTGGAGGGGATCCTGGAGGCTCCGTATAATCTTGGAAAGGCTTGTCCAGCTTGGAGTGGGATCCATAGTGTCCAGAAGAATCCAGGATGGAGAACAACCAACAGAAGGTTCTGTGGAGACAGTGGTGTTAGTATAATCCAAAGCAACAGACTTCCAAATGCAGAGCACAGCAGAGCGAGACCTGAGCAGCAGGCAAGATCTTCCAGACTGATGATATTGCCCAGGTACCTCCCAAAAAGGGAGGATGCTTTTTATGCACACAGCAGAAACATCCCTAACAGAGAACAGGTGCTCTGCTGCTTTAAGTATGTGCAGAAGACTGGGTGCGGTTCCTAAGAGCATTCCCAAGAGACCTGCCAAGGGATCGCAGGTTCCTAGCAGAGAAAGCAGCTGCAGATCATCTGTAGCCACGGACAGGGTGAGCAGTACCATTAGAGGTACGTCATAGGTGCCCATCTCCCTGCACAGCAGAGATCGGACCCGCGACCAAGGCATGACACATTCACTAATGAGGCAGCAGAGGTACTCTTGACTGTGTAGCATCTTTTGGGTGGTATCTAGCATTTAAATGTGCCCAAGTAGGTGGTCACCAAAAATTTTTGCGATCTTTAAAAGACAAACATGGTCATATTATAGGCCAGTTACAAAGTCCAATTTTTTTCTATCTGCCTCATTACATGGAATCTTTCATTTGAGTTGCATTTTTCAGAGATTTACTTGGAATCCCCAATTTAAGTGCTCAGCATAGAGCACAGTATAAATGTGGGCTAAGGCTGCTTCCACACTGCAATTTTTTCACTGATCAATGTCCATCAGATTTGTGTGCCAAAACCCGGAGAGAAACCAGGAGAGGAACTTGCAGAGAAAAACTATAATTGAAAGATTGACACCTGTTCTGAGTTTTGGAGACACTCCTGGTTTTGGCACACAAATCTGATGGACACTGATCAGTGAAAAAACTGCAGTGTGGAAGCAGCCTAAGTCTTAAGCTCCCGTCACACACAACGACGCACCAGTGATCCCGACAACGATAACGATCCTGTAGGGATTGTTGGTGCGTCATTACCTGGTCGCTGGGGAGCTGTCAAACAGGCGGATCTCCCCAGTGACCAGGGACCAGAGAGCCACCTCCACATTGCTGGTAACTATGATAAACAGCGGGTATCTAGGCAGCGCGCGCTGTCTAGATACCCGCTGTTTATCATAGTTACCAGTGTCCTCCCTGCTTAGTGCTGGTAACCATGATAAACACCGGGTATCTAGGCAGCGTGTGCTGCCTAGATACCCAGTGTTTACCATGGTTACCAGCCTATGAGATCGCTGATTGATGGTCTCTCGCTGTCACACGCAGCGATGCGTGCTGACCAGCGGGAGACCAACGACCGAAAAATGACCCAGAGCACTTTGTAACGATCAGCGATCTCACAGCAGGGGCCTGATCGCTGCTAAGTGTCACACCTAGAGAGATGGTTATCGAGATCGCTGTTATGTCACAAAACCTGTGACGTTACAACGATCTCGCTAATGTTCTTGTTATGTGTGACGGGGGCTTTACTGTAAGATTTGGGAGGAGAAATAAACATTTATTTGTTATGCTGTTCAGGCATAAGTGATTAAATTGCTTTAATCTTTGGGTTGGTACGATTACAGCGACGCAAGATTTGTTTTTTTCTATGTTTGGCAAATATCACACTTTAACCCCTTCACCCCCGGGCCTATTTTGACCTTAATGACCAGGCCATTTTTGTCAATTCTGACCAGTGTCGCTTTATGAGGTAATATCTCTGGAACGCTTCATTGGATCCAAGCGATTCTGAGATTGTTTTTTCGTGACATATTGGGCTTCATGTCAGTATTAAATTTAGGTCGATAATTTTTGCGATTATTTGTGAAAAAATCAAAAATTTGGCAAAAACTTTGAAAATTTTGCAATTTTCAAATTATGAATTTTTATTCTGCTAAACCAGAGAGTTATGTGACACAAAATAGATAATAAATAACATTTCCCACATGTCTACTTTACATCAGCACAATTTTGGGAAAAAAAAATGTTTTGTTCGGAAGTTAAAAGGGTTCAAAGTTCATCAGCAATTTTTCATTTTTCCAGCAAAATTTACAAAGCCATTTTCATGGTTTGAGGGGTGTACATGACAGAAAACACCCAAAAGTGACACCATTCCAAAAACTGCACCCCTCAAGCTACTCAAAACTACATTCAAGAAGATTATTAACCCTTCAGGTGCTTTACGGGAACTAAAGCAAAGTGGAAGGAAAAAATGGTCATGTTAATTTTTCAAACAAAAATGTTCTTTTAGCCTCAATTCTTTCATTTTCACATGGGCAACAGGATAAAATGGATCCTAAAACTTGTTGGGCAATTTCTCCTGAGTACATCGATATCTCATATGTGGTCATAAACCACTGTTTGGGCGCACGGCAGGGCTCAGAAGGGAAGGAGCGCCATTTGACTTTGGAGCTAATGTTCCATTCAAAAAGTCAAATGGCGCTCCTTCCCTTCTGAGCCCTGCTGTGTGCCCAAACAGTGGTTTATGACCACATATGAGGTATCGGTGTACTCAGGAGAAATTGCCCAACAATTTCTAGGATCCATTTTATCCTGTTCCCCATGTGAAAATGAAAACATATAGGCTGAAAGAACATTTTTGTGGAAAAAAAAAATACTTTTTCATTTTTAGAGATTAATTTGTGAAACACCTTGGGGTTCAAAATGCTCACCACCCATCTAGATAAGTTCCCTGGGGGCTCTAGTTTGCAAAATGGGGTCACTTGTGGGGGAGCTCCAATGTTTAGGCACACAGGGGCTCTCCAAATGAGACATGGTGTCCGATAACAATTTGAGCTGATTTTTCAGTCAAATTGTTAGCGGACACCATGTTGCGTTTGGAGAGCCCCTGTGTGCCTAAACATTGGAGCTCCCCCACAAGTGACCCCATTTTGGAAACTAGACCCCCCAGGGAACTTATCTAGATGGGTAGTGAGAATTTTGAACGCCCCAGTGCTTCACAAATTAAACTGTAAAATGAAAAAAGAAAATTTTTATGCAAAAAAAAAGTACGTTTTCATTTTTACGGATGAATTTCTGAACCACCTGGGGGTTCAAAATGCTCACCACCCATATAGATAAGTTACCTGGGGGGTCTAGTTTCCAAAATGGGGTCACTTGTTGGGGAGCTCCAATGTGTAGGCACACAGGGGCTCTCCAAATGCGACAAGGTGTCCGCTAACAATTTGAGCTGATTTTTCAGTCAAATTGTTAGCGGACACCATGTTGCATTTGGAGAGCCCCTGTGTGCCTAAACATTGGAGCTCCCCCACAAGTAACCCCATTTTGGAAACTAGACCCCCCAGGGAACTTATCTAGATAAGTGGTGAGCATTTTGAACCCCCCAGTGCTTCACAAATTAATCTGTAAAAATGAAAAAAGAAAATTTTTATGGAAAAAAAAGTACTTTTTAATTTTACAGATGAATTTGTGAAGCACCTTGGGGTTCAAAATGCTCTTCACCCATCTAGGTAAGTTCCCTGGGGGGTCTAGTTTCCAAAATGGGGTCATTTGTGGGGGAGCTCCAATGTGTAGGCACACAGGAGCTCTCCAAACGCGACATGGTGTCCGCTAACAATTTGACTGAAAAATTAGCTCCAATTGTTAGCGGACACCATGTCGCGTTTGGAGAGCCCCTGCGTGCCTAAACATTGGAGCTCCACCACAAGTGACCCCATTTTGGAAACTAGACCCCCCAAGGAACTTATCTAGATGGGTGGTGAGCATTTTGAACACCCCGGTGCTTCACAAAATAATCTGTAACTATGAAAAAAGAAAATTTTTGTGGAAAAAAAAGTACTTATTCAATTTTACAGATGAATTTGTGAAGCACCTTGGGGTTCAAAATGCTAATAACCCATCTAGATAAGTTCCCTGAGAGGTCTAGTTTCCAAAATGGGGTCACTTGTGGGGGAGCTCCAATGTTTAGGCACACAGGGGCTCTCCATACGCAACATGGTGTCCGCTAACTATTGGAATTGTTAGCGGACACCATGTCGCATATGGAGAGCCCATGTGTGCCTAAACATTGGAGCTCCCCCACAAGTGACCTCATTTTGGAAACTAGACCCCCCAAGGAATGCATCTAGATGCATAGTGAGCATTTTGAACCCCCAGGTGCTTCACAAATTGATCCGTAAGAAGGAAACAGTACTTTTTTTTCACACAATTTTTCTTTTTTCATTTTTACAGATCAATTTGTGAAGCACCTGAGGGTTCAAAGTGCTCACTATGCATCTAGATATGTTCCTTGAGGGGTCTAGTTTCCAAAACGGGGTCACTTGTGGGGGAGCTCCAATGTTTAGGCACACAGGGGCTCTCCATACGCGACATGGTGTCCGCTAACTATTGGAATTGTTAGCGGACACCATGTCGCGTATGGAGAGCCCATATGTGCCTAAACATTGGAGCTCCCCACAAGTGACCTCATTTTGGAAACTAGTCCCTCCAAGGAATGCATCTAGATGCATAGTGAGTACTTTGAACCCCCAGGTGCTTCACGAATTGATCCGTAAAAATGAAAAAAGAAAATTTGTGTGAAAAAAAAGTACTTTTTCCTTATTACGGATCAATTTGTGAAGCACCTGGGGGTGCAAAGTGCTCACTATGCATCTAGATGCATTCCTTGGGGGGTCTAGTTTCCAAAATGGGGTCACTTGTGGGGAAGCTCCAATGTTTAGGCACACAGGGGCTCTCCATACGCGACATGGTGTCCGCTAACTATTGGAATTGTTAGTGGACACCATGTCGCGTATGGAGAGCCCATGTGTGCCTAAACATTGGGGCTCCCCCACAAGTGACCCCATTTTGGAAACTATACCCCCCAAGGAATGCATCTAGATGCATAGTGAGCACTTTGAACCCCCAAGTGCTTCACAAATTGATCCGTAAGAAGGAAAAAGTACTTTTTAGTCACACAAATTTTATTTTTTCATTTTTACAGATCAATTTGTGAAGCACCTGGGGGTTCAGAGTGTTCACTATGCATCTAAATGCAGCGAAGCCCTTTTTTATTTTTTTTCTAGGACTAATTCTAGAAAAAAAATGTCGTGGGGCTCCGCCATATTTTTGGTCCAGCTAGGTACAACTTATCAGCTACGGACTGCCAGCAACCCCCAGCTGCCTCATTGTACCTGGCTGGCAACCAAAAATACAGCGAAGCCCATTTTTATTTTTTTTCTAGAACTAATTCTAGAAAAAAAATGACGTGGGGCTCCGCCATATTTTTGGTCCAGCCAGGTACAACTAGGCAGCTGGGGGCTGGAATCCGCAGCATGGAGAGGCCCAAGCATTCTAGGCCCCCATGCTGCGAATTGCAGCCCTCAGCCGCCCCAGAAAATGGTGCATTCATTGAAGCGCCATTTTCTGGCGCTGTACCCAGACTCTTCCAGTTGCCCTGGTGCCGGTGGCAAACTGGGTAATAAAGGGGTTAATGCCAGCTTTTTATTGGCAGCTGGCACTAAGCCCGAGATTCATAATATAGGGCCAATGTTAGACCCACCATTACGAATCTCTGGTAAATAGTCAGAAAATACACACAGAGAAAAATCTTTTTATTTGAAAAAAAAACACAAACAAAATTCGGACTCCATCTTTATTATAAAGATCCGACGTAGTCCACAACGAAGGTCCCACGACGCTCGATCGCCTCCGACGTAGTCCACAACGAAGGTCCCACGACGCTCAATCGCCTCTGCTCAATCCAGAGACTGCAGCAAGGGATCAAGTGTCCTCTTCCTACAGCCTCTGGGGTCAGAGTTATGGTGCACTGTATGACAATGATCTGTCATACAGTGCACCATGACTATGATCCGAGAGACTACAACAAGAGGACACTTGATCCCTTGTTGCACCCATCCATCCACCTATGCACCCATCATCCACGCATGCACACAACCACTCACGCACATCCACATCCACGCACGCACATCCACGCCCACACACATCCACGCATGCACGCTGACATCCACACACGCACATCCACGCACATCCACACACATCCACGCACGCACATCCACGCACGCTGACATTCACGCACGCTGACATACACGCATGCACACATCCACGCACGCAAGCTGACATCCACGCACACATCCACGCATGCACGCTGACATCCTCGCATGCACGCTGACATCCACGCACGCACGCTGACATCCATGCACGCACGCTGACATCCACGCACGCACGCTGACATCCACGCACGCTGACATCCACGCACGCTGACATTCACGCACGCACACATCCACGCACGCACGCTGACATTCATGCACACACACATCCACGCACGCACGCTGACATCCACGCACGCGCACATCCACGCACACACATCCACGCTCACACATCCACGCATGCTGACATCCACGAACGCTGACATCCACGCACGCATGCTGACATTCACGCACGCACACATCCACGCACGCACGCTGACATTCACGCACGCACACATCCACGCACGCACGCTGACATCCACGCACGCACATATATTCGCACGCACATATCCACGCACGCTGACATCCACGCACATCCACACATGCTGACATCCACACATGCTGACATCCACGCACGCTGACATCCATGCACGCACGCTGACATTCACGCACGCTGACATCCACGCATGCACACATCCACGCACGCATGCTGACATCCATGCATACACAAATCCACACATGCACGCACATCCACACACACGTCCACGCACACATCCATCTATACACACATCCACGCACGCACACGTCTATGCACACACACGTCTAAGCACGCACACGTCCACGCACGCACACGTCTATGCTCACTCACGTCCACGCACACTCATGTATGCTCACGTCCACGCACACGTCCACGCATGCACCCCCATCCATCTATCCATTCACCCATCCATCCATCACCCATCCATCAATTCATTCATTCATACATACATACATACATACATACTTACATACACACATACATACATACTTACCCTATGGATCCAGCGATGAGCAGGATGCCAGAAGAGGAGGCGGGGAGAGGAGGTGAGGGGGGGCAGCACACAGGGCTGAAGTGGGGGCTTCCTGGGGGGGGCTGTAGGAGGGGATCGGACAGTGTTGCCGGCGTGCACACCCGCGGGTGCAGCCCGCCGGCATATGCATAATAATAGAGGGGGGCGGGCGGTTTGGGGGGACGGTGGGGGGCCCCCAGTGAGTCATGGAGCGGGAGGGAGGTGAGGAGGGGTGGACACATGCCGATCCGCCCCTCCAGATCTGATTGGAGAGCTCCAATATGATTCCCTCCGATCGGCAGTTTCACTTTTAAACTGCCGATCGGAGGGGTCCTGGGCATGGGGGGGTTAATCCACCCCCTGTGGGGTCATCTACAGGTTGTCACAGAGCAGCAGCATCTGTGACACCTGAGTGACCCCACTCACAGGAGCTGCAGCAGCTCAAATCTGCCAGGACGTTGTACAACGTCCTGTGTCGGGAACGGGCAGAAACACAGGACGTTGTACAACATCCTATGTCGGGAAGGGGTTAAAAGATGTTTTGGATTTTTATTTAAGTTTTTGCATCCATATTCTGACAGCTATAATATTTTTATATTAGTGCCGTTAGTGAAAAGGGTTGTTTTTTGCAGGATGAGTTGACGTTTTTATTCGTACAATTTTTGGACAAATCATTTTTTTGTAGCGCTTTCTATTCTGGTTTTTGAGAGGCAGAATAAACAAAAATCTGCTATTCAGAGATGTTTTTTTTCTATGCCTTTCATCGTATAGTAAAAGTGAAAAAACTGCTTTATTCTTCCAGTCAATACAATTATAAATATACCACATTTCTATAATTTTTTTATGTTTTGCCACTTTTACACAATAAAAACTATTTTATAGAAAAAGTATTTTTTCCATCACTGTATTTTAAGAGGTGTAGATTGTTTATTTTTCCAGTGACTGAGTTCTATGGCGATTTGATTTTTTTGTGGAACAATATGGCGTTTTGAGCGATACCATTTTAATTTATATTCATCTTTTTGATCATGTTTTATTCCACTTTTATTTCAGAGGTATAAAGAAAAAGCATAGTTTTTTGCCATGTTTTAATTTTTTTTACAGTGTTCACTGCAGAGGTTAAATTGTGTGACAGTTTCATACATTGTGTCCTTCTAAATGCAGTGCTACCAAACATGTGTAACTTTTAATATTCTAATCACTGGTATAATTTATTGCTATAAACAGGTATGGCAGTATGTGAGACCTACCAGATGAAGCTAGCTTAGTGGCCCATACAAGGAGCTAATAATAAAAGTTTTGAGAGTCTGTTAATACAATCCCTTTGCTTTGTGCCTTAGTGCTCATAAACTCCAGTATCCATTTTCCCTTTGTTTATGCTATAATCACATTTTGAGATCACTGGTGGAGCTGCTCTGGGTCAGGGCGTTTTCTAAATCCTCCTCTTTGAGGAACTGGGAAGCATCTTAACTGTAATAACAGTGGTAGGACCTGCAGTGATGTCACATCTAGCCTGGATCACGTGACCTTCTGAATTCACAGTGGCTGAGACAGGACTACAGGCCAGCTTATTGTGCAGTTTCCTAGCGGGGACTCCTCTGCTTCCAGGCATATACAGGTGTTGTGCACGACTGCACAACCCCCCAGGTGAGTGGCCAATTGGCTTGCAACCCTCGAGACCACCAGGTTTCACACATCACGCTCCTGTACCTTTTGCTCTACCAGACTACACTGACAGAATGTCATCACGGCAATGTGGGTTAACAGGCCACTATACATGGTACACCTGGAAGTCATTGTTCAATCCCTGGTTGTCATAATGCCCACCGGGTCTTCATTATTTCCCACAACCTTCAAAATTCTGCTATCACTATCAATCGAGGCATCTGGTGGGCTAACATGATCATCCTGTGGCTCCTCAGCGCTCTCCTGAAAAAACATCCAGTCATCACAGCTATCTGAGTGGTACCACCAATGACATTGATTCCCGCACCTCTTCTCTGCCCATCAGCTGTCAGTGTTTACACACAGTGACAGTTTTAATGCATGACGTATACAGCCAGTAATGATCCAAGAACTGACAGCACTCATGATGTGTTATTTACGTCATTCGACGTTAAGTATTTCATTCACAAGGACAATCATGCTAGTAAGCAATCGTGCCTGTTAGTGATCAGTACTTTAGGATTTTCAGCTTGAAGTGAATAAAATATGAAAATGCAGTAGTAAAGTCTACCAGTCAGTTGGATATATAACCCGAAGGCTAAATAGAATTATGCATAAAGTGACATCTGTGGTAATATATTCCTGATGAGGATAACAGACCTTGACGAAGCAAATCTCATAGGCACCGTTGCTCATCACCAGACTGAAATAACCTTAAAAGCTGCACATGTGGTAAGAAATGGCAAAACAGAACAGCTTGAAATGTTTAACTTTTTTGTCATATTGAGCTTAAGGCATCATGAAACCAAGTATACTGAAAAAGATCACCAAGAGGAATGAAAACATTTCTAGTGACAGAAAACAACATATTATAACATAAATAACTTACTGTCATCACTCTGATGCTTGTGCTATGTAATAATGTTTTTTTTATTTGTACTCGATGTAAACAGTACATTTTTATGTGATTTTTTTCCCTTCTCAAATCTACTGTTTAGTGTAAGGATAGAAACTAAACTTTGCAATCTATCTTATGAGAAATCTGCTTCGTTTTCCCATGTATCAGTAATTTATGTCTCCTGCATTTATCATTCACTATCAAACCTGCTGGTGGACACATTAGTGGTGTAAACTGTGTGGCTACACAGGGGCTCACAAGGTAAGGAGACCCGTTTTATCACCAACGCAGGTGTAATTGTGCATTATGTTGAGCTCCTGGGGCAAAAGGGCTAATATATAGTTTTTTTGCACAGGGGCTCTTTTCAGTCTATGTCCGCTAGTGCCTTCTGTTTATAGATTAAGAGTGTGTGCTCACGGTCCGGAGGAGCTGCGTGATGGACGCTGCTCCTCTGGACCTGAGTGAAGCCGCGGGTGGCCGCAGGGATACCACAGCCGCCCTGTACTCACCATGTGCAGCGGGTGCTGGGCGGCTTCTCCCTGCAGTCACCTAATGGCAGTCGCTTCCGACTCCGCAGCATGAAATAAACATGATGCGGAGGAGCGGACTGCCGGCAGCCCACAACACAGCTCCAAACACGCTGCAGGTGGGTCAAGCATAGTGAGGATGGGATTTCTTACAATCCCATCCAGTATGCTTATACTGCACTACACAGCGTTTTGGACGCTTTGGCAAGACACTGCGTCCAAAACGCTGCGGCAAGACGCTGTGTCCAAAACGCTGCGTATACTGACCATGAGCACACACCCTAATTGAGAGGAGAGGTGTAATGAGTCTTTTACAGTGGTCACTTGGCAGCTATAAAAAGGCTACAATGGACAACAGGATTATTGCAAGCCACCAGCTTACCAGATTCCTGAGCTTGCTCTGGTCTTCACACTTTACAGTGGTGCAGGCTGGCAGGAGACGAGGAGCCACGTAAATATCAAGAGTACAGTAAATATCCAAAATCAAACAATGCAAGAATAGCCAACATAAAAAAAAAGATGAGGTCAAAAATAGGAACCAAATACACTTTACTGGAGCTGAACAGAAAGGACTTAAAGGGATCCTGTCACCCCCAAAACACCTGTAAACCTATTAAAACCTGTCCCTAGAGCATATTAACACTTTCCCTACACTCTTTTTACCTCCTAAATGCAGTAAGTGACATTGGATAAAAACGTTTTATAAGTACCTGATTACTGATGATAATGAGTGACTATCTATTCATAGTCACTCATCAAGACTGCCCCTCTGCTTCATAGCACGCCTGAATAGGCGTGATCTACTGCCCAGATTCAAAATCGCGCCTCCCTGCTGTGCCCTGTGTCGTCCGAGGCTGCTGTGTGGCCGGGTGACGCGATCCGCGTCATTCGCGGCGCCTGGTGACGTATTTACACCGGCGCCGCGCTGTCGGCTTCAAAATGCGCACTGCGCATGCCCAATGCGCATGCGCAGTGCGCATTTTGAAGCCGACAGCGCGGCGCCGGTGTAAATACGTCACCAGGCGCCGCGAATGACGCGGATCGCGTCACCCGGCCACACAGGAGCCTCGGACGACACAGGGCACAGCAGGGAGGCGCGATTTTGAATCTGGGCAGTAGATCACGCCTATTCAGGCGTGCTATGAAGCAGAGGGGCAGTCTTGATGAGTGACTATGAATAGATAGTCACTCATTATCATCAGTAATCAGGTACTTATAAAACGTTTTTATCCAATGTCACTTACTGCATTTAGGAGGTAAAAAGAGTGTAGGGAAAGTGTTAATATGCTCTAGGGACAGGTTTTAATAGGTTTACAGGTGTTTTGGGGGTGACAGGATCCCTTTAACAAGAGGAGCACAAAGCTTTGTTTGGCATCTTCCAACAGAAGGGTATGGAGCTCTTCAGTTTGGAGATGAGCTGATAATTACAGCTGGACAGTAGAAACACCCATACTTCCAGGCTAGCTAACACAGCAGGTCCCAGCTACCTTAAAGGAAAACTGTCAGGTCAAAAATCCACATGTAACTGGTATCATTTCCTAATTCCTCCCTCTAAATTCTCTATATTCATGTATTTCTTTTATTTATATTTCCCTCCTATCTTTTGTAAACTTCAAATAAAAAAAATCATTCCATCTGTCAATCACAGTGAGTGATCCACTTAGTTATCTGTTTCCACTCCCCATATGATGAATATGCATGTTACATCACATCACAGGAGATCACTGGGGGTGGGAGGACTGTATCCTCCTCTCTGCTCTCTGTGTTTGCAGCATCACAAGAGGTGAATTACAACACAGAAACTGTCTCAGCACAGCAGGATATCTGCTTTAGGCTGGAAACACACTGGTGAGTGAAAAAACAGTCCGATTGACATATCCGAGAGTCAGTCGAGTGTCATCCGATTTTTGGTCGATTTTGCATCCAACTGCTATGCGAGTGTCCGACATTGTTTTCAGATCACATTTGAGTGCTGTCCGAGTGCAATCCGTTTTTTTCTTAGCAGCTATTATTGTATAATCATTTACATGAACATTTTTTACAGTTGTCTTAGCTACAGAATGATAATGTATCAATTAAAAATCGGATCCGACTCGGATGGTCCATGTGCAGTCCATCTTCTTGTTGGACCCATAGACTTGCATTGGCGAATCTCGTCCGTGAATCACATACTATGACAGCATGTTGCGACTAACTCGTCATCCATGAATCGGATGAGAAAAAAATGTCTGACACTTGGAAATGTGCTCTCGGACATTAAATAACATTGGTCCAACTGCAATGCAATTTTTACTCGCATTGCAGTCGTCTGAGCTTCACGCCAGTGTGTCCGTACCCTTACAGAAACAAATGGAGTCTGGGTCAGGCAGACCTGCAGTAGCTCTCTCCCTCTGTGGTGATATCAACTGAACAGACCTGTAAGTGAAACCTGACACTGCACTTTTAGCAAATGGAGGACAGAGGAGAGAGCTGCTGAGAGGGTGTGCATAATTACATGACAGCTTATACAGCACAGGACTAATCAACTCTGTTTAGAATGGAGAGAACTAATCTAGGAGATCCCTGCAGGGTCTGAGAATGCTGATAACATGGAAACTACAAGCGGTACAATAGGGATTTTACATGTTTTTAAAAGGTCTGCCCAGGCACTATTCTAGGGTAATATTAGTATCATACTGAAAAACGACTTGACAGTGTCCCTTTAATCTGGATTCTTGACAGGTGGCAGAAGAAAATGTAACATGAGCTGGCCAAACCCAAAAATGGAAAAAAAAACAACCCAGAGAAAACAAATTGAGTGTAGACTCTATAGTAAGTAAATAAGTAAACAATAACAGTACATGTATATTACATCGCGTAGTTAGCCTTATTTTGAGAATAAAAAGCATTAAACTTAACCCATTGAAACAAGGTATACCGAGTCGAGATGTTGTAACTTGTCTTTAATAATAAAACCTTACCTTTTGTCAGCCTACATTAATGTGAATAAGAGCAAAGCAGGAAAGGGGCCCCAACTTTTCAACCACCTTCCATGGGAAACCATAAAGATAAATACCCTGACCAGGAAAAAGGGCTATGTGTCATGCTTGGAAAGGAGATATGCGGTGCACTACTGAGCCTGGACATGAGCCAAGACCAAGAAGTGCGAATTTTACTGCAGCTGCTGCACTACCTTAATGCGCAACTATGTAACCTCCTCCATGAGGGTCTGGATCAGGTGTGCAAAAGCTGCAGCCTTAGCCTTCAAGACTCAGAAAAATTTGGTGGGCCAGTAATAATGTGCCATTCGGAAAGGAGATGTCTGGTGCATGATGCGCCACAAATAGTGGTACAACAGGATATATAGGAAGAGGAAGATCCTGATGATAGGGAGCAGGGGATGGGACACCTCCTTATTATGGATGAGTGAACACTTTTTAGTGTTTGGTTCCATTAGTCAAACATCGGGGTGTTCGCCGAATTATTCAATGAACTCTTTGCCGTACACCCCTGAACCCCATTGAAATCAATGGCAGGCAACATGAAACACATAGAAAACACCTTCAATAGTGTCCAAAAGCTACCAAACTGTTAATTATACAGACAGAGCAAGCAAGCTCTCCAGTCTCCTGCTGCTTGCTTCCAAGGCCGCTCATTAAGCTTCATGCATATTCACTGCACTGAACAGCAATGGCCAATCACAGACGCTCACTCTCTGTGAGTGTGTCTGTGATTGGCTGTTACACTCAGGCTGCGATTCTAAAAACTGAACCAGTAACTCTGCTTGGTTGCCATACACACACACATACAGAGAAAATGTCTTTATTAGAAATAGAACACACTGACAACTATCATTTACCCATATAATAAAAATCCCAACAACATACCCACCAATGATAATCCAACACGTGGTCCCACATTGCAATCTCAGCTGTGCTGCATTGAAGGCCATGCTGAAAAAGTATCCTTTCATCGTGGCCTCCGAGTGCAGAATGACAGAAGTGAAAGCTGCGACTGTGTGAACAGTGAGTCAGTGAGGTCACCCGAGGTCACAGCTCAGGTGCCATGGTAACCCCTAACCATAGTGCCACTCCAGTGCAGAAAAAAAAAATGTGATTGGTGCTTTAATGGACATACTGTAGTGAACAACTTCAGTTTATGATCATTTTTGATACCAATGCATATGTCAGTCAAATACGGGTGCTATGTAAAACCACTTTAAAATTTAAGAATATCCACAGCTTCAATCAAAGATGTCAAATGTTCTTCTGGAGTTTTAGTTGTAGAAAATTATCTTAACTATTATAATCTCTATGTCTCTGAAGGCTATAAAGGAGTTTTCAGTTACAATGGGAAGTCAATTTGTTAAAAGAAGCCATACTTAACCATGGAATCCTTTTTCCTGCAACTCAAACCCCCATTTCAGAAGTGATGATTTCCTGACACCAGTAACTTTACCATTGAGCCTGTTGATTAAAACATCATTACTTTTGGTTCAATTGATGCCACCAGAGTAGAAGTGCTGGAGAGGAGAGCCAGAATCTACTGTAATGTATGGCCTGTTTTACCAAGACGGTTTCCCAAAACTAATTTTTAAGGAAGAGTGAAAAACCCCTTTAATTTTGGAGTATGGTATGGAAACTTGAAACTCCACCTCTGCTCTTGGAGTAAGGTTAGCCTTCTCTTCTAAGGATGGTCTCACATTAGCATAATTTTGAATCTGGGAGCATGCAGAAAAAGTCTGCATGCCCCCAGATTTCCCCACAATGGCAAACTTGATGCACCCGCACCCCATGAAGGAGCATACATTTGTAGATTTTGCAGGAATCCGGCGGATGGCAAATGACACGCCCCCTAGGGGGCATGTCATTTACAACTGTGTTATGCACATGCACAGCTCATAGAACATGGCCCGGAAATCTGGATCATCAAGATTTGGAGTCCAGATGTTTCCATGTTGCATAGGCACCCATTCAGATTTTACACGTGGTGCCCTGGATCTGGGTGGATCTGAGGCATCATGTTTTTTTTCACGGAGACCAAAATTGCAGCAAAATGCAGATTTGGTTTTTATAAAAAATCTGTGAATACCTGAATCCACATTGATCCAGGGCACATCGTACACAACTCGATGCACCTGCAAGTGTCTCCGGTCCCATTGAAAGTCAATGGGGCCGAAAACTGATGTGGGTGCATCGAGTTTGTGACGGATTTACACTGATGGCAAAAAACACCAGTGTTAAACCAGCCTAACATTTATTAAATAAAGGTGCTCAACATACACTATTGGGTATTAGGATAGTAACTGCAGAAAGCATCATTTTCCTTTATACCCTATATTGGAGAATTGCTGGTATAGTCTTCTAAATGCAAGTCAAGATTAGATCAATGTGAAATGTGAATATTTTGAAGTAGTTAAAAGCAATGCTTGCACTAATGATGCATTTTATACAGTAAATGTGCATTTAAAATAAGGCAAGCATATGATTTCCGAGACCTTAAAGACAGTAAGATGACCTTCAATAATTCTAGATGGGACCTTGCCAATCATTGCTCTGCAAATCGCTAGATGTGCAAGTTTAACATGAGTTGGACAAGTAATCTATATGTACATCAATAGCCTGGCAATAGCATTCTGACCAGAGAAGTCATCCATGGCTTAACTGTCTTGATGGGGTTTATCCCAGAAGACGCATTTCACAAAGCTGTTATGTCAAATTTTATTCCCTCAGGATAAATTCCACCTTCATCCTGCCATCTTAATTTTCTGCCACATTGCCCTGGTCAAAAGTTCTGAGCTACAATCATTACAGAGAAATAAGATTCAGTTAGCGATCTGAGGAAATGCAATGCATTCAAAGCATGTTCTTTAACCATTTCACAGTTGATATTCTGCAGCTCATCGCTTACAGTTGCGTCGGTATAAAATATTACATTAAGGGTAAGTGCACACTGGGCGGGTTTTCGGCGGTTTACCTGTGTAAACCGCCGTTTTGTTTACATTAGTTTTATGTTAATTTATGTTAATCCAAACCGGCGTTTGGATTAACATTAAAACTAATGTAAACAGCCCAAGGCTGTGCACACACCGGCGGTTACCCAGCGTCATCCGTTGCTAACCCGCAGGTTTCCCAGCGGGTTAGCAAAGAATGACCATGTTCTAAAAACCGGCGGTTCTGCAGCGGCTGCAAGCAGAATCATGTGCTGCTTCCAGCCGCTGCAGAATCGCAGCCGAGAACCCGCTGGGCAGCCGCCGGATACCGCCCGCACATACCCGCCAGGAAGCCGGTGCACGGCGCCGGAGCTTCCTGGCGGGTCCCGCCCAGCCGCCGACGACCAACCCGCCGGGTAATGTGAACTTACCCTTATACAACTTAATGAAGACTTTTCTAAATTTAGAGGCAACAAAAAAATGTAAAAAAATGATAAGCAATAAATAAATGTATGGTTACTGCTTCATTTGAAAAGAAATCCTGCAGGTGGGAAAGAAATGGTCATATCCATGTATGAAAACACTTCTACATCTGCCTTTATCGCTAGATGGAGCCACAATACTGCAAATGTTGCTGGGTAAAAGCAGCACTTTTAAGTTAAATGCTAGGATAGCTGCGACTTTCTGCCCCTCCTCCAGTTCACCTGTATATGGCTGAATAAAGTTAATTATTATATGTACAGGTGCATCTCAATGAATTAGAATATCATCAAAAAGTTAATTTATTTCCGTAATTCAATAGATAATGTGAAACGCATATATTATATGGAGTCATTACAAACAGAGTGATCTATTTCAAGTGTTTATTTCTGTTAATGTTGATCATTATGGCCAATGAAAACTCACTATGCACTTTTGATGAGCACACAGGAAAACGCTTCAGACCATGTTTCCTGTGCACTCATCAAAAGCACATATCCGACCCTTGTATATCAAGCGGCCAGCTGCGCTGTGAGAGAGGTACCCATAAGGATTGTATAGACAGCCTGAGCGCAGTGCTACAGCACGTTAGCGCTATGTGCTCAGGCTGCCAAATGTTACGCTTTTAACGTGTCAAGCAGCCTAAGGACTGACGCTAATGTGACCCTAGCCTAAGACACATCTAAGTTTTAGAGGAGGAAAATATATCTAAAAGGTAAGGAATAAATGTAATCAAGCTGCACTGTTATTGGGGGGATCTGGTGATGACACAGTTATCGAGGTAATATCCATTGATTCTTTACTAATGTCACCAGTCCTAGGCCCCTTCAAATATAAATGTCACCCTTCCGATTAAATATGTTTCCCATCCCTGTGCCATCCTGGTAAATATAATCTTCATACTAGTATATATGACCCCATCCTGGTACATATACCCCTTCCTGGACCCATCCTTGTACATATGGTCCTCATCCTGTGCTCAACCTGGGATATATGGCCATCATACTGGGTGCATCCTGGTATATATGGCCCTATCCTAGGACATATGAACCTTATCTTGGGCCCATCTTGGTATATATAGCCTTTCCTAGTATATGTGGCTCTCATCCTGGGCCCATCCTGGTATATATATGTATATATATATATCCCCCATCATGGATCCCATCATGCAACACACTAAAAAAATGAAGCGATTCTATTCACCTTTCCACTGCTCCCTCGTGTAAGTAGGACAGCGCATGATGTAATTACCATACAAGCCCTCTTACACCAATGTCTGCTGTCATAATATTCATTTCTCCCCTAGGATTAGAGGCATGAGGTCCTGAGATAATGCATGTGTTTCTGTGGTCTTACTGTCTTCAATAAAATGGTGCTGAGGGTGGCAAATGCACAAACTGCAGTCTCTGACATCATTATATTGAAGACAGTGTGTAGAATCCTTGCATTTTCACCAACTAAGACGCGATTGTGCATGCACTGCCAACAGTGCCATTTTGTAATTTACAGACTGTCTTTAATGAAATGTCGCTGAAGGTTGTGGTCTGTGCCCCCATTTTATTGAAGATAGACTGCAAAAGCACAATGCATATTCAACACTTCCCACACCAATAATCCCACCCACCTCTCTGCACTGGCTTCCATGCAGAGAGGTGAGCAGGAGTTTATGGAAGTGGAGAGCAGTGAATATTCACTTTCTTTAATAGCAGGCGATCGTGTTTGCCCCAGCATCGGTTCCTGCCTCCTGTGAAAATGCTCCTGTTTCCAAGAAATGCCTCTCCTCAGCCACTGCCAAGGCACATCCAGACTATAATATGCACCCCCCACTTTCCTCTAAAATTGGGGGGGGGGCAGAAGTCCAATCATAGTTCGAACAATATGGTACGTTTTTTTCATAATGCAGAATAACTTTGATTCTGCACGTAAAATGTAACTGCTGTTTTTCACATGCATTACTTTTAGGCTCCACAGAGAAGCCTCAAAAGGAAAAAGCAACATGAGTGCACAGTTAAGCCACCTCTTTAGATGCGCAGAGGGCATAATTAACATGCAATCACATCCAATTTGCTTAGTCACATAAATGCAGCAGAATTTCTGTGCAAATAACCAGTAGAAGACACTTAGCATTTACGCTACGTATGAACACAGCCTAAACTTTACATTTTTATTATATTTATGCATTTGATAATGAAAAATGATAATTAAAATAATCAATTATGCCATTGTTTGCTTAGTTTTCCATTCACTGTAGATTAGCTGACCACTGTATTGTGTGAGTCATTATGATTGTAGGATTTACAAATATATTTTACGAAAGTACATTAACAATAGAATGTGATGAGTGAGCACTAAAGTGCTCAAGTGCTCGTTACTCAAATTGAGCAAATATGATGCTTAAATGGTCTTAATTCAAGTAACACATATGATGGAAAACTTTAGAGAACTCTAACATTTTTGCAGGAGATCACCCTAAAATAGCTGGGGAAGGGACCATAAAAATTCTGAAATGAATGGGAACAACAGTGAAATGGAATGGGAAGAGCAAGGGGAAGCATGTGTTTGCACCAATTTTGATAACCTGTCAAGGTAAAGTAGACCTGTCTGCTTTACCTTGCAGAACACAGAAAGCAACAGGAAATGGAGGAAGAACAGCAACTCGTACATGTTCATCTCTGCAAAGGCTGCTGAGGATTTTGTACAGTTGTGGCCAAAAGTATTGACACCCCTGCAATTCTGTCAGATAATACTCAGTTTCTTCCTGAAAATGATTGCAATTACAAATTCTTTGGCATTATTATCTTCATTTAATTTGTCTTCAATGAAAAAAACACAAAAGAGAATGAAGCAAAAAGCAAAACATTGATCATTTCACACAAAACTCCAAAAATGGGCCGGACAAAAGTATTGGCACCCTCAGCCTAATACTTGGTTGCACAACCTTTAGCCAAAATAACTGCGATCAACTGCTTCCGGTAACCATCAATGAGTTTCTTACAATGCTCTGCTGGAATTTTACACCATTCGTCTTTGGCAAACTGCTCCAGGTCCCTGATATTTGAAGGGTGCCTTCTCCAAACTGACATTTTTAGATCTCTCCACAGGTGTTCTATGGGATTCAGGTCTGGACTCATTGCTGGCCACCTTAGAAGTCTCCAGTGCTTTCTCTCAAACCATTTTCTAGTGCTTTTTGAAGTGTGTTTTGGGTCATTGTCCTGCTGGAAGACCCATGACCTCTGAGGGAGACCCAGCTTTCTCACACTGGGCCTTACATTAATGCTGCAAAATTTGTTGCCAGTCTTTCAACTTCATAATGCCATGCACACAGTCAAGCAATCCAGTGCCAGAGGCAGCAAAGCAACCCCAAAACTTTAGGGAACCTCCTCCATGTTTGACTGTAGGGACTGTGTTCTTTTCTTTGAATGCCTCTTTTTTTCTCCTGTAAACTCTATGTTGATACCTTTGAACAAAAAGCTCTACTTTTCTCTCATCTGACCAGAGAACATTCTTCCAAAAGGTTTTAGGCTTTCTCAGGTAAGTTTTGGCAAACTCCAGCCTGGCTTTTTTATGTCTCGGGGTAAGAAGTGGGGTCTTCCTGGGTATCCTTCCATACAGTCCCTTTTCTTTTTTTTTTTTTTTTTTTAATCATTGTGTTTTTATTAAAGCATTTTCAAACATATAACCTAAATAAGGCGAACAAAAGTGTACCCGAACAGAAGGGTACAATGGAAACAAAGCTGTTACATAGATAATTAAGTGTACAACTTTAGATTAAAGTATAACCAAAAAAAGAACAGATTTCTTTAGGACAAACAAGGAAGGAAGGGTAACCTTAGGGAAGGTAGGGAAGAAGGGGGAGAGGGGGGGAGCTTTTAGCAGGTCGGCTAGGAACCCCAGAATAAGGGAAGTGTCTTAAATAACAACATTAGTCAAACTGACTTCATCACCAATCGTATTACAAGTATGTTTAGTTGGATATTACCACGTTATTATGTTGCGAGCTCACCCATGTGTCCCACCAATTAATGACTTTGGTGCGTTTAGCTGTATCTGTTGACAAAACCAGTTCGTAGTTGAGGTGCAGGTTAAGTTGGGAGATGACTTCCTGTATAGATGGGAAGGTGGGGTTTTTCCAGTGCCTGGATATGCAGTAACGAGCTGCTATAAGTATATTTGATATAATTGGTCTCAGTCCCCGAGGTAAGTCCTGAATCTCTAAACCTAGTAAGGCCATCTGTGGAGTCAACGTGAGTTTAAGACCGGTAGTAGTACATATCAAATGGTTGACTTGTGACCAAAAAGAGCGAATGCCCAGACAATTCCACCAGACATGTGTAGTGGTTCCAACCTCTCCACAGTTTTTCCAGCACAAGTTCATCCCAGGTCGGAGGCCTGTTTTTTTAAAACTAGCAATTTTGTCTGGAGTCAGGTACCATCCGAATTGAAGTTTCTTAGCTTGCTCATGGTGGTTCAGGCATGAGGTATAAGAAAGAGCATGTGTTGATGCCTTCAACCACTCCTCAACTGGTGAGGTGAATGTGAGGAGAGCTTCCCTTTTCGTCATAAACGGGAGCTTAGACTCTGCCTGTATTTCTGACATAGCCCTGTAAAAAGTGGAGATTCCCCTGTTGGCAGCAGTTGTTTGCTTGAAAATGGATATAACCTGTGGGAGGCTGGACAGTGTATCTTCCATTGGAATAACCATGGTTCTGAAAAGGTCTTTTAGTTGAAGGTAAGAAAAGTAGTCAGCATTAGAAAGACCATATTTTTCTTTCAGAGTTGCAAATGATTGTATTTTGGCATTGTGCAGCACATCCGAAAGATGTTTAGCGCCCGCCCTCCGCCATTTCGCCAGGGAGAAAGCTGGAGAGTCTACACAGCACTCTACAGCCCTCAGTGTTATGTATCTATATAGGCCTTTTAGGAGTAAGAGGCTGACCCCAGACCAAACCTCAAGCACTGCTTGCATGGACTTCAGGGGGAGGTTTCCAGGCCTATGGCGGAGGAGGTGCGACTCTAACAAAAGACGAGTTGAATTTTGTGGGGAATACCAGGATTCTATTTGTAGCCACAGAGGCAAGGAGTTTGCTTCAGCATTGGGGATCCACCATAACTGTGAGATCTCCAGATTAATTGCTCTGTAGTAATACTGTATGTTGGGGGCACCCATACCTCCCAAAGTAGTAGGCCGAGTTAACGTTGAGGAACCGACTCTATGAGGTTTGTTCATCCATATAAATTTGCCCAGAATAGATTGGAGAAGGTTAAGGGTTTTTCTGGGGAAGCGTATAGGAATGCAACGGAGAAAATATAATATTTTCGGAAATAGTAGCATTTTGGTAATTTGAATTCTGGCAATCCACGACAGCAGCGAAGGGGAGTAAGATTGTATCAGAGAGCGTAATTCCTTAGTTAGATAATCAGAATTTATTTTAACTATAGATTTGGTGAGAGAGATTTGGATACCCAGATATGTGAAGGATCGGGAGATCCATATGAAAGGTAGCGTTCGACGTAATGTCAATTGTTCTTTAGCTGGGATATTTACTGGGAAAAAGGAGGATTTGGATAGGTTGAGCTTATAATATGATGCTGCTGCGAATTCTTCCAGGATAGACATTAAAGCCGGAACAGTTTGTTTAAGATGAGTGCATGTGAATATCACATCATCTGCATATAGATTAATTTTGTGTTCCATTGGTCCCACCCACACCCCCGAGACCTGCGCCGTGTTACGCACTATGGATGCCAAGGGTTCCATGACCAGGGCGAAGATCAGAGGAGAGAGGGGCAGCCCTGTCGAGTACCATTTGTAATCTCAAATTTTTGAGATAAGAAGCCAGAGGCACGGACTAAAGCTGAGGGGGATGAATACAGGGACATTATAGAGTCCTTAAATCTTCCAATAATATGGAACCTATCTAGGACTTCACTGAGGAACCCCCAGTGCACCCTGTCAAACGCTTTCTCTGCGTCGAGTGAGAGTAGTGCACCGGGGGCACCCCCCCTCTCCATGATGTCCAGCAAGTTTATTAGCCTTCTTGTGGCATCTCTGGCCTGACGCCCCGGAATGAAACCCACTTGGTCCCTGCCCACGAGGTCCGGAAGTACTTCCATAAGACGACTGGCAAGGATCTTGGCATACAATTTAATATCACAATTTAACAGTGCTATCGGTCGGAAGTTACTCGGGGATGTGGGGGGTTTGCCTGGTTTGGGAAGGGTAGTGATCACAGCTTGTAAACCCTCCTCCTTGACCTTTCCCGTGGACTGCCAGAACCGAAACAGCTTAGTTAAGTATGGGGTCAATAATAGGGAAAAGGAAGTGTAATACTTATATGTATATCCATCCGGGCCTGGGGCAGAGTGTCGTTTGGAAGTTTGGATGGCCTTTTGTACTTCCATTTCAGTTATAGGGATATTTATTTGAGCAACCTGTTGGGGGTTCAGAGAAGGTAGGGTGGCCTTATCTAAAAAATTTTTAATTATTGTTTTCGTTGGTTGAGGGGTGCAAGAGTCATTTTTTAAATTATATAAAGTTTCATAGTATGTTCTAAACTGATCTACAATTTTTATGGGGTGTCTTATTTTGGAACCATTTGAGTCCAACAAGTGAGAGATTTTGGTGGTGGCCATACGCTTGCGGACTCGTCTAGCCAGCAGCTTCCCTGCTCTATCTCCCATTGAGTAGAACCGGGCTTTAGTTCTGGTCATGTCTTTTTGTACTTTGATCAAAAGTGTAGTGCGGAGTTGTCTACGAGTTTCTAATAGCTCAGCCGTTAAAGTTGGGGAAGGGTGGGATTTTTGTTTGTGTTCCAGGTTTTGGATTTGGGTCGTGAGGGTGGTAACCCTATTTATGTGTTGTTTTTTCGCCCATGCTGACATTTTTATAAGTTTACCTCTGAGGACAGCTTTGTGCGCCAGCCAAAGTGTCTCTGGGGAAACGTCTCCTGTGTCATTTAAGGAGAAGTAATCTGTAATAAATCCTGATATCTCTTCTAGGTGTACAGGTGAGGAGAGAATATATTCATTAATTTTCCATAGTGTAGTGGGAGATACAGCCAGTGCATCCTCAAATTTAATGGCAACAGGGGCGTGGTCTGTCCACGAAATGGAACCCACTTCAGCTGAGAGGCAGAGCGGGAGCAAGGTGTCATCAATTAGAATGTAGTCAATTCTTGACCAAGAGCCAAATCTGGGTGACATATATGAATAATCTCTCTGCTCTGGATGAAAGCATCTCCAAACATCGTGAAGCCCAAATTGCGTAAAAGTCGGTCCCAACTCTGCCCTATACGCTCCGATTCCAGAGCAGTCCATTTTTTTGTCTGCTGGAGCATTTAAATCTCCGGCTATAATTTTCCTTCCCAATGATAGGGGGAATAGGGTTTCCAGAGTTTGAGACAGAAATTTAACCTGACCTGTATTAGGGGAGTACATGGACATAAGTGAGTAGGTGGCATTATTTAATTTGCAGTTAATGAGGATATAGCGTCCCACTGGGTCTATTGTAGAGGATATGTGTTCAAACGTTAATCTCTTATGAATTAGTATAGCCACCCCCACTTTTTTGGTGTCTGCTGTCGCAAAGAAACTATGAGGGTAAAGCTGCGACTGCATTCTGTGTGTGTCTGCTGCCAACAGGTGCGTCTCCTGTAGAAACAAAACATCATACCTGAGCTTTACGATCTGTCTCCATGTCAAAGAACGTTTCTCAGGACTGTTAAGTCCATTTACATTTACTGAACCGCATGTTATACTCATGGTGGATCAAACACATTCAATTGTAGAATACAATCATTACTGTTGGGAGACCAGCCGACCTGTAGGGGGAGGGGGGGATGGGAGAGGAGGGAGGGAAACACATGAGGATTAAAGGAACAAATTCCATTAACTGGAACAACAATAGGCATAATGAGCACTATATACAGACAAGTAAATCTTGCGTACATCTTGTCCAAAAACCTGTGGGTAAAACCACAGAAAAATAAAAACAAAGAGTGCCAACTGAAACGCACTCAAGGGGCAATATTATCCCAGTATTTACTGGGATATAGAAATAAGCAAATCAGTACAGTAGAGATTTAGATTGGAGAAGAAGTGAGAGAGAGAGGGGTAGGTCAGAGTGTGTGTGCTCAGAGAGAAAAGAAAAAAGCAATATAGAAGGGGGAGTGAGAAGATGTGTTAGGGAGTAAGGATATGCCAGGGGAAGGCACGTGTAGTGGGGGAAGAGAGGGAGGGATGTGTGAAGATTTAGGTCGAGTGTGAGAAGAAGAAGGTAAGATCAAGAGAAAGAATTTAGAGATCTAAACAGAGTTGTTCAGAAAGAGAACAATAAGTACAAGAGTTCCTGATCTACTCCGGGCTATCAAGCTTTATGGACCTGCAGTGGTATCATACTGTGAACCATTCAGGATCAATTCTTGGTCTGTTTCCTCTTTTTTTCTTTCCATCCAAGCCAGTTTGTGAGCCAGGTTTATCCGAGCCCTCCACAGGGGGGGAGTTCATCAGTCCCCATTGTTTCAATAGTCTTTCTGCATGAACAGGCAGCAAGCAAACATAGGATTTGTCCTCTTTTTTGATGATAAGCTTTGTAGGGAATCCCCATCTGTAAGGGATGTCGTTCTCCCTCAGGATTTTAGTGCAATGCTGAAATGCTTTGCGTTGAAGTAAGGTTCCAGGTGAAATGTCCTGATAAACTTCAATATGTGCATATTTATCTGGTAGTTCAGGACGAGACCTAAGAGACCTAAGAAAGTCTTCTTTCACTTCAAAATAATGCACTCTTGCAAGAATGTCTCTGGGCAGGGAGGGATCCAGGTTTGATGGTTTTGGAATCCTATGTATTCTATCAATTTTGAAATCCATGGGGTCTGTGTCTGGTAGAGCTGCAGTTAGGAACCCCTGCAGAAAGCTCCGTAGCTCTCTATTTTGCACATTTTCATCCACCCCCCTCAGCCTGACATTGTTGCGGCGTGATCTGTCCTCAAGGTCCAGATTTTTGCTTTGGACTCTTGCAATCTGCTCCTCTAGTTGCTCATTTGCGTCCAGTAGGGCATTATGAGAGGAAATGATCTCTGTGAGCTTTCTTTCTAATGAATCTGTGCGTGAGCCCAGCTCTGCTATTTCACCCCGCACCTCCGCCACCATTTTCATCATGTCGGTGTGGAGAGAAGCCCGGAACTCCTCCAGCAGCTCCCTCATGCTGGAATGTGTTAGGGGAATCTCGGGTGCCTGACTCCCGCCAGCCACCTCCTGAGAGTGTGGACCGCGTTTGGCCGCTCGTGCTGCTCTGGGTGAGGGAGGCACCATGTTGGGCTCCTGGAGCGCGAAGGGCTTGGGGGCTGTGAAAAAGTCGGATACCCGCCTTGGTGCTAGTCCTGTCACTGGTCTGGTCTTACCCATCGGTGCAGTGAGGGATCCGGTCTTTTGTGGTGCAGAGGAGATCGCTGTTGCAGGCTCTGGAAGCTGGTAATGGCCGTTTCTGTGCCCGGGAGATCAGGAGCTCAAAGTTATGCAGCCTCTGCCATTGCCAGTCAGGCCACGCCCCCCATACAGTCCCTTTTCATTCAGACGCCTACGGATAGTACGGGTTGACACTGTTGTACCCTCGGACTGCAGGGCAGCTTGAACTTGTTTGGATGTTAGCTGAGGTTCTTTATCCACCATCCACACAATCTTGCATTGAAATGTCTCGTCAATTTTTCTTTTCCATCCACATCTAGGGAGGTTAGCCACAGTGCCATGGGCTTTAAACTTCTTGATGACACTGCGCACGGTAGACACAGGAACATTCAGGTCTTTGGAGATGGACTTGTAGCTGTCACATCGCCATTGGACTCTGTGACTGGTGCTCCTGCCTCGGCCGCTGGGAGGCGCCGGATTCCGTCGGCTGATGGTGCCGGTGATAGGAGGGCCTTATCCTCATAAGGACCTGCTCCTTCGCTGCCGTGTTTCTCCTTTGAGTGATGTTGGTTGCAGAGTAGCGGGCCCTGCAGAGGTGTCTGATTGGCGCAGCCTTCGTTCTTCTGTCAGAAGTGGGGTGGTTGGTGCCAGTCGTGCATCACCATCTGGCCTGGTTCTAGGGGCGGTCCGGATGAGATCATCTGGCTGTGAGCTCCAGCCTATGGGAGGTAACCTATCTTGCAGGCCTCCAAATATAGTTTTGGTTCCCCAGTGATATAGTGTGTGTTTGGTTTTGACTCTGAACTTTGCCTGGATTTTCGACTCTGCTACCGCCTGACGATTTTGTACCTTAACTACCCTCTCGGTTTTGACTAGGACTCCTGACTACGTTCTTCGGATCCTGATTTTTCCCTTCCTGGCGACCTCCCTGCTCTGCTGCTCATAATAGGCAGCTACCCCCTGGGCTCTGCTGTAATTCCAGATCCCTGTATAGGGGTTAAGGGTCTCGGAGTTTCTCGGGGTGCTGCCTTACCAGCAGCTCAGCCTCACAGCGCATGGTCATCACAGTAGCCTTGAGATTGCTCATGCTTCCTCACAATTTGGTTTCTCAAGTCCTCAGACAGTTTTTTGGTCTTCTTTCTTTTCTCCATGCTCGATGTGGTACACACAAGGACACAGGGCAGAAGTTGAGTCAACTTTAATCCACGTCAACTGGCTGCATGTGTGATTTAGTTATTGCCAACACCTGTTAGATGCCACAGGTAAGTTACAGGTGCTGTTAATTACACAAATTAGAGAAGCATCACATGATTTTTCTAATAGTGCCAATACTTTTGCTCACCCCCTTTTTTATGTTTGGTGCGGAATTATATCCAATTTGGTTTTAGGACAATTCTTTTTGTGTTTTTTCATTGAAGACAAATTAAATGAAGATAATAATAACAAAGAATTTGTGATTGCAATCATTTTCAGGAAGAAAATGAGTATTATCTGACAGAATTGCAGGGGTGTCAATACTTTTGGCCACAACTGTAGGTCCATGTTAGATGAAGCAGAATGTGGAGGATAAGGAGGAGGCAGAGGAAGAAGAGAGAAGCAGTTAGATGTGCAATTGGTCATGGAGGTTTCCCAGGCATAGCAAGTGAAAAGGCTAACATTCAGACTGAAAATGGTGATAACACTGGCCATGATGACCAACGATCACAACAGACTACTGACAATGAACTCGCATGGCCCTTTGTTGTGCTAGTGAGCATAGTAGCTTGTATGCTGGAAGGTTTGAGTGCATATTGTTGCCATCAAGCAAAAACCCCTGTGTAAAAGCAAAAGGATGGAATTTATTACACCTTCTGAAAGGGAGGTCAAATGGGCATTCCATGGTAAGCTGTAGGTTTACTCCTAGAACACACTTGCCAAATGCATGACTGAAAATGTTATTCCTATTCATTTCTTACAAAGCCAAAGATTGTCCATCTGTGCCTATAAAGATGATAAAGATAGACCAAGTAGCTAAGACAGCAGCAGCGGCTACAGTATTTGACATAAAAACCTGATGAACATCAGCAAACTGAGATGCACAAGCTGAACAGCCATATAATTGTTTCAGATGGGTGTGCATTTTAGAACTACTTGTCTCACATACAGCAGAAGACCTTCATTGACTGTAGTCACATCCTACTAACCTACTAATGGAATAAAAACTGGAGCTAATTTATTTTTTATTGAAGGTAATCTTGCTGAGTGTTTAGTAAAATCATTATGCACACAATCTTGTGAAAGATTGTTAAAGCATGATAAAAAATTTGATTTTTTATTTCATTAATCCACGGTACCCATGAAAAAATGGAAACCTTGTAATATATATTATCAGACTAATTTGTTTGCTTCTCCTCCTGAACTGATTGTTCACTCTAAAAATTCCCTGGCAAAATCTGTTTTAATTGAATACAGATTTTTGTATTGCCAAATAAGGATATGACTGTTGTTTTTTATAGGATTTTACATAGGGGGAGAGAGCACAAAGGGGGAGATGGATAGCATGGGGGGAGTGAAAGCCCAGGGGGAAAGAGACAGAACACAGAGGGGAGTGAGAGCACCCAGGGGGAGATGGATAGCATCGGGGAAGAGATACAGCACACGGGGGGAGAGAGAGCACACAGCATGAGATAACACAGAAAGGAGAAAGATAGCACAGGAAGGAGAGAGATAGCAGAGGAGGGAGAGAAAGAGCATACAGAGGGAGTGACAGAGCACAGGGAGAAACACAGTGCACAGGGGTGGAGACACAGCACATGGGGGAGAGATACAGTGCACAGGCAGGAGAGCTCAAGAGAGCACAGGAGGGGGCATTATTTTAATTACATATATATTTATATATACATATGAATAGTCCGCAGTCTCTACATTTTAATCATGATTTTTTTTTTATGTGTTAAATGGGCCCACTGATGCTCATTTGGCTGCACCCCAGGAAAAACTAGAGCTGCCTCTGAATGCATCTAACAGTTGCCTCATAAATGAACAAGTCACAAAGCTCCAGTTACATATGCTTTATCTTGCTGATACATCTATTTGATTTATGTACTATGGCTGGTACTGTTCCAGTATCTCCTAATTCTTGTTAGTACTACCATATTACATTAATGCACTATATAGTATTGCAGGTACTGTTAATTTGGTGATGCACTATGGTCAGTATAGTAGTAATGCATTATAGTGGATACATATCTTTTTACAATGCCTAGTAACATTAAAAATTATATACTGTATGCATGATTGTAGGGGAAAGTGGAGGGTGTGTCTTATGTTCTGAATATAAGGGGCTGTGCTGGCTGTGGGAGTGTGCTGTACTGTGTTTGAAAGGGGGTGGTTTTGGAGAGGCTAAAGAAGGCTGGTACAGGCTGCAGAAGCAGCCCATGATCATGTGTTCCCACTCATTAGTCTACTGTAATATTCACTGCATTCTGCTATCACCTCTCAGTGCTGAAGCTGGCTCTGAGAGGTGAGCAGGAGGCCGTGTATATTACAAGTACCGACCCCACCCCCACATCACTGTGTATGCCCCATCCTGGGATATTGCAACCCCCATCACTGGATATGCTTTCCCCTTGCTGCTGCAAACGCTAAAATATTATCTGTGTAACATACCAGTCCACCGCTCCCCTTCATCTCTCTCTCTCTCTGCAGCTGCATCGATTTCTTACTGTCTGTGCATCACAAGGGCATCCTGTCATGTGACTGGCACTTCAAAGTGATGTCATTGATGTGCATCCCAGTCACAAGACAGGATGCCCCAGAAACGCACAGATAGAAAGAGATTGATGCAGCTGCAGAGGGAGATATATAGGGGAGCAATGGACAGGTATGTTACACAGTTTATTATTTTAGTGTGTGCAGCAGCAGGGGGGGCTATATTCAGTGATGGGGTGCAATATTCTAGGATGGGGGCATATACAGTGGTGGGGTGTAATATCCCATGATGGCAGGCATATACAGAGATGGGGCGGTGCAATATCCCAAGCTGGAGGCCTATAAAGTGATATGGAGGGATGCAATATCCCAGGCTAGGGGAGGTACAATACCTCAGGATGGGGGCTATATACCAGGATAGAGTGTATATACCAGGATGGGAGGCTATATACCAGGATGGGAGGCTATGTATCTGGATGGGAGGCTATATACCAGAGTGTAGGCTATTTACCAGGATGGGAGGCTATATTCAGGATTGGAGTCTATATCCAGGATGGGGACTTTTATTACCTGGACAGGACCAGGAATGGGAATATTGCCCCCATAACAGTCTCAGCAGCAGATCCACCCCCATAAGAGGTTATTATATCCACTTTTTTTACTTAATTTTTTCCCCCTATTTTCCTCCTCTAAAATCTGGAGGTATCTTATAGTCTGAAAAATACAGTACTTTTTATCAAGAGAGGGTTTCAGCGAACAAGAAAGGTACTGAAGCAATCCTGGATCTTCTTTTACCATAGACTCCATAGTATCCACATGGCTGCTCATGAATTTCCCTTCATATCTGTCTCATAATGCACTGTGGTATATATGGTGACAATAGAATGACTTAAGCAGCAGTTTTACAACTTGAAAATATATATTTTTTGAGCACTAAACATAGATTTGTAATGATCGGAGGTCCGAAGAAGAATCAGTGAGTCACAAACTGAGACAGAAATAAACAACAGTTTCTTTACTGAAAAAGAGATTGGAATACGATTAACTATAAGATGCAACACTCTCAGTTTCATCTAAGTCACGATCTCTATTGATTACACTCACTCAGCATAGGCTGAAATCAATGTGCCAATCCCAAAGTTCCCAGTTTATGTGTATTACACTAAGGAACAGGAAGAATTTTACCTAATCACTACATCAAAAAAGGACTTCAATTAGCTGAAGGAAAAAGAGGTGTAAATCTGGTGAGTGTAATCTATGGGAACTCCTGGGATGGCACACTGAGTTCAAACTTACAAAATCTAACAAAAACAATGCATTAAACTATATCAGTGGCTCTTATACACCTAGTCTAGGGATACTTTGGTATCATAAAGTTACGGAACCATTAACCTCTGGTGGAGTCTCACTCAGGCCTGTGATTTGCGTTGGCTGCAGCCAGTCTCGAAAAAAAACGTTGATGATAAAAAAACAATTATTGCAAAAACAACAAGGTTCCATGTCTTGTTGGCCGATGCTGAACCCACACGCCAGGGACTTTAGTTCTTTAGCCTCAGGGTGCAGTCTGGGGAGAACTCTTCACCAGGGCTTGTTAGTATCTTCTCAATGTAGATGGCACTGGATTTCATTTCTCCTCTAGCAGTCACTCACAGGTTCCCTGGGAGCAGACTGCCTGCTTCTTCATGGAAACGATGTCCTCTGTCGCTTTCTAGCTTCTGGTCACCTGGCTCATTCAGTGCAAGGTCTCTAGCCTAACACAGCATAGACTTCACAGATATCCAGAGTCACACAGCTCTCACATGCTCTGCACTTGTCCCAAAGCAGAGACACAGGTTCACCAGATCAAGTGATTAGCAACTCCCACAAAAACACTGGCAGAGCACAGTCTTATCAGAATTCAGTCTTCACATTTCTCACCAGCATCTGCTCTCTGTGTCTCACACAGCAGACTTTAATCTTCTCTCCCCTTGACCTTGCATCTAATTCTCTGCATGCAGGTTCTCCCAGGCTGCCACTGCTCTCAGCTCAGGCAGGCAGAAACTGCAGCCCTAATGGTCTCCTGATGCTATGACAGCTCACACTCTTCATATTGACATAAAGCACCTCCATCTCTATGTTATGCTATTTCTAAACGCACTTCCACCCCTATGTTACACTATTCCTAAACAACAGTATTTTTTTTTTTGCAGTGTGGCAAAAAACTGGAATACCCTGAGAAAACCCACCCAAAAATATGAAGAATATATAAGCTGATACAGATGTTGTTAAAGGACATATTTTAATCCAGGATCCCAGTGATGCAAGAAAAAACTAATCTGTAAACCTCTGACTGCGCTAAAATATAAACCATACTGTTCACACTACGAAGGATGATTATTCTCAAACTTAGTCCTTTAGAATCTGTAATTTAAAATGTTCAACGCATATGTATAGATTTTTAGTGCATAACACAGTAACAAGCCTCCATCGGCTGTAACCTATGTGATGACAGGACTTAGTTGAGAAACAGGAAAGTTATTATTACCATTTCCTTTTCAAACATAATGTACTTGGAAGTATGAAAGGTTTTGCTCTCCACATATGGCTTTAATCAGCACACTCTATCCTTCTTTCAAGAGGGATGCCATTCAGTTAAAACATTTTCAAAGTATAATAAGCAAATGAGTATGATTATGTTGTCATTCTCTCCTCACAATCATTTGTCATGATGAACACATTTTCAATAGCCAATTTAAATCAGGGTAAAATAGCTTCGTTCTTACCAACAGTGGTTCTAAGAGCAAAGAACCAATTTGTAACATGAACTGAGGTGAGATATTAACATTATATATTTGTACTAAATCACTCAAATGTTCATTTTACTCTATTATTCTTGGTCTAGGTTATTTATTTTATTGATGTTAAAAACCTTTCAGCTTAATATAAATCCATTTAAAAAGTCTTCTAAGTTCTGTTTTGTATCATTAGTAATCTGTAACTTTCCCACTCTCGCTTATTTATTTCTTCATTTTGTTGTCAAAAGCTTTTTCGGCAGCGTCTATACACATATCCTCTTTATTTCTTTAAACCTAAGCATTCCAACCTTTAATGGTCTCATTGTAGAAGACCTGTTTCTTCCTTTGTACCCATGACGATAAATGCAGGTTGTCCCAAGGCAAGCCTTATTTTTTTTTTACCAAGGTCCCCAGGAAGGGGAATACACTTATCTAAATGCCCTTCCATAGGTCAAAACCATGTGCTATGATCGTTCATGAGTACAAATGAGGATAAAAAAGATAGAACTTGTTCAACCACAAGGCAGACTCTCAGAGAGGGTCAGAACCAAAGACGCATTGGAGCACCTAGAAGTAAACAAGAACAAAAGAAAGGAGCCATAAATATATTGACACATGAGAGAATAAACAGCATCATAAATAGATAATTCTCAAGTCAGTTAAATTATCATAGGACTATATGTCAAAACAAGAAAGATAGCATATGTAATAGAAACTGTCATACATACGATGCTGATGGAGTTTGAGTCGAGTGTTATGAAATTTGCAGATCACTGTGTATTTTAACAATTTGCAATTTAATTTGCATGAACCAACAAAAAAATGTCCACCTCCATTTTACACATCTTTCATCTGGATCAACATGTTAGGCTATGGGTTGAACTAGATGTACTTAAGGTCTTCCTTCAACCATAAATACTATGTTACTATGTTACTATGTTACATTACAGATGATTGCATTAGCAACAGAAGGCTGACATGACCTCAGGAGTGATAACTGTGGTTTACCCATGATTCCCTCCCGCTATCACATTGTATAGCACAACCAACCAGGAAGCACTGTCATAGCCTGCAAAAATGCATAATTTTAAAAAAGATGTGTGGCTCACTGTTTGTAGATGCACAGAAGTAAACTTTACTTGATCTAATATCACAAATAGTTTTTCGACACACAAAAAAGGAAAATTAAAGCACTTGAGGTTGTGGATGTTTGATTTATTAATCACTCAATTTTTTTCTCTGATTTTCAACATAGATTAAAATGTATATCTCTCATGTTTTGACTCAACTTAGAGTCTTTTTCAAAGAGTCAATTATCTCAACAATAGATATATACAAAAAATCAAAATCAATACCCTTGACATCATACACAATGCAATAACAAACCAAAATGAATTAATGATACATCAGTTAATTCACCAATATACTTATAGGACTGTCCTAAATTACACTTCATTGTCATTTTACCATTTCTCCCCAATGTCGATGTATGTAACAGGTCATTGTCCTGCTGGAAAACTTTGTCGTCCTTTGTATACCCATACCAATCGAGTGTATGAAGTAACTCATCTTCGAGGGTACTCATATAAAGATCAGCATTGAAACCACCATTAATATTTGTCAAGTATCCAATGCCTTATGTGTAAAGAAAACACATAATCCTAAGGCTTCCTTCCCTGAACTTGACAGTTCCATCAATTTTTTTATCCTATTTTTTTCAAATCCATTAACAATTATCACAGCCTAGCCTATTGACTTTTACCGCATTGTTCCAAGTCGCTCATGTTGAATCTTCTACTGTCTACTTTTAATACTTCTTTGCAAACTTAAGCCAATGCTTCTTATAATGAAATTGAGGCGTCTTCACCTTATTTTGGGTCAACATTCCAAATTTGTGTAAATGCATCACACTATGCTTGCATGGATGTCTGTGATCTCACTATTACGAAGATATGAGCGACCTCCACTTCTTTATTTGTTACTCCAGAACTGATAGACCATGTCATGAGCAGACTTGTAGACTCCAATATTTTGCCTGAATGTCAACCTCTTTGCTTTTGAATGGATGGATGGACTTCATTTCATATTCCTCCAACTGTCATTACATTCATATGATGCAGTTTGGCAATTTACTTAGGTGAGAAACCAGTATTGATGAACTGGATGATGCAGTTTTTCTTTCTTTGGCTGCTCCTCGATTTGAACCAATGACATTTCATTGGGAATTCACCTAATAAAACTCTGAGCTATTAGGGAATGTGAGAACAGGTTGTAATTTGTAACATAGAGGAAGAAAAAAATTCAAACACCAGGAGTAAAACAATGCAGCAAAATGACAATGCAGCAACATGACAAGAATCTGCATAAATTAAAATATGGTAAATAGTCGCAAGTCATATTTATGTATGACATAGCCAAGATTATTGTCTATAAACGGAGTTAGACTTATGCTCAAAAAGATGCAGTGGATGGTAAAATATAGAGCTTATCACTGTATATTATGGTCATTCCTCGATCTCACCTCTAATTTCCTGGACTTTAAGCTTATGAGCACATAAGGCAGCAGCTTCATCTCAGTCTTGGAAACAACACTAATTTGTCACTTTAGGGATTGAATTTTCCTTCCCTTCCCTCATGGTTTTGTCTCTTTGTATAATAATAGGCCTTCATATTAGTACCTGCCGTTTTTTTCTCTAGAGGGAAGGTTCTATTCTACTCTCCTTAAAGGTGTGTGCAGCTTTCTACCTCCAGGATAAACATAGAGACAATCTCTCCTCCTCAACCAGGTGTGTCATACCACATTTCTTTTCTACTCATTTAAAAATGGTGTGCTATATCAGCAAAGCTACTACCCTCTCCATGTACCCTCATCATGTAATCCAAATTGGCAAAAGAAAGCCCCAAATAATCTGGGCAGCACATTGCTCATTCTCACTACAGACAACAACACCCTTTAACCGCTAACTAAATGGGCTACTGCATGGATGGCATGACTCCTGGCAAGACACATTTTCCCAACTTACTTGTTCTTACCTCTAGCATCACAGTCACCTGACACAATGGGAAGTGCAATGATAGAGTAAACATAATATAAAAAAGAAAGTTCAGTGAGCATTAGTGATGAGCGAACATGGTCGCCGGTACTCGGTGCTCGCATCTCAGTGCTCGGGATGCTCTGCGAGCACCGAGTACTGGCGATGTGCTTGGGCTCATGCATAATCATTATCGATATGACATAAATTGAAGGCTCCATTTAGCAAACAATGGGAACTGGTACCTCAGGGAGAGCAGAATGAAAGTTAGGCTCTCTCTGGAGACACTGTAAGGTGTTTAATGTTGTGACAATTTGAAAAAGCCCACCCTCCTGCCCTGTCCCGGAAAGAATCATTTTATAGCCGGATGTGTGTGGGTGGAGGCTATCACTCATTGATAATATTGGGCTCGGTGCTCGGGTCGGACACCCGAGCATCTCGATATGCTCGACCCGAGCATCGAGTGCCCAAGCATTTTACTGCTCGCTCATCATTAGTGAGCATAAATCCAGGTTGGGGGTTCAAATCACACAAATTAAATGGTCTATCTCTGTGTAGGGGGATTACCGATACAGTCATTTTTGACCCTCCTACAGACCTAGACTTCTTCACTGACAAAACTACTTTGCATTGTCATAGATGAGGTTTTCTCATACTGTAGCGCAGTGTTTCCCAAACTCCAGTCCTCACAGCCCCCAACAGGTCATGTTTTCAGGATTTCCTTAGTATTGCACAGGTGATGCCTTAATAATGATTCCATTACCTGTCCAATCCTAAGGAAATAATGAAAACGTGTCCTGTTTGGGGCCATGAGGATTGGAGTTTGGGAAACTGTGTGTAGCATATTGTTTATTTCCATGTGTTCTCTGTAGTTCCAGAATTCCGTAGCACATATAGTACTAGCTGTTAAGGTAGTTATTACCTTTGAGGAATCATGTAATGTACTAATTTTAAGGGATTCTTGATTCTCCTTAATTATTTTACGAGTATGAAAGTTTATTGTACATATATTTCACTTGGAACAATTTTGAGGTTATCTTAAAATAGGAGTCAGATGTTTCTCACTGACGCATGTCTATAAAAATGATCATGATTTGATGTAACAGGGTGGTGTATATACGAAAAGCTTTCCTTACTTTCAAATATAAGCCAATAAATAAAAATGCCACTAGCAATATGTTTTATAAGTCTTATAGATGTTCTGGATAGTCATATGTTTCTAAAATGAGGACAATTGTCATAATTTTACACTGATAGCCCCTATTATTCCTCTCTGGTATAGTTTTACATATAATCACTGTGTTTGTCTCATCGGTTATTTGTTGCTGCAATGAAATGCTTGAACATGAAAATTTATTGCAAAGGAAATGTTTCAGTTCTCCCATAACTTGGCAAAGTATGTAACATCTCCAGCTGACTCTATTGTGTAAGTAAAGCAATTCTTTGTAAAGACATATGTCTAAAAGAACCGATCCATACAGAAATATTTGTTAACACAAAACAAGATTGTAGCATGGACAATTAATGATAATTCAGATGAAAAATAAATACATGCACAGGTCTGCTATTTTTTTTTAATCAATGTCTACTGGATACAAGTTTTAAATACTCAACTTTCTTCATTCTCAAATCATCCTAAATCAGTCATTCGCAACATCATAACATGGTTCATTTGCAATGCTTTATATAGCCACAGGGGCCGGACATGATAATCACTGGTGTAATATTTGATGCCAAAAAAGATTAAGCCCACCTTAACAAATGTGTCCCACGATTCATCTCATGGTCTAGGTACAATGTGCTGGAAGAATATTAATGAGAGTGATGTCCATAACGCGTAAAGGAAGCAATGATTATTATTCAGCCAGTGCTCAGACAGTTTAGAGAGTTATTTAATGGGGTTTATTGTCTATTATACAATATTATACAACTTGCAAAAAACAGTCCTGCTAGCCACAGTAGATTTTATGTAGAAGAATCTGTTCTGCAATACACACATTAATTAATTTAGTAACACTATAAAAAAAGACTTGGTTAAAAAGAACTCTTATTATTATTATTATTATTATTATTATTATTATTATTATTCTTGCAGCATCATTTATTCCATTGAGCTTTAAATGTGAAAAGGGGTATGCATAATAAAAACAAGTTCAATAATCATGAACAATGCAATCTCCACTGTGTTGAAGGATGAGGACTGGTTGAGGAAGTGGATGACACAGTAGTTTATAAAAAAGCCAAGAAGGCAGCGCTGCCTATGGTTAGCACGCAATACAAAAAGTGCATATGCACATATTAATTTCTAACTGTACTTTAAACTGAGACATTTAGTAAACAATTGATCAATTCTTTGAGCTACCCCGCCACATCACGTCATTCTCAGATGGTGCAGTCCTACTCTACGTTTTTTATATTTGCTGTGCCATTATGGCCTCCTGAATGCATTAAAAGCAGAACCATATTAAATTCACACGTACCTGAAGCATTTCTGAACTACTCCCATGGCGCCAGAAAGGCAGCACAGATAAAGGCAGACCAGGTCCGGACATGACATCCGGACATTATCAGATCTGACCCCCCTTGCCGCCAGACCAGCAAAGACATATGTCTAAAAGAACCGATCCATACAGAAATATTTGTTAACACAAAACAAGATTGTAGCATGGACAATTAATGATAATTCAGATGAAAAATAAATACATTCACAGGTCTGCTATTTATTTTTTATCAATGTCTACTGGATACAAGTTCTAAATACTCAACTTTCTTCATTCTCAAATCATCCTAAATCAGTCATTCGCAACATCATAACATGGTTCATTTGCAATGCTTTATATAGCCACAGATGTCGGACATGATAATCACTGGTGTAATATTTGATGCCAAAAAAGATTAAGCCCACCTTAACAAATTTGTCCCAAGATTCATCTCATTGTCTAGGTACAATGTGCTGGAAGAATATTAATGAGAATGATGTCCATAATGCGTAAAGGAAGCAATAATTATTATTCAGCCAGTGCTCAGACACTTTAGAGAGTTATTTAATGGGGTTTATTTTCTATTATTCAATATTATACAACATGTAAAAAACAGTCTTGCTAGCCACAGTAGACTTTATGTAAAATAATCTGTTCTAAAATACACACAAATTAATTAATTCAGTAACACTATAAAAAAAGACTTAGTTAAAAAGAACTACTATTATCATTATTATTATTATTGCAGCATCATTTATTCCATTGAGCTTTAAATGTGAAAAGTGGTATGCATAATAAAAACAAGTTCAATAATCATGAACAATGCAAGGTCCACTGTGTTGAAGGATGAGGACTGGTCCAGGAAGTGGAGGACACAGTAGTTGATAAAAAAGCAAAGATGCCAGCACTGCCTGTGCCATTATGGCCTCCTGAATGCATTAAAAACAGAACCATATTAACACATTACTGGCCAAATTAGCAACTTTCCTTTTCAAAAATTGGTGTATGAAAGCTCTCTGGGTGGAAGAATATTCAATTAAAAATGACAATGACATGATTTCCTGTTTTGAAAACATTAATTTACAAACACAACACAAAAAATTGGACCTAATTATAAAATCTTAGTTGCTAGAAGCAAAAGATTAGGTGTCCCAAAAAAAGGAAATTGGTAGATAATGGGTTAAATGCACACGTACCTGAAGCATTTCTGAACTACTCCCATGGTGGCAGAAAGGCAGCACAGATAAAAGCAGACCAGGTCCAGACATTTGTATTGTGTGCTAACCACAGGCAGCGCTGGTTTCTTAAATTTTTTATTTGTTATTGGTTTGTGGTTAACCACCACTTTTTGCCATGCTCACTTGGTTATGCATGCCATTCTATCTGTCTTTATTGTGATTGATCTAGGCCACTGTACACACATACAGCAGCCACACTTTGCCCATAGGTTCTGCTTAATTGTTGCACATGTGTTTGGGCCTGTTCTACCCTCATCCACGGTTGCTGGTCTAGCAGTGTGGGGGTCAGATCTGATAATGTCCGGATGTCATGTCCGGACCTGGTATGTCTATGTCTGCGCTACCTTTCTGACACCATGGGAGCAGTTCAGAAATGCTTCAGGTACGTGCGCATTTAATATGATTCTGCTTTTAATGCATTCAGGAGGCTGTAATGGCACAGCGTATATAAAAAACGTAGAGTAGGACTGCCCCATCTGAGAATGCCGTGACATGGCGGGGTAGCTCACAGAATTGATCAATTGTTTGCTAAATATCTCAGTTTAAAGTACAGTTAGAAATTAATATGTGCATATGCACAGCAGTTGTAAAGCCGTATGACGTTCCTTCCATTCTGAGCCCTGCTTTGCATCCAAACAGTCGGCTTTCCATCACATTTGGAACATCTACATACTCCGGAAAAATTGCACAATCAGTTCTGGCATCCATTTTCTTCTGTTACTCTTGAGGTAATGCAAGATAAATATAAAGAAACATTTTTGTAGGGAAAAGTAAAATTTTAATTCTTTTCCTTCTGTTCCTGTGATGCAACTGCAGAGTGAATAAACTTCTTGAATATGGTTATGAGCAGTTTGAGAGGTGCAGTTATTATAATGTGTAAATTTGGGTATTTTCTAACTTATAGCACTATTAAAATTACTGGAAAATGGGAAATTGTAAATTTTGTTGGAAAAGTTAGAAATACGGTTCAAAAATTGTGCTGATTTAAAGTAAACATGGTTAATGTTATTTAATAACTATTTTGCGTGCTATAACTCTCTTGCTTAAGGGCAAAGAAATCAGAGTTTGAAATTTTAAAATTTTGTAAATGTTTGCCAATTTTCTGATACGTTCAAAAATAAAAAATACATTTCCATTTTCCCCACATGAAATACAATATGTATTGAAAAAAGTCTCAAAATCAACTGGATCCATTGAATCTTTCCAGAGTTCTTACCCGATAAAGTGACACTGGTCAGAATTGAAAAAAATAAATGGTCCGTTCAGGAAGATGGAAATCAGGTTTGAAGGGTTAATAATTTGCATTTTTATGGAGGTATATTATTTTAACTTTGCTTTTTTCCCTCAAAATGATGTTTTCATTTTTTTTCTCAATGGGTCTTTACATATTACGGGTGACATTAAAAGGAACCAACCACTAGGATTTAACCACTTCTAAATCAGTGCACCAGGTGATGGATGTTTGCAGCATGACATAACTATGTGTTTTTTCTCTTTTTATTCCTCTCCTGTGGGCTTGTCTTTCTGCTGTAAGCCAACCCCCCCACCCCAGTTGAGTTTGGATGAGAGGAAGGGGTAAGTGGTTCAGCTTACAGCAGATGAACAAGCCTACAGGGAGGAATTAAATAAAATAGTTATGTCCTGCTGCACATGTCAATCACGTGCTGCACTAATTTACAGGTAGTTAAATCCTGGTGGTTGGCTCCCTTTAAAAATGAAAAAAAGTTCTGAAATGATTCTTCTTGGTATGATTTTTTTTTTATGACAAAAACCTTGTACTATAACAGGTGTGTAGACTTTTTACATCCACTATAGTTATAAAGTTCTCTTATGGTTACAGTTCACAGAGTAAGCTGTTCTACTGTACTACATGTTTAAAAATGACTAATGTCGGCTATATCATTTTTCTTAGTGAAATACTAGTATAAAAATACACAGATAAAATGGAACCTGCATGCAATCAGACTTCCTTTGTGTTCAGGGACAAGTTACTAAATTTACCGAGGAGTTTTGCAGGGTTGAATAACTGCACCTGTGTTAAAATGAGAGTTTCTAGAGAATTTCTGATCGTCCAAATCAAGATATCGAGTACAACAGTCAGTCACGCCAAATAGATCTTTTTAGAAGTTAACTAGAAAGCTTAAAAAGTAAACAATAAAATATATCTGTGAATATATTGAATTTTCTAGATTTAATACAAATGATACACAGGGGTGTAACTACAGTAGGTGTAGAGATTGCGATCGCACCCGGGCCCTGAAGCCTAGGGGGCTCCAACAGTCCCTTTGTCCTATAGAAAAAGACTAATGCTATTAGAGATTTGTAATAATTGAGAGCCCGTTGGAGCTTTAACATCGGGGCCCATGAGCTTCAAGTTACACCACTGATGATACATATTATGTATTTACTTGCTACATAAAAATGTTAAAAGACCGGTGGGGCCTGTTGATAAATCTGGCATAAAATACAGCAAAAGAGGACGACTTTTTTAATTTTTGTAGCATAAAATTTGAAAACTACCCCAGCAGTGCACTGAGAAGCATTTGGGTCTTATCTAATCCAAAAAAGTATCATTAAAGGGAACCTGACCCCACAAACTCACTTTCCCCCCCCGCATCCCACTGTGCAACCCACTGGACATACACCCCTATTCATGTTACAAACACTAAAGGGCCCAGCCTTATCCTGCATTCACTCTATAGACCTAGTAACTACCTGATTGAGGAATGTGATGGGTGTTGAATCACCACCAAACAGATATTATAAATATGACTTATAGCCATGGATTATCAAGATCATATGCCTGAACAACGCCTTTAGTAGGGATGGGTGAATCTACTCGCTAGGACTCGTTACTCGGCGAGTAGTAAGGGACTCGCAGGACTCGGTACTGTGCGAGTTTACCAGCATTTACTCGCACGAGTCCAATGCAAATCAATGGCAAACGCTGACAAAACTAGGATTGCTATTGTCTTGCATTAGACTTGGCTACTGTGCCAGTGATAGCAGGGAAACTCGCAAAGTAACTGCTGTTACATTGTGAGCCGAGTCCAGCTGTCTTCTCTGTGCAGCTCCAGGGTCCTAGAGCCCGCCTGCTCACAGAGATGATGTAGCAGTGCTGAGATTGTTCTCAGTCTGCTTATTCCCTGTGCATAGACATCTATATCTATGCACAGGGGATGTAGCAGAGAGGACATCGCGTTTTGGACTACGTCGGACGGAAGAGGATTTTTTAAATTAAAGATGGAGTCCCTAATGGCTTTTTTTTTTATTTCAAATAAAAAATTTTCTCTGTGTTGTGTTTTTTTAACCCTTTATTGGAGATTCTTAGTGGCTGGGTCAAACGTGGCCTGACATTTAGAATCTCGGGCTTAATACCAGCTTGTATAACAAAGCTGGTATTAACCCCTTTATTACCCAGCGTGCCACCGCCACCAGGGCCGCTGGAAGAGCGGGGTTCAGCGCCAGAGGATGGCGCTTCAATGAACGCGCCATCTTCTGCAATTTGCAGCGGGGGGTGCCCAGAAAGCTTGGGCATCCCTGCGCTGCGGATTCCAGCCCCCAGCTGCTTAGCTGTACCTGGCTAGACATAGAAATTGCGTGGAGCCCCACGCATTTTTTTTTTATTATTTCATGAATTTCAGAGTCAGAGTCTCAGAGTCAGAGTCTCAGAGTCAGAGTCTGACTCAGAGTCAGAGTCTCAGAGTCAGAGTCAGAGTCTCAGAGTCAGAGTCAGAGTCTCAGAGTCAGAGTCTCAGAGTCAGAGTCTCAGAGTCAGAGTCTCAGAGTCTCAGAGTCAGAGTCTCAGAGTCAGAGTCTCAGAGTCAGAGTCTCAGAGTCTCAGAGTCAGAGTCTCAGAGTCAGAGTCTGACTCAGAGTCAGAGTCTCAGAGTCAGAGTCTGACTCAGAGTCAGAGTCTCAGAGTCAGAGTCTCAGAGTCAGAGTCAGAGTCTCAGAGTCAGAGTCAGAGTCTCAGAGTCAGAGTCTCAGAGTCAGTGTCAGAGTCTCAGAGTCAGAGTCTCAGAGTCAGAGTCTCAGAGTCAGAGTCTCAGAATCAGAGTCAGAGTCTCAGAGTCAGACTCAGAGTCTCAGAGTCTCAGAGTCAGAGTTAGAGTCTCAGAGTCAGAATCTCAGAGTCAGAGTCAGAGTCTCAGAGTCAGAGTCAGAGTCTCAGAGTCAGAGTCAGAGTCTCAGAGTCAGAGTCTCAGAGTCAGAGTCTCAGAGTCAGAGTCTCAGAGTCAGAGTCTCAGAGTCAGAAACTCAGAGTCAGAGTCTCAGAGTCAGAGTCTCACCCTCAGAGCCAGAGTCAAAGTCTCAGAGTCAGAGTCTCAGAGTCAGAGTCTCAGAGTCAGAGTCTCACCCTCAGAGCCAGAGTCAGAGTCTCAGAGTCAGAGTCTCAGAGTCAGAGTCAGAGTCTCAGAGTCAGAGTCTCAGAGTCAGAGTCAGAGTCTCAGAGTCTCAGAGTCAGAGTCTCAAAGTCAGAGTCTCAGAGTCAGAGTCAGAGTCTCAGAGTCAGAGTCTCAGAGTCAGAGTCTCAGAGTCAGACTCAGAGTCTCAGAGTCTCAGAGTCAGAGTCTCAGTGTCAGAGTCTCAGAGTCAGAGAGTCAGAGTCAGAGTCTCAGTGTCAGAGTCTCAGAGTCAGAGTCAGAGTCTCAGAGTCAGAGTCTCAGAGTCTCAGAGTCAGAGTCTGACTAAGAGTCAGAGTCTCAGAGTCAGAGTCTCAGAGTCAGAGTCTCAGAGTCAGAGTCTCAGAGTCAGAGTCAGAGTCTCAGAGTCAGAGTCTCAGAGTCAGAGTCTCAGAGTCAGAGTCTCAGAGTCTCAGAGTCTCAGAGTCTCAGAGTCAGAGTCTCAGAGTCAGAGTCTCAGAGTCTCAGAGTCAGAGTCAGAGTCTCAGAGTTAGAGTCTCAGAGTCAGAGTCAGAGTCTCAGAGTCAGAGTCTCAGAGGCAGAGTCTCAGAGTCAGAGTCTCAGAGTCAGAGTCTCAGAATCAGAGTCAGAGTCTCAGAGTCAGAGTCTCAGAGTCAGAGTCTGACTCAGAGTCAGAGTCTCAGAGTCTCAGAGTCAGAGTCTCAGAGTCAGAGTCTCAGAGTCAGAGTCTCAGAGTCAGAGTCTCAGAGTCAGAGTCTCAGAATCAGAGTCAGAGTCTCAGAGTCAGAGTCTCAGAGTCAGAGTCTGACTCAGAGTCAGAGTCTCAGAGTCTCAGAGTCAGAGTCTCAGAGTCAGAGTCTCAGAGTCAGAGTCTCAGAGTCAGAGTCTCAGAGTCAGAGTCAGACTCAGAGTCTCAGAGTCAGAGTCTCAGAGTCTCAGAGTCTCAGAGTCAGAGTCAGAGTCTGAGTCTCAGAGTCAGAGTCTCAGATTCAGAGTCTCATTGTCAGAGTCTCAGAGTCAGAGTCTCAGAGTCAGAGTCTCAGAGTCAGATCTCAGAGTCAGAGTCTCAGAGTCAGAGTCTCAGAGTCAGATTCAGAGTCTCAGAGTCAGAGTCTCAGAGTCAGAGTCAGAGTCTCAGAGTCAGAGTCTCAGAGTCAGAGTCTCAGAGTCAGAGTCTCAGAGTCAGAGTCTCAGAGTCAGAGTCAGAGTCTCAGAGTCAGAGTCTCAGAGTCCGAGTCTCAGAGTCAGAGTCTCAGAGTCAGAGTCAGAGTCTCAGAGTCAGACTCAGAGTCTCAGAGTCTCAGAGTCAGAGTCTCAGAGTCAGAGTCTCAGAGTCAGAGTCAGTCTCAGAGTCAGAGTCTCAGAGTCAGAGTCTCAGAGTCAGAGTCTGACTCTGAGTCAGAGTCTCAGAGTCAGAGTCTCAGAGTCAGAGTCTCAGAGTCAGAATCTCAGAATTTCATGAAATAATTTTAAAAAATGCGTGGGGCTCCGCGCAATTTCTATGTCTAGCCAGGTACAGCTAAGCAGCTGGGGGCTGGAATCCGCCACGCAGGGATGCCCAAGCTTTCTGGGCACCCCCCGCTGCAAATTGCAGCCCACAGCCGCCCCAGAAGATGGCGTGTTCATTGAAGCGCCATCCTCTGGCGCTAAACCCCGCTCTTCCAGTGGCCCTGGTGGCGGTGGCACGCTGGGTAATAAAGAGGTTAGGGCCAGCTTTGTATTATCAGCTGGCCCTAAGCCCGAAATTTATGGCGGTCACGCCAATATTAAACATGACCGCCATGAATTTCTATTAAATTGTTTTAAAAAAAACACAACACAGAGAAAATTTTTTATTAGAAATAAAAAAAAAAGCCATTAGGGACTCCATCTTTAATTAAAAAAATCCTCTTCCGTCCGACGCAGGCCAAAACGCGATGTCCTCTCTGCTCATCCCTGTGCATAGATATAGATGTAGATATAGATGTCTATGCACAGGGAATGAGCAGACTGAGAACAATCTGAGAACAATCTCAGCTCTGCTACATCAGGCTGGAGCTGCGGCAGCCAGCACACAGAGCAGACAGGACTCTTATCTGTGCGAGTTTCCCAGCGATTACTTGCAAAGTAAACGAGTCCAATGCAAATCAATGGCAAAACTAGGATTGCTTCAGGCTGAAGCTTCCGAGACACATCTGTGATTTGTAAATCGCACACTACTCGCTATTACTCGCTTCCCCATTCATTAACATTGGACTCGCTAGACTTGCAACGAGTAGCGAGTCCTGTGCTCGGACTCGCTAGAGTCAAGCGATTCCGAGTAATTTAGGATTCGCTCATCACTAGCCTTTAGTATCCATTCTGTTCCAACTCAATATACAGTATATTTAAACTGCATAAAATTTGTAAAATTAAATATCTTGTTCCAAAAAAGTAAAAATAATGTATAAATAATTAGGAAATCTGAAGAATAATTAACAAAAATTTAACATCCTATTTTTTTCCTGATAGATACAACCAAGTGGACTCATTGGGATCTACAATCTAAACCTTGCTTATCTCTTCCTGATTTTGTAAATCTTAATTGCACAGTCACGACCAAATATTTTGAGATTGACTTAAATTTTAAGTTTTTACAAAGTTCACTTTTTAATTTTAGTCAATAAAGTAAAATGTTGAATATTTCTTAAGTTTTTACATTTTATTAACAAATACATTAATTTCCGTGTTATAGATTTTAAACGTGCTTTTTGAGAATTTCCCAGATTCTTATTGAAATTTGGATCCACAGTCGGGAAAGTCCTCAAAACCTAAGGCTAGGGTCACACTAGCGCTATTGCCTGAGTTCAGGGGGTTCCGTTAAAAATTTGGCAGCATTAACGCAGTGTTACCGTAATGGTAATGCTGCCTTAACACTGCCAATTCACTACTCTGGAGTTGTGTGCTCGGGGTTCCGTAACCCATAGGAATGAATTGGCAGTGTTAAGGCAGTGTTACCATTACGGTAACACTGCATTAATGCTGCCAAATTCTCTCTTTTTAACAGAACCCCTTTATGCAGGCAATGGTGCTAGTGTGGCCCTAGCCTAAAACAGCATTCTCACAGAAGTATCTAGTCAAGTTCGGAGTTTGGATGCTGTTCTGATGCTGAATAAACTTTGCTGAAAGGATGCAGCATATCAAATCAATACGTTTTTAGACTTATGCTATTTTCTCATTGTCAGTTTTGGTTTTCCCAACTAGGTGCAATGGTACCCATGTTTAAAAAAAGTGCTTTTTCCCATTGTATTGGCTTTTCAGGGAAGGGCAATAAAGAGTCATGCTTTTGTTGATTGCTGGGCAGAAGTTAATTTTTTGGACATTTTCAAAGTCAAGGCCTTGGGATTTCATCTTAAAGTCTTGGAAACAGTCATTAAAGTGTAAATATAACTCCAAAAAGGACGGTGCTCTTTGATCCGTGCAAGCCGTAATTAGAAAAGGACCACTATGGATCAGAGGGTAATGGTGCCTTTTATTCAACATGTTTCAGAGTGTGTCCCCACACCCTCATCAGGAAAGCAACCATATCCCTGCTCCTTCATCAGGAAGGCAACCATAAACACATTAAATAAAATGCATCATTACCCTCTGATCTATTGTGGTCCTTTTCTAATTACAGCTTGCACGGATCAAAGAGCACCGCCTTTTTGGAGTTATATTTACTGCCACAGACTTCGTGGAATGTGGATCCAGCGGAAGCTGTATTATGTGCATATACCGGTTGTGGGTTTCAAACTAATCCAGATGAGCAATTACCTTTGCTAACCACTTTTTTTTTTTAAAAAAAGGATAAAGCCATATTGTGCACTCTTGTTTCTTCGTTATTTAATTAAAGTGTAAATGTCATTTCATTAAAAAAAATACTGCACAGGTTGTTACTGATGGGTCACATAGCAGCTAAGATAATGCTTTTTTCTGCCATATAAATTATTTTCTCAAATTATTCTATTTTGAAAAACAGCATTTTCTGTCTGTGTGGGCATGACCAGCAGCTCATAGGGATTAATGCAATTTGATGTGATAGCAGAGAAAGGATTAACAGAGATCCTGAGCTGTGTGGAGCAAGCAGATAAGGGGTTAACAGACATTGTAACACATCTTTCTGGTAGAAACTAGCTTGACCTGATCCTGAACTCTGATGTTGCTTAGCAACGCTGCTCTGAGGGAGCATAATATGATACAATGTTAAATGTCCGCATTCACTGAAGACGTATGTGACTGATAATAAACATGTGTCTGCTTCACACACAGTGCAGTTGGGACACATTGTAAAAGGATTATGAATGGTTTGCAGTCAGAATATTCTATTAAAGTATATTGGAATAAGTTTACTATAATCACTTGCTCTACATTATTATTAAATAAAAATTTAAACGGCGGTTACGCTTTATGTCTACTTTGCTGGATAACTCTCTTCTTACCCAATGTGTAGAAATTTACATTAAAGAGGACCTGTCACCAAACCAGGCATGGCGATCTAATTACAGCACTGGATGCAGCATGTCTGCAGCTTGCAGACAGGGGGTCCCCAGCACTTGAGCAGCCCTGTACCCCGAGATAATACAGTTAGAAAACTTACATACTACAGCCACTAAAGAGGTGGCTAGGGGCTGCAGCCAAGGGCAGATTCACACCCCCTGCATGTGTAATCTGCCCACCGCTGCCAATCATTCTCTCCCTGTCTGCAGCATTTAAAGGGAACCAACCACCTCAGATGACGTGTATAAGCTGTTAATACATGTCCCTGGACCCTATGTACACCATTGCAGCTATGTTTTTGCTAAGAATATTGATAACAGCAAACCGAAATAAACAGTTTATAAACTTACATGATTTAGTACTTGAGGGCGTCTCCCTCGGGCTTTAGTACGAGAGGGCTGTGTCTTATGCAGCCTGAGTGCCTTTCCTCCCCCTCCCTCTCTGTTTGCAGGACGTCACATTAGGGCGTGATATTATCTTGGTGTGGGCGGGCACCCAAGGCAGCTCCCGTCCGTGCACGTCTTCTCAGTGACGTCCTGCAAACAGAGAGGGAGGGGGAGGAAAGCCACTCAGGCTGCATAACACACAGCCCTCTCGTACTAAAGCCCGAGGGAGACGCCCTCAAGTACTAAATCATGTAAGTTTATAAACTGTTTATTTCGGTTTGCTGTTATCAATATTCTTAGCAAAAACATAGCTGCAATGGTGTACATAGGGTCCAGGGACATGTATTAACAGCTTATACACGTCATCTGAGGTGGTTGGTTCCCTTTAAACAGAGTTTTTTTTTTCTCTCTCCCAGAAATTCCATTAGCCCCGCCCCCCTGAGGGGCGGGGCTAAATGGGAGAGAAAAAAAAACTCAGTTTAAATGCTGCAGACAGGGAGAGAATGATTGGCAGTGGTAGGCAGATTACACATGCAAGGGGTGTGAATCTGCCCTTGGCTGCAGCCCCTAGCCACCTCCTTAGTGGCTGTAGCATGTAAGTTTTTTAAGTGTATTATCTCAGGGTACAGGGCTGCTCAAGTGCTGGGGGACCTCTTGCCTGGATGCTGCAGACATGCTGCATCCAGTGCTGTAATTAGATCACCATGCCTGGTTTGGTGATAGGTCCTCTTTAAAGCTTTTGTGTCCCTTCAGGTGGGGTGTCTCCACAAAGGGGAAATGTCCTTGATTCTGCAAGCCCTTCCAGTCACTGTGGTTTCAGTTCTTCCCTGGCTCAGACAAAATAGTCCAGATATTGATTAGGTTAGTGGGGATATAATTAGTTAGAGTGAATAAGGTCAGAGAAAATGTTTTCAACAAATTTCTTATGTTGTGTGTTCTAGTTTTCAAACCCCTTGGTTCTTGAAGGAGTTTCCTGAGGTGTTTTTTTGAAAGAGGAAGCTCACTTCTGCCTCCTCATTGACCCTATAATTGTGATATACAATTGTTCATGGATGCCCCTCTGCTTAAGGGTAGAATTTTTATTCGTTCTGACCCCGAGAGGGTAGCTATGAAGGATTATGTCACGAGAACTGTTGCTAGAGAATTCATTCACCCTCACAAGTCTCTAGTGGGGGCTGGTTTCCTTTTTGTGGCTAAAAAAGATTGAGGTTTAAGACCCTATAATCTTCTATAAATCAGGTCAGGGGATGAGTGAAAGATGGGCTTTAACACACCAAAGGACATTATGACTATCTTGCAATACCATTTGGTATTTGCAATTCTCCTGCAGTGTTTCAGGCATTGGTTAATTACATCTTTAGATATATCCTATGGGTTTTCATCATTTTTTATATTAAAAATATCTTAATTTTCTGTAAGAATGTGTCATCCCACAGGGATCATGTTCATGTTGTCCTCAATAGTTTCAAAGAGAACTTTTGCATGTGAATTTACCCAAATGTTTTTTAGGTAGAGGAGATTGGATTTCTTGGGGTAAATTTGTCATCCATTAATTTCAGTATGGACCAAGCTGACATGCTAGCTATATAGGACTGGGTACAACTCAAGAAACTAAAGTCTCTTCAAAGTTTTATAGGTTTTGATAACTACTATAGAAGGTTTATTAAAGGATTTTCAAAGATTGCTAAACCCCTTAGGTTATTTGAAAGGAAGCAGATGTGTCTGGGAGAGGGGTAGAGGCTGCCAGATGATCTTCTTGCCTCCAGGAGGTGTTTACCTCTGCCCTGGTCTTTGTTCATCTCTACCTCGATAGACCATTTTTTGTAAAGGTGGATGCAACAAAGGTCAGAGTGGGGGAGGTTTTGTCATGTGTATTTTTTTCTAAATATTTTTCTTCCTCTGAATTGATATATAATGTAGATAATCGAGATCCTGTCACCCCCAAAACGCCTCCTAAGCTATGAATACATGTCCCTGCAGCATCCCATCACTAATCCTACACTCCTTTTGGCTCAGAAAAGCATACTGTGAAAGTGTAGAAAAACGTTTTAGAACTTACTCATTAGTGATAATAATGAGCTGGGGCTATATTCTTTATTCACTAAGGCTGGCCATCTTTGTCATAATATCACACCTTAATAGGTGTGATCTTCAATGCATATTGTAATCAGCGCCTCCCAGCTTTCCTGGGAGCTGCCTGGGCTGCAATGGGGCTGTAATGACTTAAATCGCGTCATTTCCGGCATCGGGTGACGTCAGTACACATGCATCACTCTGTAGGCTTCAAGCACTGCACTGCGCATGCAGTGTGGGTGCACTGACGTCACCCGATGCCAGAAATGATGCGATTCGCGTCATTACAGCCCCATTGCAGCCCAGGCAGCGCCCAGGAGAGCTGGGGGGTGCTGATTACAATATGCATTGAAGATCACGCCTATTAAGGCGTGCTATTATGATGAAGATGGCCAGCCTTAGTGACTAAAGAATATAGCCACAGCTTTTTATCATCATTAATGAGTAAGTTATAAAACGTTTTTCTACACTTACACACGATGCTTTTCTGTGCCAAAAGGAGTGTGAGATTAGTGATGGGATGCTGCAGGGACATGTTTTGATAGCTTAGGAGGCGTTTTGGGGGTGACAGGATCCCTTTAAGTGGGCTTTTGAGGAATGGGGACATTTTTCTTGATAAATCTACACATCCAATTATTCTTACAGACCAAAAAAATTAATCTATTTGGAAAATTCTAAGAGGCTCTATCCTAAGCAGGCCAGATGGGCCTTATTTTTTTGCTGCATATCATTTTTTCATTGCTTAAGTTCTTGGGTCTAAGAACACTTGCATGCATGCTCTTTCTCAGAGACTGTGTCTGGCCCAGTAAAAGGAGGTTTGTCCCCCTGTTTTCTCCAGGAATGGTGAATACCACTAGCAACATTCAATAAGAAATCATTAAGTTGCAACATTTGGCACCTATTGATACCCCACAGGATAGGTTGTTTTTCCCTGTCACCCTTAGGCTTTGTAATATCCAGTACTGTCATTATGCCGTTATGGCTGGCCATCCAAGGCTTAAGGGAACCACACATCTCATAAAATGGTTATATTGGTGGTCTTCTTTGTGTCAGGATGTTGAGGAATTTGTTCAGTCCTATGATTTGGTTGTCAGGAGTAAGGTGCCACAGTTTACCCAGATGGATAAGCTCTTGCCTCTTCTGATTCTTGAATGATCCTGGTGATATATCTCAAAGGATTTTATTACTAACCTTCCAGCCTCTGACAGTATGACTGTCATCTGGGATATTGTTGACTGTTTCTTCCATCAGTGTCATCTCATCCCTATTCCTCGATTGCCTTCGACTCATGACATGGTAGATCTGTTTATCACTAATGTGGTTAGGTTGCATGATGTCCCTGTTAATATTGTGTCTGATCGAGGTTCACAGTTTATTTCCAGGTTTTGGAAGACCTTTTGTGGTTGGATTAGGATGAAATTGTCTTTTTCCTTTACATACCACTCTCAGTCTAAAGGCCTTACCAAGACAACCAACAAGTCATTGGAAACATATTTTAGGTGTTCCTGCTCTCACAATCAGCTTGAATGGGGGACTTAGCTACCTTATTGCTCTTAACAATAGACATTATGAATCTTTGTGTACGTTTCCTTTTTTTTGTCATTCAGTTGTCACCTTAGGTCTCTAGCTTTCCTCAAAGGGTCGGAGGAGATTCCAGGGGTTTATGACACCACTGGTAGGATTAAGGTAATTTGGGAGGGGATCCGCTGGCAGCTTCAGAAGGCGACTGTTGGACAAAAGGTTGCAGCTGATAAGCATAGGTCTCAGGATGAAGTGTTGGTGGTTGGGAATTTGGTGTGGATGTCCACAAAAATGTAAAACTCAATGTATCCTGCTGTAAACTTGGCTCCTGGTGTATTGGTCATTTTTCTATCATAGAGGTGTAAAGAGATGACCTAAAATTGGAAAACAATTCTCAAAATTTGAAAAATCATGTTGAACCTTTTTCAAACAGACTGTTTGTTAACCCCAGAGGAACTCTATTGGTTTTATAAGTGGTTTTCATATGAAAAAAGTACATTTTAAAATTGATTTTAATTAATAGATCTTAAAATAATGATCATTTCCACAATTGGATGTGTTTAAAAATGTTCCTGTGCAGAGATACTGTATTTTTTTGGACTTTAAGATGTACCCTACCATAAGATGAACGTAGGTTTTAGAAGATGAAAATAGAAAAAAAAACTGGAAGCCAAAAAGTGATCACGATTAGTGATGGGCGAATCCTAAATTACTCGGAATTGCTTGACTCTAGCGAGTCCGAGCACAGGACTCGCTACTCGTTGCGAGTCTAGCGAGTCCAATGTTAATGAATGGGGAAGCGAGTAATAGCGAGTAGTGTGAGATTTACAAATCGCAGATGTGTCTCGGAAGCTTCAGCCTGAAGCAATCCTAGTTTTGTCATTTATTTGCATTGGACTCGTTTACTTTGCAACTCTAATCGCTGGGAAACTCACACAGATAAGAGTCCTGTCTCCTCAGTGTGCTGGCTTCCGCAGCTCCAGGGTCCTAGAGCCCGCCTGCTGCCTGATGTAGCAGTGCTGAGATTGTTCTCAGTCTGCTCATTCCCTGTGTACAGACATGAATGTCTGTGCACAGAGATGATGTAGCAGTGCTGAGATTGTTCTCAGTCTGCTCATTCCCTGTGCATAGACATCTATATTTATGCACAGGGGATGTAGCAGAGAGGACATCGCGTTTTGGACTGCGTCGGACGGAAGAGGATTTTTTTAATTAAAGATGGAGTCCCTAATGGCTTTTTTTTTAATTTCTAATAAAAAATTTTCTTTGTGTTGTGTTTTTTTAAAAGCAATTTAATAGAAATTCATGGCGGTCATGTCTAATATTGGCGTGACCGCCATAAATTTCGGGCTTAGGGCCAGCTGATAATACAAAGCTGGCCCTAACCTCTTTATTACCCAGCGTGCCACCGCTACCAGGGCCGCTGGAAGAGCGGGGTTCAGCGCCAGAGGATGGCGCTTCAATGAACGCGCCATCTTCTGGGGCGGCTGCGGGCTGCAATTTGCAGCGGGGGGTGCCCAGAAAGCTTGGGCATCCCTGCGCTGCGGATTCCAGCCCCCAGCTGCTTAGCTGTACCTGGCTAGAAATAGAAATTGCGCGGAGCCCCACGCATTTTTTTTAAATTATTTCATGAAATTCTGAGATTCTGACTCTGAGACTCTGACTCTGAAATTCATGAAATAAAAAAAAAAATGCGTGGGGCTCCGCACAATTTCTATGTCTAGCCAGGTACAGCTAAGCAGCTGGGGGCTGGAATCCGCAGCGCAGGGATGCCCAAGCTTTCTGGGCACCCCCCGCTGCAAATTGCAGCCCGCAGCCGCCCCAGAAGATGGCGCGTTCATTGAAGAGCCATCCTCTGGCGCTGAACCCCGCTCTTCCAGCGGCCCTGGTGGCGGTAGCACGCTGGGTAATAAAGGGGTTAATACCAGCTTTGTTATACAAGCTGGTATTAAGCCCGAGATTCTTAATGTCAGGCCACGTTTGACCCAGCCACTAAGAATCTCCAATAAAGGGTTAAAAAAACACAACACAGAGAAAAATTTTTATTTGAAATAAAAAAAAAAGCCATTAGGGACTCCATCTTTAATTAAAAAAATCCTCTTCCGTCCGACGTAGTCCAAAACGCGATGTCCTCTCTGCTACATCCCCTGTGCATAGATAGATGTCTATGCACAGGGAATGAGCAGACTGAGAACAATCTCAGCACTGCTACATCATCTCTGTGAGCAGGCGGGCTCTAGGACCCTGGAGCTGGCAGCCTGCACAGAGAAGACAGCTGGACTCGGCTCGCAATGTAACAGCAGTTACTTTGCGAGTTTCCTTGCTATCACTGGCACAGTAGCCGAGTCTAATGCAAACAATGGCAATCCTAGTTTTGTCAGCGTTTCTGACAAAACTAGGATTGATATTGATTTGCATTGGACTCGTGCGAGTAATCACTGGGAAACTCGCCGAGTACCGAGTCCTGCGAGTCCCTTACTACTCGCCGAGTAACGAGTCCTAGCGAGTAGATTCGCCCATCCCTAATCATGATGTACTAATAAGGGAGAATCTGCTGCTGACACTGTCCCCCATTTCTGTATCAAGGTCCCCCATACTGGGTCACTTATACAGTAGGTATATATGTGCCTCACCCTGGTGTATTTGTTCTCCATCCTCATGCTATCCTGATATACATATATATATATATATATATATATATATATATATATATATATATACAGTTAGGGCCAGAAATATTTGGACAGTGACACAATTTTCGCGAGTTGGGCTCTGCATGCCACCACATTGGATTTGAAATGAAACCTCTACAACAGAATTCAAGTGCACATTGTAACGTTTAATTTGAAGGGTTGAACAAAAATATCTCATAGAAAATGTAGGAATTGTACACATTTCTTTACAAACACTCCACATTTTAGGAGGTCAAAAGTAATTGGACAAATAAACATAACCCAAACAAAATATTTTTATTTTCAATATTTTGTTGCGAATCCTTTGGAGGCAATCACTGCCTTATGTCTGGAACCCATGGACATCACCAAATGCTGGGTTTCCTCCTTCTTAATGCTTTGCCAGGCCTTTACAGCCGCAGCCTTCAGGTCTTGCTTGTTTGTGGGTCTTTCCGTCTTAAGTCTGGATTTCAGCAAGTGAAATGCATGCTCAATTGGGTTAAGATCTGGTGATTGACTTGGCCATTGCAGAATGTTCAACTTTTTTGCACTCATGAACTCCTGGGTAGCTTTGGCTGTATGCTTGGGGTCATTGTCCATCTGTACTATGAAGCGCCGTCCAATCAACTTTGCAGCATTTGGCTGAATCTGGGCTGAAAGTATATCCCGGCACACTTCAGAATTCATCCGGCTACTCTTGTCTGCTGTTATGTCATCAATAAACACAAGTGACCCAGTGCCGTTGAAAGCCATGCATGCCCATGCCATCACGTTGCCTCCACCATGTTTTACAGAGGATGTGGTGTGCCTTGGATCATGTGCCGTTCCCTTTCTTCTCCAAACTTTTTTCTTCCCATCATTCTGGTACAGGTTGATCTTTGTCTCATCTGTCCATAGAATACTTTTCCAGAACTGAGCTGGCTTCTTGAGGTGTTTTTTCAGCAAATTTAACTCTGGCCTGTCTATTTTTGGAATTGATGAATGGTTTGCATCTAGATGTGAACCCTTTGTATTTACTGTCATGGAGTATTCTCTTTACTGTTGACTTAGAGACAGATACACCTACTTCACTGAGAGTGTTCTGGACTTCAGTTGATGTTGTGAACGGGTTCTTCTTCACCAAATAAAGTATGCGGCGATCATCCACCACTGTTGTCATCCGTGGACGCCCAGGCCTTTTAGAGTTCCCAAGCTCACCAGTCAATTCCTTTTTTCTCAGAATGTACCCAACTGTTAATTTTGCTACTCCAAGCATGTCTGCTATCTCTCTGATGGATTTTTTCTTTTTTTTCAGCCTCAGGATGTTCTGCTTCACCTCAATTGAGAGTTCCTTTGACCGCATGTTGTCTGGTCACAGCAACAGCTTCCAAATGCAAAACCACAACCTGGAATCCACACCTGACCTTTTAACTACTTCATTGATTACAGGTTAACGAGGGAGACGCCTTCTGAGTTAATTGCAGCCCTTAGAGTCCATTGTCCAATTACTTTTGGTCCCTTGAAAAAGAGGAGGCTATGCATTACAGAGCTATGCTTCCTAAACCCTTTCTCCGATTTGGATGTGGAAACTCTCATATTGCAGCTGGAAGTGTGCACTTTCAGCCCATATTATATATATAATTGTATTTCTGAACATGTTTTTGTAAACAGCTAAAATAACAAAACTTGTGTCACTGTCCAAATATTTCTGGCCCTAACTGTATATATATATAGTATATATATTCCCCATCCTTATGTATATGGCCTACATCCTGAGTAGAGATGAGCAAAATTTCAAATTTGGCAAGAACATGGCTGATTTGGTTCGGGGATCGGAAACCCGAATACTTTACTCAAAAGTCGGCAAATCCAGCTAAGTTCGGGAAAAAGTATGAAGTTTAAAATGGCCCCGTTTATTTAGAGCCAAGACCATCGCCAGAACACCTGCTGGCTGGCCGCTTACCATAGCGGGTACCATGGTTACCTGATCTGTCCTTGAGTGACCTCAGGAATGACTGCTTACCAGGCCAGAGCTGGTGGCTCATTCTTTTAATGTTTGGAGGCTGTGGAGACAGAATGCTGTGCTCTTCACCACAGCCTGCAATCAAGAAGACATCACAGAGGATTGATAAGAGGTATGAGGGAGTAATAAACATGGAGTCCACATATGTGTTTTTGTTTTTATCTCTAACAAAATGTGTTCTCTCTGTTTTGTGTCTTCTTTAATATTTACTTGAAATTCTTAATGTCCGGGTGTAACATTAGCCCAACATTAACAATTTCAGGCTTAACCTCTTATTACCCTGTTTGCCATCGCCACACAGCAACTGGAAGAGCCATGTAAAGCATTAGGAAATAGCGCTTTTATGAATGCGACAATTTCTAGGGAGGCTGCAGGCTGCTATTCTATACTGTGGGGGGCCCAACAACAATGGGCTCTCACCCCGCTGAGAATACCAGCCCTCAGCTGCCTAGTTTTATCTTGGCTGACAATTATAAATAGGGCGTAGCTCTATACATGTCTTTTTTTTGTTTTACATTTGTTTTCTTGACACTCAATGATGCCGGGTTGGTTTCCATACACTAATGTTTGACAATCAAGCATAGACACCATCCATATTGAGGAAATACAGTCTGATTGTAACAGCCAATCACAGACACTCTCAGAGCATAAGCATCTGAGATTGGCTGCTGCTAGTCAATGAAGTGAAAAAGCATGAAGTTTCATGGCCGGGACCAGAAGTAAGTGAGAGGGAGAGTGGACCTGGAAGCAAGAAAGCAAGCAAGCAAGTAGCAGGTGACTGGTAATATGATATGTTTGTGTCTGTATGTGTTTGTCAGCTTTTGGACGCCTTTGAAGGTGTTTTCTATGTGTTTCATGTTGCCTGCAATTGATTTTCATGGGTTCAGAACGATCATCGAACACCCTGCATTTGGCAAACCAAATCGAATTTGAACACACAGGTGTTTGCTAATCTCTAATCCTGGGCCCATTCTCGTATGTATTGTCATGTTTTGGCTGCTTTGCAGTCCATGTGTAATGCTGCTGTAGTTTAACCAGACTAAATTTCCTTTGAAACATCCAGAGTTAATGCCAGAAAGCTGCTGTAGTCTATGTTGTGTGCTGCTCTGTAGTGGGGAGGTGGGTCAGAACATTCAGTTCTCCACTCCCTCAGCGTTTAAGTAGTTCCACTTCCTTCCACCAGATGTTGCTGATATAGATTCACTCTGCCTTAACTGTGTGAGCTGAAGACATCTTGACACTCATGCTTAAGCTTCTTTTTGCTTTTCTTCTGTGGAAGTTCCTGTGTATCGCTAACCATGGTGGGAGGTGAGGGGGTGTAGCTGGTCAAGCAGCAGAGAGCAAGGGTGGTAGCCTCACCATCAGACGTACCTCTGGATTCATGAGAGATTGCTCATGCTTCCTCACAATTTGGTTTCTCAAGTCCTCAGACAGTTATTTGGTCATTTTTCTTTTCTCCATGCTAAATGTGGTACACACAAGAACACAGGACAGAGGTTGAGTCAACTTTAATCCATGTCAACTGGCTGCAAGTGTGATTTAGTTATGGCCAACACCTGTTAGGTGCCACAGGTAAGTTACAGGTGCTGTTAATTACACAAAGTAGAGAAGCATCACATGATTTTTCTAACAGTGCCAATACTTTTGTCCACCCCCTTTTTTATGTTTGGTGTGGAATTAGATCCAATTTGGCTTTAGGACAATTCTTTTTGTGTTTTTTCATTGAAGACAAATTAAATGAAGATAATAATACCAAACAATTTGTGATTTGAATCATTTTCAGGAAGAAACTGAGTATTATCTGACAGAATTGCAGGGGTGTCAATACTTTTGGCCGCAACTGTAGATAGTAGAATAGGTAGATTCGGCTTACCACTCTCCCGCTGCTGCTTCCGGGGCCAACCATTGCGCTTCATGCATATTGACTGTACTGACCGTTAATCATAAATGCTAATTGTCACTTCAGTGAGGAAGTAGACAAACACCAATGCCACCAAATAAAGGTTGCAATCCTAAAAGGATTCAAAATTGGCTCCAAATAGATTGTCTTGTGATAGACTTTAGGGTCTGTCATTGTGTGTTGGATTAAATCTTATATTTCAATAAACTTGCTAACTTTTACAATGTTTAATAAAAGCCATTTTTGTTTAGGAAAGCACAGTGAATTGTTTTGTTATTTTTGGCAGAAAATAAATTCATTTTTTTGCACTTCTTGAAGACAACAGCCATATGTAATTACTGTGCTTATCAAAGAAATCACATTAAACTTCTTCTGCTCCATATCACACTCCTTAAATGGATAGCAATGTTCCTTTCTTCACCCTCACTTATTAAAAACCGTCAAGCAGACCAAATCTCCAGAAACATGCTGCCAGGCTTCACTCTTGAGTCATACAAATGTTCACAAAGTCTAATTGTAAAGTATATTGAACTGAAAGTCTCTTCATGATAAGATATTGTTTGTTATTATTAGACTTGTCTGTTTCAGCCAGCAAAATGATTTATTACTGTATCTTTTGTGGTTTCTTGAACATTTTTATATACTTATTATTATGATTATTATTACTATATTTTGTGTTTGTAGCAGTGAAAAAAATGGAAATACAAAATACACAATTCTTACTTTGATGTATGTATTATTTCACACGGAAGTAATGCAGGTTACCAGATATTTTGGCTTAATAGGATATGATCATTTCCCTCGGGGTATTACTGTATATAGAGTTTTGTGTTGCACATATTGAATATTGTGTCTGCTTTTGTGGAAATAATTTTGGCTTTATGAAGATTTTGCTGATTGGAACATGTTTCCTATTAGCCCCAAGCATTGTTTTTTATTCCTTATCCACTGGAGTATGTATGAGCACAATGAAATATGCCATCAGTCTTGTACATGTCACTACCCTTTTGTTTTATGTATTGTAAAACAGAATTATTTCTATGTTATAATTTTTACTACTATTATTATGTTTATTTGTTATTTTTTTTTTACTTCTTTGATATAAAGATATTAGCATTTTTACTTTTGGTGAAATAATTAAAAGTTGAAATTCTAGCTCCCAGGTTCAGTAAATGGTAAAATTAAAACTACATTGTGCATTGCAGCACATGAAATAAATTAAATGAAAATGTCAACCATAGGCTATGTTTCAATCTTCTTTCAGAAAGTAATGGGTCACTGACTTGACCACTCATACATAATGCACAAATCTGAGTAAAAAAAGAACACAAATATTTTTTTCCCTTTGCTGGTATAAATTTGCTTCAAAGATCCGAATTGAACATTGATGATAGCACTGTTCTACATATTTTCTAAAGTTGTCATGTCCAGGTATGAAATGATCCATTTCTTCTTAATTTTGACTTTCTGAAGTGTGATGAGTGGACCCGAGCTGGTTTAGGACCCAAACTGGACCCAAACTTGACCTAGAACAACATACTGTATAAGTCAATGGGGACCTGAACTTAAGTGCTGTAAAATAGTTGTAGTAAAGGCTAAGGGGCTGCAAAAGAAAGCAAAATGGGAGTACGAGGAGGCATTTATACATAACATGTTTCCCGGAAGATAAGGCAGCATTCAGACTGTTTTGTGACCCACTCATTAAAGCGAACCTGTCACCCCCCCCGGGTATCAAATGCTAAAATAGCCACCTTCTGCAGCACTAAGGCTGCATTCAGAGAAGGTGGCTATAGCCTTTTGATGCCCTATATTCACTCAAATATGAACTTAGATAAATACTCACACTTAAGAAGATCGGTGGAGATACAGCACAACGGAGGAGATCATTCATGTCACACAGTGAGGGGAGGCAGCAGCAGGAGAGCACGATGATTGACAACAGGGGGCGGGTCAGAGGAGCGCGAAACCCCTCCTCCCAGTTACCAGTCTTCTTAAGTGTGAGCATTTATCTAAATTCATATTTGAGTGAATATAGGGCATCTAGCCACCTTCTCTGAATGCAGCCTTAGTGCTGCATAAGGTGGCTATTTTAGCTTTTGATGCCCGGGGGGGATGACAGGTTCGCTTTAAGGTACTTGAAGTTTTGCTGCTTTTACTGACCTCCCTCTGTGCTAGCATCTGTGATTGGTGAAGTCAGTCTGCTGTTTCTTAATATCTTCACATTGACTGTCTGCACTTCTAACCTGAAGGTGTGCAAGTGTACAAATAAATAATTAATTAAAAATAAATATATATGGTCCCCCCTAATTTGTTAACCAGCCAAGGTAAAATAATCAGCTTTGGGATGATATCGGGTTGAAAAGGGGCCAATATCCATATGCCTTCCCAGCCTGACAATACAAGCCCGTAGCTGACAGCTTTACCTTGGTTGCTTAAGCAAAAATAGAGAGGACCCAACATTTTAAATAAATAATTGAAAAAAATCAGTGTGGAGTCCCCCTTTTATTACCAACCAATGGAGATATAGTTGGAAACTGCAGGCTGATATTTATTAAGCTGAGACAGTCAATGTTTATTGGTCCATGACAGCCAAAAAATATGAGCTCGGAGTTGTCCCAAAATTTGGTGTAACACATTAGTTGCGCCAAATCTGGTACTTTATTCAGCTCTTCCCGATTGCCCTTGTGCAGTGGAAATTTGGGTAATATATAAGTTTAATGATACATGTGATTTGTCTAAAATTACAGTTTTCATCAAGCCCAGAGTTATTAATGAACAGGTGTCTATGAGGCACCTTCATTACTAACCCCATGAATCAAAAGACAAAACACAGACACAGAAAAATACTTTATTCAATATATAAAACACAGACACACTCTTTCATCAATTTATTACCCCCAAAACACCTTGAAAACTGACATAATTCACAATGATATCCTATGATGATTCTCTGCTGTCACAGTTGGTGATTCTCATGGTACCCCCTGCATGAACCAACAACTGTGACTGCAAGTGAACTTACTGCCGATCGGCCAAATTTCCATGCCGCCATGTCACACAGTCTGATAGTCCGCAGTCTGAAGTGCTTAAGCGATTTCACCAGGTCATGAATATTGTCGATCTGCACTCGCCAGCAGGCCAGCAATCTGCGTTACACGGCAGAATCACTTGAGCATGTTGGAAGGCCGGTAGAGCAGATGAGCAGTGAGTTTACCTGCAGGTACAGTTGGTACCATTAGAATCACTAACTTTGCTCCTGAGACCCTGGTAAGCCTGTGTGATTACATGTAGTGTTATTACTGTAAAACTGTGGCTACCGCGTTCTTGGCTACAAAAGTGGCAGGTGGCAATGTAAAGTAACCTAGGCAATGAGCTATAAAAAAAAGTAACCCTCAATAAATCAAATATCAGGAGAACAGTCAAGATAGTAAAAAAAAGTTAATAGCAAACATGCTTAGTTTTAATATTTCTATCTTCCTTTACCATTTTAAGATCTGGAGAACAACTCTTTAACTGTCCTCTTCTAAACTCCTTTCTAAACATACACTCTTTATGCTAAATAAGATGCAATGGCCTTTCTAGTGGTTACAAATACTGCACTACTTAAAGTGAATCTGACAGCAGGTTTTTGCTACCTCATCTGAAAGCAGCATAATGTAGGCAAGGAGATCCTGAATTCAATGATGTGTCACATAGATTACTGGCTACAGCAGTTCTGTCACAATCAAAGCACATAGCAGAGCTCCCCCCTCCAACACCAGCTTTCAGTGTATATTTGTATAGACAAAAGATGGTAATCAAAGATTGGATAGAGTCAGACCTAAGCTCTAATGCTGCTGGTACTCACTAATGATATAGCTAGGAAGCTTAACCATTTAAAGTTCATCCGAAAAGGGAAATCCAGAACCATCTTCAATCACATATATGGTTAAAGATCCTTTATTAAGTCATCTTAAAATTTTTGAACAGATGTTAAAATCGTGTGTACATCTTACACATTTCAGATCTTGACGATCCTTACTCATAAGTAAGGAATTTTTTAGCTATTTAACAAGGGCAACAGGGAGAGTTGCACCATGCATATTGTTGTGAAATTTCTCTTGAGTATGCCAATGCCATACATGTGGTGGAAAACTACCGTTTAGGCACACGGCAGGGTTAGGAAAGGAAGGAGTGCCATTTGACTTTTGGAAATCAAAATTGGATTGAGCCATTAGCAGACAACATGTTGCATTTGGAGAGCCCCTGATGTGCCTAAATAGTGGGAGGACATCCGCAAGTGACCATATTTTGGAAACTAGTAGGGATGGGCGAATCTACTCGCTAGGACTTGTTACTCGGCGAGTAGTAAGGGACTCGCAGGACTCGGTAGTCTGCGAGTTTCCCAGTGATTACTCGCACGAGTCCAATGCAAATCAATATCAATCCTAGTTTTGTCAGAAACGCTGACAAAACTAGGATTGCCATTGTTTGCATTAGACTCGGCTACTGTGCCAGTGATAGCAGGGAAACTCGCAGATAACTGCTGTTACATTGCGAGCCGAGTCCAGCTGTCTTCTCTGTGCAGCTCCAGGGTCCTAGAACCTGCCTGCTCACAGACATGATGTAGCAGTGCTGAGATTGTTCTCAGTCTGCTCATTCCCTGTGCATAGACATCTATATTTATGCACAGGGGATGTAGCAGAGAGGACATCGCGTTTTGGACTACGTCGGACAGAAGAGGATTTTTTTAATTAAAGATGAAGTCCCTAATGGCTTTTTTTTTTATTTCAAATAAAAATTTTTCTCTGTGTTGTGTTTTTTTAACCCTTTATTGGAGATTCTTAGTGGCTGGGTCAAACGTGGCCTGACATTAAGAATCTCGGGCTTAATACCAGCTTGTATAACAAAGCTGGTATTAACCCCTTTATTACCCAGCGTGCCACTGCCACCAGGGCCGCTGGAAGAGCGGGGTTCAGCGCCAGAGGATGGCGCTTCAATGAACGCGCCATCTTCTGGGGCAGCTGCGGGCTGCAATTTGCAGCGGGGGGTGCCCAGAAAGCTTGGGCATCCCTGCGCTGTGGATTCCAGCCCCCAGCTGCTTAGCTGTACCTGGCTAGACATAGAAATTGCGCGGAGCCCCACGCATTTTTTTTATTATTTAATGAATTTCAGAGTCAGAGTCCCAGAGTCAGAGTCTCAGAGTCAGAGTCAGAGTCTCAGAGTCGGAGTCTCAGAGTCGGAGTCGCCTCAGAGTCAGAGTCGCCTCAGAGTCAGAGTCGCCTCGGAGTCGGAGTCGCCTCGGAGTCGGAGTCGTCTTGGAGTCGGAGTCTCCTCAGAGTCGGAGTCTCAGAGTCGGAGTCGCCTCAGAGTCGGAGTCGCTTCAGAGTCGGAGTCGCCTCAGAGTCGGAGTCGCCTCGGAGTCGTCTCGGAGTCGGAGTCGTCTCGGAGTCGGAGTCGTCTCGGAGTCGGAGTCGTCTCGGAGTCGTCTCGGAGTCGGAGTCGTCTCGGAGTCGGAGTCGTCTCGGAGTCGGAGTCGTCTCGGAGTCGAGTCGGAGTCGGAGTCATCTCGGAGTCGGAGTTGTCTCGGAGTTGGAGTCGTCTCGGAGTCGGAGTCGTCTCGGAGTCGAGTCGGAGTCGGAGTCGTCTCGGAGTCGGAGTCGTCTCGGAGTCGGAGTCGTCTCGGAGTCGGAGTCGTCTCGGAGTCGAGTCGGAGTCGGAGTCGGAGTCGTCTCGGAGTCGGAGTCGTCTCGGAGTCGGAGTCGTCTCGGAGTCGGAGTCGGAGTCGTCTCGGAGTCGGAGTCGTCTCGGAGTCGTCTCGGAGTCGGAGTCGTCTCGGAGTCGGAGTCGTCTCGGAGTCGGAGTCGTCTCGGAGTCGAGTCGGAGTCGGAGTCGTCTCGGAGTCGGAGTCGTCTCGGAGTCGGAGTCGTCTCGGAGTCGGAGTCGGAGTCGTCTCGGAGTCGGAGTCGTCTCGGAGTCGGAGTCGAGTCGGAGTCGTCTCGGAGTCGGAGTCGTCTCGGAGTCGGAGTCGTCTCGGAGTCGGAGTCGTCTCGGAGTCGGAGTCGGAGTCGAGTCGGAGTCGGAGTCGTCTCGGAGTCAGAGTCGTCTCGGAGTCGGAGTCGTCTCGGAGTCGGAGTCGTCTCGGAGTCGAGTCGGAGTCGGAGTCGTCTCGGAGTCGGAGTCGTCTCGGAGTCGAGTCGGAGTCGGAGTCGGAGTCGTCTCGGAGTCGTCTCGGAGTCGGAGTAAAAAAAATGCGTGGGGCTCCGCGCAATTTCTATGTCTAGCCAGGTACAGCTAAGCAGCTGGGGGCTGGAATCCGCAGCGCAGGGATGCCCAAGCTTTCTGGGCAACCCCCGCTGCAAATTGCAGCCCGCAGCCGCCCCAGAAGATGGCGCGTTCATTGAAGCGCCATCCTCTGGCGCTGAACCCCGCTCTTCCAGCGGCCCTGGTGGCGGTGGCACGCTGGGTAATAGAGGTTAGGGCCAGCTTTGTATTATCAGCTGGCCCTAAGCCCGAAATTTATGGCGGTCACGCCAATATTAGACATGACCGCCATGAATTTCTATTAAATTGTTTTAAAAAAAACACAACACAAAGAAAATTTTTTATTAGAAATAAAAAAAAAAGCCATTAGAGACTCCATCTTTAATTAAAAAAATCCTCTTCCGTCCGACGCAGTCCAAAACGCGATGTCCTCTCTGCTCATCCCTGTGCATAGATATAGATGTATATGCACAGGGAATGAGCAGACTGAGAACAATCTCAGCTCTGCTACATCATCTCTGAGCACAGACATTCATGTCTGTACACAGGGAATGAGCAGACTGAGAACAATCTCAGCTCTGCTACATCAGGCAGCAGGCAGGCTCTAGGACCCTGGAGCCAGCACACAAAGAAGACAGGACTCTTATCTGTGCGAGTTTCCAAGCCAGCGATTACAGTTGCAAAGTAAACTAGTCCAATGCAAATAAATGACAAAACTAGGATTGCTTCAGGCTGAAGCTTCCGAGACACATCTGCGATTTGTAAATCTCACACTACTCGCTATTACTCGCTTCCCCATTCATTAACATTGGACTCGCTAGACTCGCAACGAGTAGCGAGTCCTGTGCTCGGACTCGCTAGAGTCAAGCGATTCCGAGTAATTTAGGATTCGCCCATCACTAGAAACTAGACCACTTAAGAAATTTATTAGATGTGTGGTGAATACCTTGAACAGCAAGGTTCTTAACAGAATTTTATAACGTTGATCCATGAAAATAAAAAAAAAACCTTTATTTGCCACCAAAATATTGTTTTAGCTCTAAATTTTGCAATGTCCCAAAGGTAAAAGGGATAATTAAACAATACATTGTAGTGCAACTTCTGCTCAGTACCTCAATACCCTATATGTGGTGAAAAATAATTGTTTGGGTGCATGGCAGGGCTTGGAATGGAAGGAGCACCATTCAACTTTTGGAATGAAAAATTGGCTGGAATAGATTTTGGGTGCGATGTCTCATTTGGAGAGTCCTTGATGTGCCTAAACAGTAGAAACTGCCTACATGACACCCTATTTTGCAATCTAGAGCCCTCATGGAATATATCTAGATGTGTGATGAGCACCTTGAGCTACAAGTTGCTTCACAAGATTTTATAACGAGCTATGAAAATAATGAAAAAAACTTTTTTCCAACAAAAATTTTATTTTAACTCCAAATTTTGCATTTTTATAATAATAATAACAGGAGAAATTGCACCATACAGTTTGTTATGGAATTTCTCCTGAGTATGATGATATCCTATATGTTGTGAATAACTACAGTTTGGGCACACAGCAGATCTCAGAATGAAAGGAGCGTCATTTCATTTTTGGAATATATTGTGGATGCCATTTTGTGTTTCCAAAGCCACTGAGGTACCATAACAGCAGAAACTCCCCCAAAAATGTCACCATTTTGGAAACTACACACCTCAAAAAATGTATCTACTGGTGTGGTGAGCATCTTCAAACCATTAAGGTACCGTTACATGGTACAACGTTGAAACAATGTTGTCAGCGTTCTCGGGGGAGTGCGGTCGTTTTCGGCATCATTTCAACATCGCTGGTGAGATGTCACATGTATAGATATCGTGAGCAACTCCTCAGCGATGTGATGAGCAGGTATCATTCGCAAACCCTCAAACGGTCCCTGCTCATTGCTGTGAATGGGCGAAGTCGCTCACAACATCATTATGTCTCACAGAACGATGCTACCAGATTGCTTGAACGACATCGCCAGATTTTCCAACATGTTTGCAAACCTGTCAACTCTGATCCAGCGATTTATTGCTGAAACTTGGCAGTGTCACACACAACGAGGTCACAACGACGTCGCTAGTACGCCTCCAAACCCGTGACGTATCAGCGATGTCGCTGACGATGTCGTGCCATGTAACGGGGCCTTTAGTGCTTCACAGAATGTTATAATATTGAGCCATAGAAATTAAATATCATGTTTTTTTCAACTGTATTGATAATGAATACACACATTTTATTTGTACAATGGTAACAGGAAAAAATGAACCACAAAATGTATTATGCCATTTCTCATGAGTAAGGAAATACCTCATATGTGGTCAGAAGTTACTTGTCAGACACAATGCAAAGGTGAGAAGTGAAGGAGCGCAATATCGGATTTAAGACTTGGTTGTTATGATTTGCAGGTGCCGTTAAACATTGGCAGAGGGCCTGAGGTGCCAGAAGAGCAGAAATCCCCAACAAGTTACTCCATTTTGCAAACTGCACCCCTCAATTAATTCATCTAGGGGTACAGTGAGCTCATTGACACCCCAGGTGTGTCAAGAAATCTTATACCTTTGGGCGGTTAAGAATAAAATACTTACATTTTTCAACTAAATTGTAGTTTTACCCCAGATTTTACATTTTTACAAACGGAAAATAGATACCAAAAGCTGCATAATTATTACAAAATTCCTTGTGAATGTGATAATGCCCCACATGTAACTGTGTTGAACTGTTGGGCTGCACGGCAAGACTCGGGAGGAAAGGTGTGCCATTTTGTTTTTGGAGCACAAGATTTTCTAGAATAGTTTGCAGACTCAATATTCAGAGCTCTAAATGTCAGAAGAGTAGAAACCTAAAATGATCCCAATTTGGAAATTGCATAACCTTTGGGAATTCATTTACAGGTGTTGTGATGATTTTGACTTCATGGGTGTTCTCCAGCAACATTACCATGATTTGAGAGCTATAATTTTTCTATATTTCTGCTGATGGTTATATGCAGGACTTGTTTTTTGCAGGGCAAGTTAACATTTGTATTGATACCATTTTCATGAACATAATATTTTGTGATCACTTTTTAAATTAACAATGACAGACTGGTACGGATGGGAGAGGACCCTGCCCTAGCGGGCTTACAGTCTACAGGATATTGGGGAGGAGACAGTAGGTCAGGGGTGCAGCACACCAGGCGGTGGGGTGGCAGCTCCAGTTGCGGTGGGGTGGCAGCTCCGGTGGTGGTGGAGCGGCAGCTCCGGTGGAGGTGGGGTGGCGGCTCAGTCATTGCAGGCTGTAAACTTTCCTGAAGCTTACTGTAATATTCACTGCATCCCCCTGTTCATCACCTCTCAGCGCTGAGAGATGGGTGGGAGAGCAGTGCATATCACAGTTCACTAAGTGTACTCACCCCACATTATGGATATGGCCCTCCAGTCACAGTATATGCCCCCCTCCTGCCGCTCACACAAAAATAAGAGAGGCAGACAGGTAACTTACTATTTATTATTTTTGTGTGAGCTGCAGAAGGGGGCCATATGGAGGGTGGGGGGTGCCATATGGAGGATGGAGTGTCGTATCCAGAATAGAGGTGCTATATGCAAGATGTGGGGTGCCATATCCAGGATGGGGCATGCCATATGGAGGATGGGGGTGCTATTTCCAGGATTGGAGGTGCCATATGGAGGATGGGGGGTGGCATATCAAAGATGGGGGTGCCATATGGAGAATGGGGGGGGCCATATCCAGGCTGTTGGATGATATACCAGGATAGGACCTATATCCAGGATATGGGTGCTATATATCAAGATGGAGGGAGCCATATCCAGGATTTGGCATCATATATTAACTGGAAGGGGCCCAGGATGGGGACATTACCTCATAACAGCGTCAGCAGCATATCCCCCCATAACATTGCATTTTAACCACTTTTTTTCCCTCTATTTTCCTTCTTTAAAATCAGGGTGCATCTTATGGTCTGGTGTGTCTTAATAGTTCGAAAAATACGGTAAATGTTTATTGACTTAAAGATTATGGCAAATTATGTGTCTGTGTTTATTTGTATGCATTTCTAAACAGATTGAAAAGAGAACTATCTGCAGTGTTCAGAGTATTCCTTTGACAAGTACGGTAACTTCGAATGTAAATGATCTTTTATCAGCCCATCATTTCTTTAAGGAAAGACACTCCCAAATATATGTGGAAGGGATCCATTATTTACACATCCCCCCTCCCCTGTGGTTTACCACAATTTCTGTATAAAAAACCTTGATACAACCATATATAAAATAGTTATAATTCTTTGAGACAAAATAACAATAAACATGAACATATAGAGAAATACCAAGATCTGTATAATGAAAATATTTAATTTTGAGATAAATTAATTATATGTATTGTTCTGTAATTGTTATATATGACATAGTGTGTTCCTGTATTAGCTTTAGTTTAACACTTTTGTAAGACACATTATTTGTAATGAGTGCACTTGAATACTATGTGAGTACTTGACTTTTTGTCTTCACATTGTGCTCATTCCCAGGGTCATGAGTAAGAATGAAACATGCACTCGAAATGCGTTGACTAAGGGGTCACGCTCATCATGCAATTTTGACTTTGTAAAGCAACTTAAAGTGACCCTAAACCCTGAAGCAAACCACACATCCCCTTCATACCTATAGATGCAGCTTGTGCAGCTGCTGCCATCCATCCATGTATCTTGCCAAACCGCTGGGGCATTCTTCAGAAATCATACTTTTCATATTTCATTTCTGGGCGTTTCACATCAATTTTAAAGCCGGAGCAGGCGGGCCTGTGTGCCGCTCTGCACCTCCTTGCAAGTAATTATGCACGCCGAGATGGGCGGGCAAAACAACAGAGAGGCGGCTCTCCTCATCGTATGGGCGTTTTAAACCGGTATGACGTAATAAGCGTCATATCCGGTTTCGCGACGGCAGTACACTCATTTGGGTGTACTGCTGGCTTCAATAATCTACTGCACATACGCGGATATCAAGGCAGCTTCTCTGTAATAAGCTGCAGTGACGCGATTTGCAGCTCATTACCCCCAGCGGAGCAGGAGTAGCGATCAATTGCAGTTTCAATAAAGGCTGTTTTCACAGCCCTCCATTGTCCCACCAACGATAAGGAGGAAAAATTATTACAAAGTATGTTAAATAACATGTGTATCCCCTATTTTTATCTATACAGGGAAGGAAAAAATTAATTGGATTAATGGGTATATATATATCTATCTATTTTAAGCTATACTTACATCTTTTTTATAATCTAATGGTAGCTGCATTATACGGTCTGTATACTGATATATGTATGCAAATACATAAACTCTGTTGTTATCCCTGCATATGTTGGCTGTCAGGCTAGTTCAGTATATAGAGGTTCTGTGGTTGGCACTGTATACACAGGCTCTGTGTTTGGCACTGTATACACAGGCTCTGTGGTTAGCACTGTATACACAGGCTCTGGGGTTAGCACTGTATACACAGGTTCTGTGGTTAGCACTGTATACACAGGCTCTGTGGTTAGCACTGTATACACAGGCTCTGTGGTTAGCACTGTATACACAGGCTCTGGAGTTAGCACTGTATACACAGGCTCTGTGGTTAGCACTGTATACACAGGCTCTGTGGTTAGCACTGTATACACCGTGTCTAAGGTAGCACTGTATACACAGGTTCTGAAGTTGGCACTGTATACACAGGCTCTGTGGTTAGCACTGTATACACAGGCTCTGGGGTTGGCACTGTATACACAGGCTCTGAAGTTGGCACTGTATACACAGGCTCTGTGGTTAGCACTGTATACACCGTGTCTAAGGTAGCACTGTATACACTGGTTCTGAGGTTGGTACTGTATACACAGGCTCTGGGGTTGGCACTGTATATACAGGCTCTGTGGTTAGCACTGTATACACAGGCTCTGTGGTTAGCACTGTATACACCGTGTCTAAGGTAGCACTGTATACACTGGTTCTGAGGTTGGTACTGTATACACAGGCTCTGTGGTTAGCACTGTATACACAGGCTCTGGGGTTGGCACTGTATATACAGGCTCTGTGGTTAGCACTGTATACACAGGCTCTGTGGTTAGCACTGTATACACCGTGTCTAAGGTAGCACTGTATACACTGGTTCTGAGGTTGGTACTGTATACACAGGCTCTGGGGTTGGCACTGTATACACAGGTTCTGAAGTTGGCACTGTATACACAGGCTCTGTGGTTAGCACTGTATACACCGTGTCTAAGGTAGCACTGTATACACAGGTTCTGAAGTTGGCACTGTATACACAGGCTCTGTGGTTAGCACTGTATACACAGGCTCTGGGGTTGGCACTGTATACACAGGCTCTGTGGTTAGCAATGTATACACAGGCTCTGGGTTTGGCACTGTATCCACAGGCTCTGGGGTTGGCACTGTATACACAGGTTCTGAGGTTGGCACTGTATACACCGTGTCTGTTGTTTGCACTGTTTATGTCGGTATCTCTCAACGGCTACGCAGTCCTTTGTCGGATATCCACCAAAGCCCTTATGTGGATATCCAAACGTCACCTGATTTTAGTATTATATAGAAATATATATAAGTGATGAGGCCAGGGCTGTCTGGGGTACTCGGTCACCGGGTCTGCTGAGTAGGGAGTCACAGGTGGACGGTATCCCGGTGCCGTGCCCTGGGGATCATTTGAAGGGGGTTGTGAGGGAATTATTTACAGGGGGGACGTGACGCCACCTGTAGTGTCCGGTAATTTGGTACCAGCGCTGCCAGCCGGCCGCTGAGGTGATGGAGGGGGCAGCAAAGTGTGGTACAGCTCCCCACAGGTGGAGCTTTACCTCAGGGCAGCAATAAAGGAAGATGGTGAGGGAGAGCAGTGAAGGAGGAAGATGGTGGGTTATAGCCAATGAACAGTCACACATACACACAGGGATAGTTGTTCCGGTACCTTTTACTGGTAGTCACAAAACAGGTACAGTTCTGAGTAATAACCAGGTCCCTGGTGCAATTTAGGATCAGCTCCTTGGAAGGATTTGAGGCCTCCTTTATCTCTATTCTTTGCCTTGAGGGATGAGTCTTGCCTGAGTTTGAACTCTCCAATTATCTATTATCTAAAACTAACAATTAGGCCCTTCTGTGGGAACCCGGTTTATCCTGTGGCCCCTGGTCCTCTGTTTGGTTAGTTTTTAATGTCTTTACTATCTTCCTTCAGGGCTAAACTTCACCTGAAACTGCTGGGCTTTTTACTGTGGCTATACAAGCCCACAGCATCGGACTCCAGTGTCCGGTTGTGCTCAAGGGGAATGTCTTTAATCCCTCTTCTTATTCCCTACCTCTTCTCCTTGCCTCCGGCCCCTTCCCTGGGGTGTGAACAGCTGACAAAATGGTCCCTTCTGGTCCTGGCATCAGTCTTTTCCAGAGACCAGCAGCTTTGCCTCCATCTTTCTCCTTTCCTCACACGAACTAACTGCCTAGCAACTGTCTCCTAGGACCAACTGTCTCCTCCTCTCAGCCTGGATCTCATTAAAGGGGAACTGACTTAATGCAGCCAGTAGAGCTCCCCCTTCAGGTCTGGAGTGGAAGGTGTTGTGTGCTGAACAAACCAAGGTGTCAATCCTTCCTTGCACCAGTGTAACCTGTGGCAATCCCCCGCAGGGGTGCCACATTCCCCCTTAGTTAAACACAGTCCTCCGGGACTGAAACATTTTTCATAACACAACAGATTATAACTATTTACATTTGATTATTGAACAAAGTCTTAAAAATGAAAAATTTACAAAAACCAAGGAAAAAAATAAGAAAACAGGTTACCAGTCCATACAGCGCTAGTCCATTCGCTGCAGGCTGTTTAGGGGGTGTTGAAACAGGGGTTTGCCACTACCAGTCCTGTGGCTATGGTCCATTTTGAAAATAGGAAAAAGGGAAAATTCAAAAGTCCAACAAATTTAGTTTCTTAGAATTAAAATAAAAAGCATAACTATATACAATACGGGTGTATCTGCTTAGGAGGCCTGGCTTCACTTATACCACCCCCAGGCACTTTCTTTTCCTAACTTGATGTGCATGGGGGCCAGTCCAGTTCCTCCACCCTTCTATACACTACCATTAATAACATATTTTCATTCTGAACATATTTACATTTTAAATATTTTCCCACGTGTTATGACCTATTCTCTGTACCTAAGTGGTGGGTGTCCTAGATTGACACGTGTTGACCTACGTAACACTGGTGTAGGGTCTGTGAGAGTGGGTCTATGTGTAACTGGTAAACTGGGTAGCAGTCTGCGACTACCTGATCTCATAGTAGGAATGGCAGGTACACCGATTGCAGGGATCTCTGGTTCCAGTACAACGGGTGGTTCTTGTATTCTTGGCACTTCTACTGCTGATGGAAACATTAAAGTTGGGATTAGATATGTACCTTCTATTTGGGGCCAATCTGCTGGTAACTCTCCAATGATTGTCTGGACTGTCTTTGGCTTCTCTTGCTCTTCTGGCTTTGGACAAGGTACATCTTCTTCTGGTTGAAGCTGTTGAGGACACTTTTTCAAATGATCTCTGGACACTGTTGCTGTAGTTTCACCATGATCTTTACTGATTAAACAGGTTTTCTGATTGTCAAAATTGGATGGTAATACAGTGTATGGTTCTTTTTCCCACTGATCATCTAGTTTGTGCATTCTCCTTTTTCTTCTCAAAACCAATTCACCTGGTGTTAAGGGCGTTCCTTGTGCACTCTTGTTGAAGTTGGTTTCTTGTCTTCCTCTTGATCGTTCCAAACCTCTCTCAACGCATTCTTGGATTTTCTGGTATTGTTCTTTCCTACGAGTATCCCAATCTGTATCTGTAGTATCTGCTTCAGGAACTACTATGCCTATCTCAAAGTCTGCTGGCAATTTTCCTGGTCTTGCTCTCATGAGGTATGCAGGGGTGCAATTTGTTGAACTTACTGGGATGTTGTTGTAAATGTCAACTAGATCTGGTAACTTTTCTGGCCACTGGTTGCGTTCTTCTAAGGGCAGAGTTTTTAACATTTCAATTACCACGTGATTCATCTTTTCGCACATTCCATTTGTTTGAGGATGGTAAGACGTAGTGCGTATTTTCTTGCATCCGTATAGGCGACAGAACTCTTGAAATATTTCAGCTTCAAAGGCAGGTCCTTGGTCTGTCAATACCTGGTCTGGATAGCCATGGGGTCTGCAGAAATAAGCTTGAAATGTTCTTGCTGCTGTCTCAGCTGTTAAATCTTTTACTGGAGCTACCACAAGAAATCTAGAATAATGGTCTACCATGGTAAGAGCATAAGTGTACCCTGATTTGCTGGGTGTAAGTTTGACATGATCTATGGCTACCAGTTCTAATGGTTCTTTGGTGATGATAGGTTTGAGGGGTGCTTTCTGGCTGTTACGGTCTTTTCTTCTTAATGAGCATGGTCCACAATTTTTACACCATCTCTCTATGGAGGCTCTCATGCTGATCCAATAGAATCTTTCACGTAACAGTATTTCTAATTTTCTCCATCCAAAGTGTCCCGATTCATTGTGATACGCTTGCAATACCATTTGAACATCTCTCTTGGGAACCACAACTTGCCATACCATTTCATGTGTTCTTGGGTTGATGTACCGCCTGCACAATTGACCTTGATAAATGAATAACCGGCTTCTTTCTTTCCACAAGTATTGAGCTTCTAGTGGAGCATTCTTTTCAAGTTTGGAATCTGGTTGAGTTATCAAGTTCTTTACAAGACTTACTGCTGGATCACTGTCTTGAGTCTCTTTCCATCCATAGTGAGGCAACGGGTTTAGTTCAACAGTCTGACGATTTTGGTAGACTCGATCTTCAGCGATTTGCCATTTTCTACTTTTATGGAAAGCTGGGAGTTCTATTTCCTCTAGGTCATCTTCCTCTTCACTTCCTTGTGGATGTACTTGAGGATTTCTAGAAAGGGCATCTGCATTTGCGTTATTGCGGCCTGCTCGATATTTGATAGTAAAGTCATAGTTCGACAGTCGAGCCATCCAACGTTGCTCCAATGCTCCAAGTCTTGCGGTATCCAGATGTGTCAACGGGTTATTATCTGTGAAGACAGTGAACTTCGAAGCTGCGAGGTAATGCTTGAACCTTTCTGTTACAGCCCAGACCAAGGCTAGGAACTCCAACTTAAAGGAACTGTAATTTTCTGGGTTCCTCTCAGTGGGTCGAAGTTTTCTGCTAGCGTAGGCAATTACTCGTTCTTTACCATCTTGCATCTGAGAAAGGACTGCTCCCAAGCCTACATTGCTTGCGTCGGTATAAAGGACAAATGGTAGGTTATAATCGGGGTAAGCCAGAATTTCCTCACCGGTTAGAGCCTGTTTCATCTGTTGGAAGGAATTTTCTTGTTCCTCTCCCCATTCTAATGGTGACTCTGGAAATCTTCTCTTCTTAGATTGGCCTATCAGTAGATCTTGTAGGGGCGCAGCCATCTTTGTATAGCCCTTAATGAATCTTCTATAGTATCCAACCAAACCTAAGAACTGACGTACCTCGGTGATGGTCGTTGGTCTTTGCCAATCCTGGATTGCTGTTACCTTTTCCGGATCTGGTGCTACTCCATCTGCGCTGACCACGTGTCCCAGGTATTGGACTTTAGGTTTCAACAGGTGACATTTGGATGGTTTGAGTTTCATTCCGTACTTTGCTAAAGCCTCAAATACCTCCGCCAGGTGTTTCAGGTGTTCTTCGTAGGTTCTAGAGAACACGATGACGTCGTCCAGGTATAAAAGTACGGTTTCGAAGTTTCGATGTCCCAGGCAACTTTCCATGATTCTCTGAAACGTTCCTGGTGCGTTGCATAACCCGAATGGCATACTATTGAATTCGCATAATCCCATTGGCGTTGTGAATGCAGTCTTCTCCCGGTCTTCTTCTGCAACGGAGACCTGCCAATACCCACTAGTGAGATCTAATGTGGAGAAATAATTAGCAGTCTTTAATGCAGCAAGAGACTCCTCTATTCGGGGTAACGGGTAAGCATCTTTGTGAGTGATTTTATTGACTTCCCGGTAATCCACACACATCCTCATTGTGCCATCCTTCTTCCTGACTAGGACTAAAGGGGCTGCCCAGGGACTACTACTATCTCTTATAACCCCGGCCTCCTTCATGTCCCTCAGCATTTCTTTGGCATGTTGATAGTGACCTGGTGGAATGGGTCTGTGTCTCAACTTGATTGGTGGATGATTTCCTGTGGGTATGTGATGCTGTACCCCTTTAATCCTCCCAAAATCTAATGGATGTTTGCTGAATATCTGCTCAAACTCTTGCACTACCCGGTACACTCCATGCTTCAGGTGAGAAGGGGTGGCATCAGTTCCTACATGCAACTGTTGACACCACTCCTCCTGCTGTCCTTTAGAGTTACTATCCTCCACCAGACTAGGCGAGGAAACAGGTTCTACTGCCTGTATGTTGTTGTTACAAACAGTATACAGCTTTGCTACGGTAGCATACCGGGGTAACTTTGCTTCTTCTGCCCCACAATTTAACACACGGATTGGTACTCGTCCCTTGCGTACATCCACCACCCCTCTGGCTGTCAGTAGTGTAGGTCTGTGTTCTGAAAATACCGGCTCTACAACTGCCTGGTATTCCTGTCCTCTACAACCTATCGCTGCTCGACACCATATCATCATTTCACTATTTGGTGGTATTACAATAGGAACCGAGTCTATTACCCGCACACTGCCAATTTCTCCCCAGACAGATTTACCTGTTGCTTGTGGATGAGGGCTCGGATCTCTCGTTGGATGACTCTTGTCCGCCCATAACCAGCAGTTTGAGAAATCTGTCGGAGTAAAAACAACACTTCTCCAAAGCAGTTTTCAATAACATTTGTACCAATAACCATGTAAGGGCATTTTTCATTAGGATTATCTTCAACTACAAATAACCCTTGACCTTTCAACTCCTCCCTCCCCAACTTTATTGTAGCTGCTCTGTACCCCACCTGTTTCTGTGGTTGGCCATTAGCTGCAATAATATAAAAATTAGGGTTTGGGGGTTCAAGATCATCATCAGACCAATACTGCTTATAAAGGATATGCGGGATCGTAGTAACCTGCGACCCGGTGTCCAATAGGGCCGACATGGGAATTCCTTCTAGTGTAATGTTGAGGTACGGACGGCCTCCCACGTACCGCTTACACCAGTCTTTTGGGCCCAGTTGCTCTACTCCTGGGAGTTGGCCCTCGGACCCAGGAATCTCGTGTTTAAAGGGCATCCTCTTTCAAAGTGTCCTGGTTTGTTGCATCGCAGGCAGATGGGTTGTCCTGAAGAATCTGTGTAATCCCTGGCTCTGCGTTGGAATGGTGCGTTGGTCCCCTGCGCGGGCGACCCGGTTCTGCGTTGGAATGGTGCGTTGGTCCCCTGCGCGGGCGACACGGGTTTTCTCTGCATCCATGGGACATCCTCAGGGCTATCAGCTAGTTGAATTTTGCTTGGTGGTGGTGCCCCAGGCATATTTTGCAAGAGCTTTAGTACGTAGTCCATGTTTTTAGTTAACTGCAGCACCTGGTTTTGCATGTTATCATTTGCTACAGCTTGACTCTCTGCTTTTGCAGGTTCTGCAGAAATAGGTTTAAAGTCTATGGAAGAAGCATTAGCCTGCCAGGATTGGTTGGCAGGTTCTGCAGGTGTTGGATCTCTTAGCACAGTTATAGCACGATCTTTTAAGTCACTAAAGTTCACTGTTGGGTGATCCAATACCCACATATGCACTTGTTGGCGGTGATAGTCTGATCTTAATCCTTCTGTAAACTGCTCAGCAAGCATTTTATCCTCTTCCAGTACACTTGCCGGGTCTACCTGTTTCAAGGACCAGAGTGCTCTTTGTAAACGGAGGGCATAGTCTCTGATGGTATCCTGTGGTCTCTGCTTACACTGATAAAACAGCATCCTCAATTCAGACTGTGTGCGCTTCTCAAATACCATTTTTAGCTTATCAAACACTTTGACAGCAGAGTCCTTGTCAGCATTTCTCCAGGACTCAGCCTCCAGCTCCGCTACGCCTATTAATTGTCCCAGCACAACGGTAGCCTGTTGCTTCTGTGTCATAGCATACATTTCCAGCATTGCACACATCTTATGCTTAAATGTTGCTAACGTACCAGGTTTACCTTCATATGACGGTAACCACTTGGCACCCGGTACATACGGCATGGTTATAGGCATTATTTGGGCTGCTGCTTCAGGTACTGCGTTCTCGCCATTTCCCCTGTCAGGGACCCACACATCATCCGTGTCACTCATGGTGAGGCCCCCCTAGTTAATGGCTGCCAACCTGTAAGATGAAAACTGGTTTCTTTAGCCGTTGGCGGCTCTGCAGCTGGAGCGGGCACCTCAGGTCTCTCTCTAACAGGGAGCTGCGCTTTCCTCAGTCTCTCCGGCAGAGTGGAAGGGGGCGGGGCTTATCTTCCCGCACTTTTTCCTGCTGTGACGCAGCTGTAATTTCTGAGGCGGTGTAATGGCGGCCGCACAAACAGTCAATTAAATAAAGTCTTAAGGCGCACTTCACCTGGTAAATACCAGGCTGGTTTGAATCCTGTTCGTGACGCCAGAAAAATGATGAGGCCAGGGCTGTCTGGGGGTACTCGGTCACCGGGTCTGCTGAGTAGGGAGTCACAGGTGGACGGTATCCCGGTGCCGTGCCCTGGGGATCATTTGAAGGGGGTTGTGAGGGAATTATTTACAGGGGGGGACGTGACGCCACCTGTAGTGTCCGGTAATTTGGTACCAGCGCTGCCAGCCGGCCGCTGAGGTGATGGGGGGGCAGCAAAGTGTGGTACAGCTCCCCACAGGTGGAGCTTTACCTCAGGGCAGCAATAAAGGAAGATGGTGAGGGAGAGCAGTGAAGGAGGAAGATGGTGGGTTATAGCCAATGAACAGTCACACATACACACAGGGATAGTTGTTCCGGTACCTTTTACTGGTAGTCACAAAACAGGTACAGTTCTGAGTAATAACCAGGTCCCTGGTGCAATTTAGGATCAGCTCCTTGGAAGGATTTGAGGCCTCCTTTATCTCTATTCTTTGCCTTGAGGGATGAGTCTTGCCTGAGTTTGAACTCTCCAATTATCTATTATCTAAAACTAACAATTAGGCCCTTCTGTGGGAACCCGGTTTATCCTGTGGCCCCTGGTCCTCTGTTTGGTTAGTTTTTAATGTCTTTACTATCTTCCTTCAGGGCTAAACTTCACCTGAAACTGCTGGGCTTTTTACTGTGGCTATACAAGCCCACAGCATCGGACTCCAGTGTCCGGTTGTGCTCAAGGGGAATGTCTTTAATCCCTCTTCTTATTCCCTACCTCTTCTCCTTGCCTCCGGCCCCTTCCCTGGGGTGTGAACAGCTGACAAAATGGTCCCTTCTGGTCCTGGCATCAGTCTTTTCCAGAGACCAGCAGCTTTGCCTCCATCTTTCTCCTTTCCTCACACGAACTAACTGCCTAGCAACTGTCTCCTAGGACCAACTGTCTCCTCCTCTCAGCCTGGATCTCATTAAAGGGGAACTGACTTAATGCAGCCAGTAGAGCTCCCCCTTCAGGTCTGGAGTGGAAGGTGTTGTGTGCTGAACAAACCAAGGTGTCAATCCTTCCTTGCACCAGTGTAACCTGTGGCAATCCCCCGCAGGGGTGCCACATAAGCATATATACTGTATTTATCTTTATCAATCGTTAAAATTTGTAATCCGATTATTTAATGTTAATATCTGATTTATCTGGGTTTTTTATTCAGAAATTATAAATTAGGTAGTTGTTTTCAACATGCACATCTGTTATATGATATCACAGATGGAAAGAACAGACAACACAAATACCAGCTTCGATGAAACGGTGGTCATCTCGTTGACAAATCTTTGTGACTCTGACGTACTAATTGATCCAAATTTAAATGTAGGAGATTCTTATGAAGACACAGATTTTGAAGATGAGGTTATAAATCTTCAGGTAAAGTTTTTAATTTCTTAGTTTCAATAAAGTTGAATCTCCCACAAAACAAGATAATTATTTTTAATTGGATTATGTGCATATTATCTTTGCAGGACATATTTGAAGAAGCTACGCAAGGGGGGGGGGGCAAGATCATGAAAGCAATCAACTTATATTGGTACAAGATGACGAAGCACGGAATCCTCTCTTGGTGTTTGAACAAAACAATCTCAGTAATGTTAGTATAGAAGAAATGGTACTTCCTCAGGTATAATTTTATTATTATTGATTTCCTTCAATTACTTTTGATAAAATATAATTAAAGGTGGCTTTACACGTTGCAAAATCACACACAATATCGCTTGTACATTATGCTTTACATGAGGGTGCGTCGACATCGTCCAAACGTTGCATAGTGTAATGCTGTGATGGAAACCTCTCAATGGTGTAACTTTGCAGTAGGATGTTTGTATAAAGGTACCTTTACACGCCGCGACGGCAGCCTGGATACATCACGCTACTTCACGTGCACGAGCACGCTCTAACGGCTACAAACGGTCAACGCATCTTCTTTACACGCCGCGACAAGGTGCGCTACGCCACGCTACATCTATAGCTAGCTACATCGCCGGGTGTGTCAAGTAGTCAGCTGTAGCTTAGCGTACCACGTTTACACAGCGCTACAATAAGCTACTATGGGCGGACCAGGTACAGCAGGGACAGCACATAGGCGTGCCACAATCTTGGATTACGAGCCGTCCGTACGATGATAGGACCGCACTAATGATGATGTAAAACGCATGCCCAAGGCTGAAAAGGCAGACAAACGCATGTGAACGTTAAGGACCTTTTTGTGCAAACCTATTCCAATGCGTATGTAAAAATCTACATTTATACGTCATCATATGGGTTTTTTCAGCTGTGGATGTGCATGCGATTCAGACTCATCGTAACCGTCCTGAAATGTAACACAATACTTTGATTGCTACGCTTGCAATAACATGTGACTCGCAAAACGAGTACAGGGCAGGATTAACACCCAAGTATTCTCTGCCGGATAGGGCAACAATGGTAACAGTTATTCTCGAATTGCACTCGGAATAGTCTCACAGCAGTGTGCCTCTAACTTTAAAGGGAACCTGTCAACTGGTTTTTGTTAACCGATCAGAGAACAGCATAATGTGTACATACAGACCCAGAATCCGGGGATGTGTAACGAACATTATCGACTTTCTTTCATTTGTATTCTAAATGTTTTTAAAGAGATGCAGATTTATATGTCTGATTAGCGAAGGACTTTTTGAAGCAGGCCTAGTGGACTGCAAGGGGACTAATAATGATAATCTTTAGCTGATTATCCGTGAATTTAGCCAAACAACTTGAAGCAGCCCATTACCTGCCACATCTTTAAAATCTTATTTTTGTGTCCTATATTATGCTATTCGCAGAAAAGTTTTAGAAATAAAGGAAAGTCTTTCTATTTTAACACATTAATTTTTCCAATTTATCCAATAATGCTACATTATTGTTTTATAAATATATATACAAAAGAAAAGGTTAAATGTTATTTAAATACTCAATTGATATCCCTGTATTCGTTTTCTTTAACAGAGCGACACTAGCAATGGACAGTATCATGGACATGTCGTGCAGTCCCAGGATTACAACGGTTGTTTTCCTAACAATCCATTGCTTGTCGATAATATTCAATACATTGATTTTGAAAATCCGTTTCCAGAAAATAGAATTGGAACAGTTCATTGGTGCCAATGTAACCATTGTGTAATAATGACGAGTAATACTGAGTCTATTTGTTGTAGAGAAATCCAAAACGCTGTTCCTTTTCTGGAAAACGGTTGCATAACACTTCACGACTTTTTCAAGTCTTTTTTTGAAAACTATTATACTATTAATGTCGTAATGGGTACATTTCGATCTTCCTCACGTGGTCCCTCTCGTAGATACCTCAACAGGTAAATAACATATTATGTCAAAAAGTCAAAAAATAAAACAAAATTATTATTATTTTATTACTTTTTGTTTAGGCATTCAAAAATGTTTTAATGTGAGAAATTACATTATAATCAATGTAGAATGAGGTCAATGTCCTTGTGCTAAATACTAACTAAACCTAATATTTCACATCACTTTATTTGGGCGACACGGAGGGCACAGCTGTTAACAATGACATCAATAATTTATTAAAAATTAGATTAACACCTTTACCTAAAGGACCGACAGAGCTTCCTCCACATCCTTTTCTCTAAATCTATTTACTTTTCAAAATTTTGAATAATTTTTTATATGTCCAATGAAATCTATATATTTGCATTATGTACGAGGGAGGAAAAGAAGTCACGGCTTTCCTCTTCCATCAGTCTCCTTACTGATAATCAAAGTGATCCTGAGCCCACAATACAATCCCACATCACCTTCTTAATTACCCATGCAGATTGTTATACGGCTTTCAAGAACCAATGTATCTTAAAAAAACTCAGTGGCGATATTTGCCAATCATTGTTTTCTAAACTCATTACGGCAGCTTGCTTGTAATGAGTAAACAGAATGAGGCGGCCCTGAGTGAAGCTGTACAGCCGCCTTTTCCTTAATTATGCACGTCATCATGTGAGTGGTAAACATCACCGAGGCAGCTCGCTTCATACTTTGGTCGGTGAAGACGTTATGACTTCTATTACATCATACCGGATTAAACACACATACTATGAACAGAGCTGCGTCTTGGATGTTTACCACGCAAATGCGTGTGTGCATACTTAGCGTCAAGGCGGTTGAAAGTGCCACACAGGCACGCTATGAAAAGGCTACCTCAAATTACATTGCCCTTTTTCATTGTGTGACGGTAACATATTAAATTAGTTAAATTATGAACTCGTATTAGAGATATTACACAAATAATAATCAATGAACAGAGGTAATGAAGCAAATGTAATATTTTAATTGTGATCTGTATACTACAACATTAAAACGAGGGTAAGTTGAAAAAATTTCAAATAATAGGTCTTATTCATCTTTCAAGAAAATAGTCAAGAACAGATATTTTATTCTTGTTTAAGATGGATGATTCTTAAAACGAGTAATTTTGGATTGCTTGATGAACTCTTTGTTCGGTTGTTCCAAAAGAGCCAAGTTTTTTGGTAAACTTTCTTTTCTCGATTCCCAAGAGCTGGTCATGGTACCATTAGCAAATTTCAAAACATTAACAAGTATATCTTCAACAAATTTTAGATCCGTTTTGGAATAAACGTCACGAACCATCCAACGTTTTTTTATTTTGGATACATACAGTTTGGTTCTATGTGTTCCTAATGATTCGGTATTGCTACGTTCCACCGTCACTATTGCTCGTGACTTGCCGGTGTTATGGTTGTGTGACAGTGCAGCTATTTTTGTACGTGCCTCCATACCATCCATAGAGAAATGGATCCTTTTTGTACGATACTTTAAAGCCATACTGTGGAAGTTTTCCAAATTACCGGTGTGGCAATTGTGTGTCAAATGAGTTAACTCTTTCATTAGTCGATCATTTTCAACTACTTGTTTGATGTTTTTAAAGGCCAACGATTCGGGATTAATCCAAACAATTTTTTGTTCATGGCTATCTTCAACAATAGCTTCATGACTACAATGTGTATAAACATCACCTTCCCATTCGTGTTTGTTGATGATATGTTTCAATACTGATAGCCATTTTGCTTTCAGTAGTGATTCATTATTCTCGCATGTCTGGATACACCACCAGAAGTGATTTACAATTTTGTCGATCCACGGTATTATTGGTTTGCATAAAGCCTTTGAACTGTACTGGACAAGTTTTTTGCGGATGGATTTGGCATAATGCCATACATCAAACTGATGTTTTATCTGTCCAAATTCTGTCCGCATTATTTTCCGAATCCCAACGTGTCGATCAGATGCAAATATTTCAATGTCCAAACCGTCTGACATTAGTCGACTCATACAATTACCAAAAGCAAATTTCTCCATCGCTACAGATGAAGTGCACTGAGTGCGTTGCACCACTTCAAAGTCGATAATTTTTTGAGTAGAGCAGTCCATCATCGTATAAACACAATATTTAGCATTGTGCCCGGGACTATCGCACTGTCCATCACCACTAATGATCAATTTTTTTTTTTTTAATGCCAAAAAATGGTTATTCTTTTCAGTCTGCCAAGCTACATCAATCGCTTTGAAAAGGAATTTAGTCTGATATTTGTAAAAACTTGTTTCGGATATTCCAACCAAGCCAAAAAGATCAAAAATTTCTTTGATTTTGCGAAAATTATGACCGCTACATAAAATAGAAGCTGCTAACAACAAATTACCTGTATACAAATTCCCCGATTTTGGTTGTGTATCAAAAATTTTAAATTTATGGCCATTAAAACAATAGTCTTCATCAATTTCTTCTGTAACATTTTGACTATGCAAGGAAATGTCACAGCTAGCATTTGCAAAATCTAGTGCGGCACTCTCTTGAACTGGTAAAATAGGCTCTATACCATCAATGCTGTCACACTCATTATCTTTGACGGATAGGAAAAGTGGTCCTTGAAGGTGTACTTTTTTTTTAAGAGGAGATTGGAATTCAGCAATGGGTGTATAAGCACCGATGTAACTTGACTTTCCATCAGCCATATTATTTTTAACAGGTGTTGATGTAAATATATTTGGTTGTTGATGCAGCGTAGCACTGTAATCGTGATGCATTTTAAACACTACTTCAGAATTTAAAAAATTAAATTCTGTTTGTGTTCCTACAGTGGAAAACATGTTTCCTGTTACATTTTCTTCAGAATTATCGGTGAAATCATTTGAATTAATTAAAGTTTGTGAAGTTGTACTTTTATCGCTATAATTTTTCCGTTTCATTGCTCTTTTTTTTTTGAGATTCTCCATGATATAGCTTTGCCCTTTTTCCAGTACGGGAAAAATGGTTGGTAAAGCCTCCCTTTTCAACTCTTTGACCCCACAATTGTCCTGGTATGCATCGTCACTAAAGTGTTTAGAACACAAACGATAATCAGGTGTTTTTTTAGCCTGAAAAATTTTTTCAGCAAGAAGATCCAGATTGTTAAATTTTTGGCAAGTTTGGTTCAGCCATGCTTTTATTATTTCCAAATTTTTAGGAAAGCAATGCAGACTAATCTTTTTATCTGTATCCTTTTTGGTAGTTCTGCTCGTACAGTTGTTAATCACACAGCTAGGCATTTTCCTTTTTTATTTATTCTAAAAAAAAAAAAAAAAAAAAAAATTAAAATTATTCCGAAACTGATAAATAGACTATATTCGATACAGTTACTATCCTTTCAAAATTTATAATCAGTAGTAATATATTTTAACACATGTATATTCATATATTTTTAGACATATATCTATCTATATGTATTTGTATAAAAAGAAATAGATATTGTATATAATATTTTAAAAAATTATTATATATATATATATTTTTATATATATATATATATATATATATAAGAATATATATTACGTGTAATTTTGTCAAAATCGTGTGTGTAAAATTACGTTTCTAGAGATTTCCTACAGCTTCATATATGGTTTACATGTTGATTTAATGAAAAAATAATTATTTAAGAACATAATAACGATATAGTTTCAATAGGAAAATGTAATTTAAAGATCTTTTATATTATATTTACAGGCAACTACGGAAAACAGTCTACCGAGCTTTTACTTTTTGGGTACACGGCTACCTAGGACTCGGGAATCGTCGGCCAATACCAGCCTGTGTTGTAAATAAAATACGGTTAACTTACCCTGATCCTCAGGCGGAGTATACAGGTTTCCAATTCGAAGCAGATATGCCTGCCGAATTTATGGCCTATGAATAACAATCAGAAATATTTTTAGTTTAAATTGTGACAATAATACTTTCTGTGTGAGCCAAATTTTATATTTAGAATTTGTGATTAGAATTATTGTTCAATAGAAAAAAAAAGTTCGATCAAGTTCCTATTTTCTTTATCAATAACAAATTTATGTTGATATTCCATAATACTAATTGTGTTATAAAATGAAAAAATTTTCTATCTTGTTAGTATTCTTGAATTCAAACAAGTTTTAACCCTACGGTTATACTCCAAAAATTTAAACAATTATTTACTCACGTTTAAGCAGAGGGTGTGAAAAGCAGCAGACCTGATTGTTATACAGTCACCAGCACAGGTATACAGCACCAAGCATAGGTATACAGCCCCCGTCAATGTACTATCCATACAGCCTCCCGCTTTCAAAGATTGTAAAGAGTATCCAGAGCCCTTCACCAACACCACCAACACAACACCCCGCTGCAGTCATCTCACCCTCTGTCTTCATATACCCCCGTGGGTCCTACATTCCTCTGTCGCTGTGTCACGGGTAAAAACGGAGTGTCGGATCATCAATGTAGGCATGTTATGCGACGACCGTGTTAGTCGAATTCCACCTTGGATTCATCTATGAAGGACTGCCGGACAAGAGGTGTTATGAGAAGACGACGGAGGTTGAGATGACTGTATCGTTGTTGGGCTTTTTATAATGTTTAGCAGCAGTAGGTGGTCTGTTAAGATAGTGCACTGCTCACCCTCCCGCGTTAGGCAGTGCCCACAAGGACTCATCTACTATGCCTGCCACCTTCAGGCGCACTATACATATCAACGAGAACCAAATTTGTCCGCACGCCACACCGGGTGAATTGAAGAATTTCACCTTGTAGATCACCATTGAAACTCACACTTACCCGACTATTAATTAGCCGTCGAACAAACGGTAGTTGGTGTCGTCATTACGGACGGCTTGATAAATTACAGGACATTCACAGCACGGCACAATTTCGGAACAGCCTCATAAAGACACATCCCATGAATCAGCGAAGACTGGCTTACACAAGCGACACAGCAAGACGTGAAAAAAAGAACAAACAAAAGTGTCATTGACAAAGAAAGATATTTTCAATGTACAGAGGATATATTTCTGTGTTGTTATATTTATGTTATTTACTTTTTTTATATAAATTCTGCAATAGTTATTGCGTTTGTTTTTTGTAACATTGTTTATCGATGTGGCTGTTTTCGTGTGTGTGTGTGTGTGTGTTTTTTTATTTTTAATTTTGTACACTGATACTTAAGTTGTCTGGATTGAACTGCCTTCTAATGTTTTAGAAACTGAGCAAGCGTATAGATTCTTTACCGCTGAACCAGGGTAAACAGTGCCAACCAAAGACACGGTGTATAGCGTGCCAACCTCAGAAACTGTGTATACAGTGCTAACCACAGAGCCTGTATATACAGTACCAACCTCAGAACCAGTGTATACAGTGCTACCTTAGACACGGTGTATACAGTGCTAACCACAGAGCCTGTATATACAGTGCCAACCCCAGAGCCTGTGTATACAGTGCTAACCACAGAGCCTGTGTATACAGTGCTAACCCCAGAGCCTGTGTATACAGTGCTAACCACAGAACCTGTGTATACAGTGCTAACCACAGAGCCTGTGTATACAGTGCTAACCCCAGAGCCTGTGTATACAGTGCTAACCACAGAACCTGTGTATACAGTGCTAACCACAGAGCCTGTATATACAGTACCAACCTCAGAACCAGTGTATACAGTGCTACCTTAGACACGGTGTATACAGTGCTAACCACAGAGCCTGTATATACAGTGCCAACCCCAGAGCCTGTGTATACAGTGCTAACCACAGAGCCTGTGTATACAGTGCTAACCACAGAGCCTGTATACACAGTACCAACCTCAGAACCAGTGTATACAGTGCTACCTTAGACACGGTGTATACAGTGCTAACCACAGAGCCTGTATATACAGTGCCAACCCCAGAGCCTGTGTATACAGTGCTAACCACAGAACCTGTGTATACAGTGCTAACCCCAGAGCCTGTGTATACAGTGCTAACCACAGAGCCTGTGTATACAGTGCTAACCACAGAGCCTGTGTATACAGTGCCAACCCCAGAGCCTGTGTGTACAGTGCCAACCTCAGAACCAGTGTATACAGTGCTACCTTAGACACGGTGTATACAGTGCTAACCACAGAGCCTGTGTATACAGTGCTAACCCCAGAGCCTGTGTATACAGTGCTAACCCCAGAGCCTGTGTATACAGTGCTAACCACAGAGCCTGTGTATACAGTGCCAACTTCAGAACCTGTGTATACAGTGCTACCTTAGACACGGTGTATACAGTGCTAACCACAGAGCCTGTGTATACAGTGCCAACTTCAGAGCCTGTGTATACAGTGCCAACCCCAGAGCCTGTGTATACAGTGCTAACCACAGAGCCTGTGTATACAGTGCCAACTTCAGAACCTGTGTATACAGTGCTACCTTAGACACGGTGTATACAGTGCTAACCACAGAGCCTGTGTATACAGTGCTAACCACAGAGCCTGTGTATACAGTGCTAACTCCAGAGCCTGTGTATACAGTGCTAACCACAGAGCCTATGTATACAGTGCTAACCACAGAGCCTGTGTATACAGTGCTAACCACAGAACCTGTGTATACAGTGCTAACCCCAGAGCCTGTGTATACAGTGCTAACCACAGAGCCTGTGTATACAGTGCCAAACACAGAGCCTGTGTATACAGTGCCAACCACAGAACCTCTATATACTGAACTAGCCTGACAGCCAACATATGCAGGGATAACAACAGAGTTTATGTATTTGCATACATATATCAGTATACAGACCGTATAATGCAGCTACCATTAGATTATAAAAAAGATGTAAGTATAGCTTAAAATAGATAGATATATATATACCCATTAATCCAATTAATTTTTTCCTTCCCTGTATAGATAAAAATAGGGGATACACATGTTATTTAACATACTTTGTAATAATTTTTCCTCCTTATCGTTGGTGGGACAATGGAGGGCTGTGAAAACAGCCTTTATTGAAACTGCAATTGATCGCTACTCCTGCTCCGCTGGGGGTAATGAGCTGCAAATCGCGTCACTGCAGCTTATTACAGAGAAGCTGCCTTGATATCCGCGCATGCGCAGTAGATTATTGAAGCCAGCAGTACACCCAAATGAGTGTACTGCCGTCGCGAAACCGGATATGACGCTTATTACGTCATACCGGTTAAAACGCCCATACGATGAGGAGAGCCGCCTCTCTGTTGTTTTGCCCGCCCATCTCGGCGTGCATAATTACTTGCAAGGAGGTGCAGAGCGGCACACAGGCCCGCCTGCTCCGGCTTTAAAATTGATGTGAAACGCCCAGAAATGAAATATGAAAAGTATGATTTCTGAAGAATGCCCCAGCGGTTTGGCAAGATACATGGATGGATGGCAGCAGCTGCACAAGCTGCATCTATAGGTATGAAGGGATGTGTGGTTTGCTTCAGGGTTTAGGGTCACTTTAAGCAAAAATATAAGAAAAAAAGAATTCCACATGTTTCAGACTTAATTTAAGTTTATTTCTTCATTTGATTGGGCATGGCAGGACTAAAATCCGTGCCCCATGTGGATAGGAGATTGGCATGGTGAGCTAGATTCCATTCAATTTTGTTAAATGTATTACATGGACATTGCCCTGTAGGCTGCCAGTATGTCTTTTACCTTTCTGACAACTTGCTTGTATTCTGTACAGAGGTGAATAAAGCATGAAACAAATCCAGTGAGTGCTGTATCTTTATTATATTCATTGGATATAGAAGACTTGATTTAATATAGGGTCCCACAGACATACAGTGAAGGAAATAATTATTTGATTCCTTGCTAATTTCTAAGTTTGCCCACTTAGGATAATTTTAACAGTGAGAGATAGAATTTCAGAGATAAAATCCAGAAAACCACATTGTCTAAACTACATAAATGTATTTGCATTTTGAAGAGAGAAATAAGTATTTCATCATTTGAAAGGATCTGTTCATCAGCTGACTAATAGCACCAAAACAATAGCTCTTTTGAGAGCTGAAGAGACATGGACTACATGGAGGGCGGGTGATTGGATCATGGTCTGTCAACTTAAAGCAGGAGTACTCCAAAGCTTGCTACTGCCTGCTACTAAACTCGCAGCAGCATATTTAATTTGCTGGTGCTTCTATCCACATTTTAAAAAGGTGATTTGTTCAATGTAAAATTACAGTACTCCAAAACTTGCTACTGCCTGCTACTAACCTCACAGCAGTGCATTTAATCCGCTGGTACTTCTGTCCACATAACAAAAAGGAAATCTGCCCAATGCAAAACAGCAGTACCCCAAACATTTGCTACTGCTTGCTATTACCTCACAACAGTGCACTTACTCCTCTGGTGCTTCTGTCCACATAAAAAAAGGCTGTTTGCACAATGCAAAACAACAGTACTCCCAAAATTGCTGTTGCCTGCTACTAACCTCACAGTAGTGCATTTCATCCGCTGGTGCCTCTGTCCACATAACAAAAAAGCGGTTTGCCCAACGCAAAACAGCAGTACTTCAAAACGTGTTACTGCTGCTACTAACGTCGCAGGAGTCCATTTCACCCACTATTTTGACTGTGACATCTAGGTAGGCTTGTGCCATCCACACTAAAATCTGCCAACAAAACCCAAAATGCCCAAAAAGCCTGTTGGTAAGGGACAGAGATGTAGACGTGGATGTGGTGGTTTCAGTGGTGTGCAAGAAGACACTGAGTCTGTGTCAGTTGAGATGAAAAAGCATGCATCCATTCTGTTCCTGGAAAAATTTCCCAGTCTGGAACATAAACGTGCATTAGAGCCTGAAGACCAAGAGCAGATTCTATCTTGGATAGCAGACACGGCTTCTAGCAATTTTCAAGCAGCAAGAAATCTTCCATGAACGCACAGTCTAAGGCTAGGGGCAGACTTGATTTTGGAGCCACTTTTCCAGGCAGAGCTAATACCAGACAGCGTTAACGGCAAGCACTGCCTGGAAACGGGGCTTCATAGAAACCCTGAAGGCAGCGTTTCCTGTGCTCTAGTTGATCCTCAAGTATTGTGGACCTATGGCCATTGGTCATTTACTGTGTCCAGAGGTGGAGGCTGATGATAATGAGACATAGTTGCCATCAGGTCAGCCTACAATGTCAACTGGGAAGGAGGATGATATGGAAGACGAGGCGGTCGATGATGAGTCCACTGATCCGACTTGAACAGTGGGCATGCATATCCATGACAGCAACACAGAGGAAGAAGGATATGCAGCACCCACACAGGCACCAAGGGGTCGTTGTGGTTTGCCCAGAGCGACAACTGGGTCAACTGTTCCCAACACCACCCCTGCGGTGGGCCAAGTCAAGGCCAGGGTGCATTCAGCTGCTGTGTGGTGTTTATTTTATGAAAGTCCTTCAGAGAAAAACATTGTAGTCTGTAGCATCTGTCATACCAAGTTGAGCAGAGGCCAGGGCAAATGTAACCTCAGCACCACCAGTATGAGAAACCACATGCAAGGTAAGCACCCGAGTAGATGGGTGGAGCACCAAGGTACCAAATATGCATCTGGGGGTCAAACCACTGCCATGGCGCCTGGGCTACGTCCTTCCAAATCTGCAGTTCAGGAAGCTGATGCTCATACCTCCTGCCTAGAAGCTGCAGTTGCTCACTCACAGCAAACCAACCATATCTACTTCCTTATCCCAGCGAAGTATCCAATTTTTTGTGCTGGAGACCTTGGAAAGAAAGCGTAAATACCCAGCCATGCACCCACAGGCACAAATACTAAACTCCCACATTGCCAAATTTCTAGCTCTGGAGATGTTACCGTTTAGGCCTGTAGAAACACAGTCTGTCCATTATCTCTTGGCTGCAGCTGCCACACAATACAGTGTTCCCAACCGCCACTATTTTGCCCAGTGTGCCGTCCCTGCGTTACACAAGCACGTGTTAAACAATTTGAACCATGCTCTCACCAACACCGTAACTGGGAAGTGCCACCCAACAACAGACACGTTGACAAGTTGATGTCGATAAAGATGATACATTTATGTCAAGGCACACTGGGTGAACTTGGTGGAGGGTTTGACAAAGGTGTAAAGTGGAACATCGCACATTGTACCCACAACAAGAATAGCGGACCCAACATTTGTCAGGATTTCCACCTCTTCATTTTCCAGTTCCTCTCTCCCCTCCTCCTCCTCATCATCCTTCTCAGAATTACCCTCCTCATCAATGCCAAACTGGGACCTGTGCAGCAGTGCATCGGCAAAGTGGAAAAATGCACTGCTGAAGCTAATCTGGTTATGGTCAGTAACCACACACTGCAGTAGAGCTGTGGTAAGCTTTACAACAACAGACTAATCAGTGGCTCTTTCCGCTGCACCTCAATTCGGTCTGGTCATCTGCAATAATGGGCATAACCTGGTGGTGGCTTTAAAGTTCAGCAAGCTGGTACACGTGCCATGCATGGCTCACGTGCTGAACCTAGTTGTTCAGAAATTTAAAAAAACTTACCCTGACTTGATGTACCTTCTTGACAAGGTATTAGTGCCCATTAATGCCATTCCTTCACCACTTTTGCTGCTCTTATAGCGCTGCAAAAGTTCTTGAATTTGTCAAATCACCGACTCATTTGCGACCTGCCCACACAGTGGAACTCTACCTATCATATATTTGGCGAGGCTTAGTGAGCAGCAGAGAGTAGTAGCTACCGTGTTTCCCCAAAAGTAAGACCCTGTCTTACATTAATTTTACCTCCGAAAGTCGCACCCTTTCTTACTTTCGGGGGGGGGGGGTCTTACATTAGGCCAAAAAAATTAACATTTATTAACATGCTGAACAGTATGGTAGTCATCACCAAATAGCAGAATAATACAAATGTATCAAGAATATCTTGTTACTACGGTACCGTATCATCCCACATACGGTAATCCCACTGCAGCCTCCCATAACAGTGCCGTATCCCACTGCAGCCTCCCATAACAGTGCCGTATCCCACTGCAGCCTCCCATAACAGTACTGCAGTACTGTACACACAGACACACACAGCCCCATACACACACACCCATACGGTACCCATACACACACACACACCCATACCTATAGGTACACATACAGTACACACACACAGCCCCATACACACACACCCATGGTTATGGTTATACAGTACACACATTTTCTTACTTTTTTTTTCTCTGGGTCACTTTCGTTTTCCTCTGCGGTGCATCTGTGGGACGCTTCTGCTGTAGGGGACGCTGAGCCAATCAGTAGCGAGCCGGGACTGCAGTGACGTCGGGGCTGGGCGGCCAATCACAGCTCAAGCTGCTGGGCCAATCAGCACTCAAGCTGATGGGCCAATCAGCAGCAAGCCTGGGAGAGCAGTGACGTCAGGGCTGGACACACCGGGGGACACACCGAGGGACAGCGGCGGCCCAAAAGTACGGTACTAAGGGGGGCCTTATATTCCCCAGCGCCCGCCCCCTAGGCAGCCTTACATTCGAGAGGGGCCTTACATTAGCAGACCCCCCCATTCCCCCTACCCTGTCTTACTTTCGGGGGGGGGGGGGGTCTTACTATTGGAGAAACAGAGTAAATACCAACTTCAACATGTCCGTCAGATTGAGAGTCAGCCACCACACGTAACAACTGTCAAGTGGGTGTGCATCGCTGACATTTGGGAGGTTCTCGAGAACTTTGAGTACTGCACGAACCTCGTGAGTGGAGATCAGGCTATTATCAGCATAACCATCCCGCTGCTGTGTCTCCTGAAACAATCACTGCATAAGCTTAAAAATGAGGCTTTGAGTGCCAGCATGTTTTTCATAGAGACAGATTTCAGAAGGAGTGATAATACCCAGCACAATATTTTGAGGCAACATTGGGTGATGCGGAGGAAGATCAGGATGAGGAGAAAGAGGACTTGTTTTACTGTGCTACTGAGGGGTCTCTTAAGGCAACAGATGGGATACCAAACCCAAGCTTCATGTCTGTCCAGACTGGATGGGCTGGAGAGGAGGAGGTGGAAGGTCAGCATGAGGAGAGGATGGGTACTGGTCCTACTGTTGGGAACACCAAAGATTTGCCATATTAAAGATGGCTGGCACACCTCTATGTTGGGTGCTAGCTGGAAAAATACATAAAGTTACTAGATAAATATCCTCTGCACACCAACATCAAAAATTCTAGCGAGAAAAAAGCTAATGGCTGACATGTATTAATGCACAGTGTGAACTGCAGCAAAAAGGCACAGTAGAAAACTACTCAAAGCTTATGTAAGGAATAACATGAGAACTTAGCTGATGTGATGGCCATGACATCCGAGCCCGGTAACCGCTTCAAGGTCTCTCATTCTACCGGGTCCTACTCTAGTCGCCTTATGTCTGCAGTGTGAACTTGCGTTTATGGGTATATGCCACTAAATGCAATTAAAACGTGCTTTTATGGGGTGTGTCTGGAACCAAAGCTACAAATAAAATGCAGTCTCTCCTTGTGGCTACAGGGCGGGGGGGAGAATGCACAGTCCAAAAAATAACGATATGTAATATAGTATATATATGTAATATTAAAGATGGCTGGCACACCTCTATGTTGGGTGCTAGCTGGAAAATACATAACGTTACCTCCCCTGAGGACAGCTAAGGTCATGCCACCTGAGCTGTCATTTGACGACATGAGTTATCCCTCTTTACGATACCGCAGCTCTCGGGTTCTTCTTCAGGGACCAAGGAGATAGAATCTTTGTTCGTCCCCTTGGTGTCTGATGAAGCAGAGCTAAATGTGTTTGTGCTTTTTTCTTTTTAATTAACTTTTGAAAAAAATTTGTCGTGGGCTTCGTCATATTTTTGTATGCAAGCCAGGTACAGCAGGCAGGTAAGGGCTGCCCCCAGCACCCAGCTGCCTATTTGTACCTAGCTGGTAACAAAAATATAGGGAAACCCTTTTTTTAATTTATTCATAAATTTCATTAAATAATTTTAGAAAAGGACATGGGTTTTGCCCAATTTTTGTGTCCAGCTAGGTACAACTAGGGAGCTGGAGGCTGGAATCCGCAGTGCAGAGTGGCCCAAGCTTTCTGGGACTCCCCGCTATGAATTGCAGTCCGCAGTCGCCCCAGAAAATGGCGCATTCACAGAAGTATCATCTTCTGGCGATGTAACCAACTCTTTCAGCGGCCCTAGAGCCTGGTGTCCTGCTGGGTAATAATGAGGTTAGGGCCAGCTTTGTATTATCAGCTGGCCTTAAGCCCAAAATTAGTGGGGTCATGGCAATATTAGACATGAGCACCATGAATTTCTAGTAAAGATTAAAAAAAAACACAGAGAAAAAATGTTTATTAGAAATAAAGCAACGAAACATTTAGAGACTCCATCTTTATTATAAAAAAATCCTCCATCCGACGTAGTCCACATGGATAGCAATGTCTGCTCTGCTACAACTCTCTGCATAGACAAGCGTCTATGCGAAGCGAGAAGCAGGCTTATGCTGACAGTGACAGAGTTCACCCGAGTTCATGGCTTGGACAATGAAATTGGGTGAACCCTGACCGTGTGGACACTCCCAGGATACATGCTGGCACCATACAAACAGCAGGTTAACCCTACAGACACTGGCTTATTAGCAGCACAGAGGCTGCAGATGGTGTTAGTAAGCAGCAAAACCCCACAATTTTTAAAATTTTAACATCTGCTCTGTTTTTACTAATCATCTTGTACCGCTGCTGTCACAGCGGTGCAAGAAAATTGGTTAGTGTACCGGCAAACTGGGAAATTCAAACCCCGCGGGTTTAACAGCTGCAAAGTTTGAATTCACCGGCAAATGCTGTCCGCGGACCTGACGTTTGCTTCAGGACCGTGGACACCATCACACTCACAGGCACCACACACGCACTCACACAGCACACTCGCAGCACACTCACATGCATACAGCCATGCACACTCACCCACACGCACCATACTCGCACCACACACATCCAAAACACGCATTTAATTTACATCACTATCATGCATCAAACACACTCCATGTGCCTCCAGCCTTACACAGCTGTCTGACCCCAGCCTTAATCATAATGAGTACTATGATTAAGCTCTCTGGCACACAAGCATTAAAAATTTGATGAGTGCAAAGAGATTAGAAAAGCACATTCTACTAGGACCAATATTATTCTATCGGCAGCATGACCCAGATTAACTACACCCATGCACGTTTATGGGTTTAAGTGAAATATCGGGCTGCTCTCAGATCACTTCCAACTGTAGTCCGATAAATACCGAGACAGGCAATGGAGGAGATGAAAAGATTAATCTTTCTTTCTTCTTGTCTCTTGTGCTCCTATTCTCTGATGTGCAAGAGAATTTGAGCAATGTATAATGAACAAAGCAGAAGTCCAGCGTATGTGAATTTTAAGACCATATGCATTTTAGGGTGGAGGCACACTGTCATGCATCAAAAACTGAGCATTTTTGATGCATGGCAGTGATACGAGTGCTGTGCGTTTTTTGCATGAGTGTGGTGCGAGGGTGGTGCATGTGGGTTTGTGTGCATGGCTGTATGCATGTGAGTGTGCTGCGAGTGTCAGTGTGTGGTGCGAGTGAGTGTGCTGCTGTCCGCAGACCTGAAGTTTGCTTGGCGGGGTTCCCTAGCATGCCGAGTAATCCAGCCTAGCAAACTTCAGCTCCGCCGACAGCATTTACAGGCGTATTCAAACATCGCTGCTGTTTCAGCAGCGGTGTTTGAAATTATCGGGTTACCCGCACAGCAACCATTCAGCTTTCACCGCTGTGACAGCAGCGGTGAAAGCTGATTAGTAAAATCATCTGGTAAATGCTTTCCATGGTAGTGAAGTTAAATACTTTGCTGTATTTTTGATTCTCATTGCAGATAAAGTGGCCAGCTATGGGCTGCCACCGCCAGCTGCCTAATTTTACCTTGGCTGACAATCCAAATATAGGGAAGGCAATTATTTTTTTAATAATATTTAAATAAATATTTTTAAAAAATGTGTGGGCTTTGTCTTATTTTTTATCTCCAGTAAAGCCCAGGCAGCTGGGGACTGGGATTCTCAGCGTTGCAAAGCCCAAGCAATCTGAGCCCCATATGCTGAAAATCACAGCCCATAGCTGCCCCTGAAAATGGCGCACTCTTTCGCACCCCCAGCTGCCTAATTTTACCTTGGCTGACAATCCAAATATAGGGAAGGCAATTATTTTTTTAATAATATTTAAATAAATATTTTTAAAAAATGTGTGGGCTTTGTCCTATTTTTTATCGCCAGTAAAGCCCAGGCAGCTGGGGACTGGGATTCTCAGCATTGCAAAGCCCAAGCAATATGAGCCCCATATGCTGAAAATCACAGCCCATAGCTGCCCCTGAAAATGGCGCACTCTTTCGTAGCGCTATTTTCAGGCGCTCTACCCGGCTTTTCCAGCAACCCTGGTGGCACACTGAGTAATAAAGGGGTTAATGCCAGCTTTGTATTGGCAGCTGGCACTAAGCCTGAAATTCATTGTGCTAAGTCAATATTAGACCCAGCCACTTATAAATTTCTAGTAAGAAAACAACACAACATTAAGAAACAAACATTTTAATTTAACTAAAGCACAAAATAATTCCCTGGTTCTCCACTTTATTGACCAAATAAACAAACCATTGTGGATAAATCCACAGACAAACATCTTCACTTCTTCTGCATCTCTGTGAGCAGACACACGTCTGCTCACAGCGACTAACAGGCTCAGAATGTCACCCAGGAGCAGTGAGAAAGGTCATCTAAGTGCACAACTGAACAGCGTCAGTTGTAAAATCAGGTGACCCCATGAACTACATCACACGGCACATGGATCCCAGCCATGAAGTTAGTGCGTCTCTCGCTCACTTACCTTGTACCATCATGCTGTTCATGGGGTCACATGAGTTCACTGCTGATGGGGCTCAGCTGTTAAATTAGATGGCCTTTCTCACTGCACCCAGGTAGTGTGAACCTGTTAGTCGCTATGAGCAGATGTGTCTTCTCACAGAGATATAGCAGAGCTGAAGATGTTTACCTGTGGATTTATCATTGGTATTTTTTTGTCATTAAAGATGGCAACTAGGGATGTGCTTTGTGTTTTATTTTAATCAAAATGTTTTTTTCTCTGTAAGGGTGTTTTAATTAAAGTTTATTAGAGATTCATAGTAGACAGGTCTAATATTGGCCTGACACTATGAATTTCGGGCTTGGTGTTAGCTTCCAATACAAAGCTGGTACTAACCCCTTTATTACTCAACATGCCACCACTACCCACCAGGGCTGCTGGAGTTTAGGTACAGCGCCAAAAAAGGGTGCTTTTATGAATGTACTATTTTCTGTGGTGTTTGTGGACTGCGATTTGAAGCGGGGGAGCCATAAAGCTTGGGCCACCACATGCTGAGGATTATAACCACTAGCTGTCTAGCTGTACCTGGCTGTAAACCAAAATACGGTGAAGCCCCACATAATTTTTTTTAATTATTTCATGAAATTTATCAAATATTTAAAAGAAGGATTTCCTATATTCTTGGTTTCCAGACAGGTAAAAATAGGCACCTGAGGGTAGGACACTGCCTGAATCCGCCTGCTGTACCTGGCTGGCATACAAAAATACGGCAAAGCCTCAAGTAATTTTTTGAAAATTATTTTAAGAAATAATTTTATAGAAAAGGCTCAACTGTGTCGTGGTCTTGGTGCTTTTTTGTGCAGGAAATGGAGATGAACACATTGAACCCAAAACCATGCAGTTTTGTGTCAAAATTGCACTAAAATAAGCATGAAATCTGCGACAAAAACTGCATTGCCGTTTTGGTGCTTTTTTTGGCCAAGAGATGCAGATGACCACACTGAACAAAATGCATGCAGTTTTATACCAAAATTACACCCAAAAAATGAAATCTATAGCAAAAAACGTTTCTCGTTTTTGTGCTTTTTTTAAGCAGGAGATGCATATCTGTGCACTTTATTTGTGCTGAGACTCAAAAATACAGCAAATACCAGCCTGCACATTCTAGCATATAGAATGTATGGGCAGTTTCCATATCACTCCAAAAGCCATGTACAGACACCCATTCTCTGACAGCATCTGTGATTGACTGTTGGGTCCATCTGCAGTGAATATCCAGAAAGTTAATGATTGGCCGTGGAAGTAAAAGCGGATGGCGGGACACAGTAAGTATGAGCTGCCGTTTAATAACTATTTGCTTTCTTTTTGCAGCCCCCCCATCACCCATCGCATAACTTTAAAGTTCCAGATTGCGGTTCAGACTCAAGTTTGAATTACGTTCGGCCCCAAACTTGGACTTTGAGAAAAGCAAGTCCATCATACCCGAACATCGGTGGTTTTGCCCATCACTAATGCTGACTGAAATGTTCTGAAATTATTTCTGGGCATAATTTTTAAGGAGTTTCTCGCTCTTGCTCTCTTTCTCTCTCTCACTTTAATTAATTAAAAATAAATACTGTAATATACTCGTGTATAAGCCGACCCGTGTATAAGCCGACCCCCGCCGACCCCCTACTTTTGCCCCCAAAACCTGGGAAAACCTATTGACTCGTGTATAAGCCGAGGGTGGACCCCAGCACAAGTATACAGCCCACAGCAGTGTGGTATACAGCAGCCTCCGCAGTGGTAGTATACAGCAGCAGCCCCAGTGGTATATACAGCAGCAGCCCCAGTGGTAGTATACAGCAGTCCCAAAGGTATATACAGCAGCCCCAGTGGTAGTATACAGCAGCAACCCCAGTGGTATATACAGCAGCCTCCCCAGTGGTATATACAGCAGCCTCCCCAGTGGTATATACAGCAGCCCCAGTGGTATATACAGCAGCCCCAGAGGTATATACAGCAGCCCCAGTGGTATACAGCAACCCCAGAGGTGTATACAGCAGCCCCAGTGGTATACAGCAGCCCCAGAGGTGTATACAGCAGCCCCAGAGGTGTATACAGCAGCCCCAGTGGTATACAGCAGCCCCACAGGTATATAGCAGCCCCAGAGGTATACTGCAGCCCCAGTGGTGTATACAGCAGCCCCAGAGGTATACAGCAGCCCCAGAGGTGTATACAGCATCCCCAGAGGTGTATACAGCAGCCCCAGAGGTATATAGCAGCCCCAGAGGTGTATACAGCAGCCCCAGAGGTATATAGCAGCCCCAGAGGTGTATACAGCAGCCCCAGAGGTGTATACAGCAGCCCCAGAGGTATACAGCAGCCCCACAGGTATATAGCAGCCCCAGAGGTATACAGCAGCCCCAGTGGTATACAGCAGCCCCAGAGGTGTATACAGCAGTCCCAGAGGTATATAGCAGCCCCAGAGGTATACAGCAGCCCCAGTGGTATACAGCAGCCCCACAGGTATATACAGGCCCCAGCAGTGAGTTATATATGCCTCCAAATGCTGGCACTCGTCCCCCTCCGTTATAAGCATCCTCCCCCTGGCTGCTTAAGTTACCATCCCTGGTCTCCTGCTCCGCGCCAGTCCTCCACGCTCCCGTCCTCTGCTGCATCCGGGGTCCCCGGCCAGTAGCGATGACATCATGCGACCGGCCGGTCACATGACCCCGGATGCTGCCGAGGATGGAGCATACAGGGATGGTAACTTAAGCAGCCGGGGGCGGGGGGGGCTTATAACGGAGGGGGACGAGTGCCAGCATTTGGAGGCATATATGCACTTCCCCCTGCCGCTGATTGACAGGGGGAAGCAGTGCATATATAATGAGAGGCCTCACGTGACATGGCCGCTCATACAGCAGCCTCCCCCCGCCTCCTCCAGCCTGAGTTACCGTATTGACCTGTGTATAAGCCGAGGGGGGGACTTTTCAGCCCAATTTTTGGGCTGAAAAACTCGGCTTATACACGAGTATATACGGTAATCATGACAGACTGTACACTGATTACACAGTGATTCGAAAACCTTATAATACAGTAGCAGCACCATTTTTTACGTAGAGGTTTAAGAATGGAAGTGTGAATTAGGTCTTTTTTGCAAAAACATCGACTAAATTAATCTTCTGTTTCTCTTTCAAAACCAAACAGCAATAATAACCACAGTCAGTATGTTCTGTACATATGTAACATCTTTCTGCTGTAATATTTTGCTGAGTCTCTTGCTCTCTTGGGCTTTCAAATGCTCACTTATAATTGAGCTGCAGGAATTTATTATCCATTTTGCAGTCAGGGTTGAGATCCAAAGAAAATCAAACTCCAGAGTATTTTAAATACCTTTCTCAGGTGCACACCAATCATTTTTAAATGGTTTTCTAATAAAGCATATTTTGCAGCACCATGGAGTCTTTCCCTGGTATACCAACTATATCTCTAAGTTCCCTAAAGGTGGATTATATGTTGCTATGCGAGATAAAATCATCGTTCCGAATCACTAAGGCATTTTACAAGGGTTTTTGTAAAGCCTATTATTTTATTTTTATGTTGCAGAATGATTGCTGTTTTTTCTCCTATTCACTTATAATGTAGCTTCATCCCATTATGGGAAGTTGTTAGATCTTGTCCTGATTTCCTGTTCAGACCTCAATTACTGACAATTCTGCTGAAATAAAATAAGTGCTCTTTCTCTTATCTCTCTTTGTGTAATTGCATCTTAAAAATGACCATGGTCCACTCTCCCGCCTACTGAGCATATGTTTAAGAAATATTTGATCTACCTTTTCTTCTGCAAATCTGGCATGATTGAGCAATCATGATAGGCTATAAAGATACTGTACTTGGCCACTTATGAAGTGATAGCGGAACAGCCAAGATAATTCCTATTAATGTGCAGATAAACATCAGCAACCACTCAAAGGAGAAAGAATGAACATTTTGGGTCTAATTCATTATTGCATTTGTGTCGGTGTTTTGTCATGTTTTTTGTGTTTCGCATCATTTTGTGTAAGGGCCCTTTCACATCAGCGTTTTTTTCAAATCGTGGCAGATGCAGTGAAGAAAACGCATCTGCCGCGATTACCGCATACCGGCTGCACTTGCGGCACGGTTGCGGCGCGGTTGCGGTAAACGCCATACAAGGTATAGGCGGACTTGCGGCAAGTGCGGTTTTGGCACTTGCGGCAGGTGCGGCCGCGAAAAAACCCGCGGCTGACAGCATTTTTTTTCGCGGCCGCACCTGCCTCAAGTGCCGAAACCGCACTTGCCGTACCTGCCGCACCCTTACCGCAAGCCCCATAGATATTGCATGGGGCTTGCCGCAAGTGTGCCGCAAGTGTCGCGGTTATGCGTTAAACGCGGCAGATGCATTTTTTTCACCGCATCTGCCGCGAATTTCAAAAAACGCTGATGTGAAAGGGCCCTTACATTCATTTTTCCATTTGCACTTTTTTTTAAAGTATATTTCATATGTATTTATATATATATTCATTGTATTCATATGTGTTCACTTTTCCATTGTAGGCGGAGAATAGAGTTTACAGTTGTTTTTTAAAAAAAGTCGTCATCTTCAGGTCCCCTCTGGAGTGATGCTATGTAAGGCTAGGGTCACACTTGCGTTTTTTTCATGCTTTTTTGGAGACCTGCGTTTTTAAAAAAGCATGTAAAAACGCACCCATAGGCCCCCCATATTAAAAAGCGCATGCCCTAATAGCAAAAACGCATGTCTTAATAGCAAAAACGCACGCCTAAAGTGCCATGCGTTTTTGGCATGAGTTTTTGCACTTTTGTGAGTAGCTGACATCAAAAACGCATGCAAAAACGCATGGTACATTAGTACCATTTAGTACCATCCAAAAATGCATGCGTTTTCCAAAGGGGCCCATGTTAAAAAATGCATGCGTTTTCTAAAAAACTATTAGGACATCTATTAAGACATGCGTTTTTGCTATTAGGGCATGCATTTTTTAACATGGGGGCCTATGGGTGCGTTTTTACATGCTTTTTTAAAAACGCAGGTCTCCAAAAAAGCATGAAAGAAACGCAACTGGGACCCTAGCCTTTGTTGTAAAAATCATGATCCATGTTGATGAATTGTCCACAAAGCAAATACTAAAAATTTCAAGTGATGAATCAGACCCATAGTTTTCATGAAAAAGGCGATAAACTGTGTTTCATACCAAAACAACTGTGCAGTGAATTTTTTAGGGGTTGTTATCTCATGAACACTATTCCTGGACAGTGAGTGATAAATAGCGATAATTAAATCTGCCAAGATTCAAATTTGCAAAAATCACTTGGATTTGAAAGGGAAATTGAATTTGACTTCATGTTACCTGATGCAATTTGAATGTTCCTGATTATGCTCTGAAGTCTGTCTACACCCCAACTCATAATAGATGTATGATGTAGCAAAAAAAAAACAAATACCTCACTGCTCACCTCTTTTACTCCAATTGCAGCCCACTGTTTGGCCTTCCGCTCCCCTTCATTGCTCCCTACACAGTCAAGCACATCTTCTTCATCCTCTTTCATTCCTTAGTTCTTTGATGTCATTGAATGCAGTCAGTGAAAAGTGCTACGATAACCATTGATATTCAATTCACAATTTAACGACACTGAAGTAAATAAAATGTATACTCTACTTACCGTATATACTCGTGTATAAGCCGACCCGTGTATAAGCCGACCCCCCTACTTTTGCCCCCAAAATCTGGGAAAACCTATTGACTCGTGTATAAGCCGAGGGTGGACCCCAGCACAGGTATACAGCCCCCAGCAGTGTGGTATACAGGCCCACGCAGTGGTATACAGGCCTCCCCAGTGGTAGTATACAGCCCCCAGAAGTGTGGTATACAGCAGCCTCCCCAGTGGTACATACAGGCCCCAGCAGTGTTACAGCAGCCTCCCCAGTGGTATATACAGCAGCAACCCCAGTGGTAGTATACAGCAGCCCCAGAGATATATACAGCAGCCCCAGTGGTAGTATACAGCAGCCCCAGAGGTATATACAGCAGCCTCCCCAGTGGTATATACAGCAGCAGCCCCAGTGGTAGTATACAGCAGCCCCAGATATATATACAGCAGCCCCAGTGGTAGTATACAGAAGCCCCAGAGGTATATACAGCAGCCTCCCCAGTGGTAGTATACAGCAGCCCCAGAGATATATACAGCAGCCCCAGTGGTAGTATACAGCAGGCCCAGAGGTATATACAGCAGCCTCCCCAGTGGTATATACAGCAGCAGCCCCAGTGGTAGTATACAGCAGCCCCAGAGATATATACAGCAGCCCCAGTGGTAGTATACAGAAGCCCCAGAGGTATATACAGCAGCCTCCCCAGTGGTAGTATACAGCAGCCCCAGAGAAATATACAGCAGCCCCAGTGGTAGTATACAGAAGCCCCAGAGGTATATACAGCAGCCTCCCCAGTGGTATATACAGCAGCAGCCCCAGTGGTAGTATACAGCAGCCCCAGAGATATATACAGCAGGCCCAGTGGTAGTATACAGAAGCCCCAGAGGTAGTATACAGCAGCCCCAGTAGTAGTATACAGCAGCCTCAGTGGGATATACAGCAGCAGCCCCAGTAGTAGTATACAGCAGCCCCAGTAGTAGTATACAGCAGCAGCCCCAGTAGTAGTATACAGCAGCAGCCCCAGTGGTAGTATACAGCAGCAGCCCCAGGGGGGGGTATATACAGCAGCAGCCCCAGTAGTAGTATACAGAAGCCCCAGTAGTAGTATACAGCAGCCCCAGTAGTAGTATACAGCAGCAGCCCCAGTGATAGTATACAGCAGCAGCCCCAGGGGGTATATACAGCAGCAGCCCCAGGGGGTATATACAGCAGCAGCCCAGGGGGTATATACAGCAGCAGCCCCAGGGGGTATATACAGCAGCAGCCCCAGGGGGTATATACAGCAGCAGCCCCAGGGGGTATATACCGCAGCAGCCCCAGGGGTATACAGACCCCCCCCCCATTAGTATACAGGGGCCCCAGCTGTATACAGCAGTCCCAGCTGTATACAGCCCCCTCGTGGTATCCAGGCCCCCCTTGCTGCACCTGTAAAGGAAGATGTCAGTGTACTTATCGCTGCTGCCGCCGCCGCCGCCGCTCCGCTTCTCGGTCGCCGCGCTGCTCCGGCCGGGTCTTCATGCTTCCTGTTTCTTCTCCGACAGCTCGAACAATGACGTAATTTCCTGAGCGCCGGAGAAGGAACAGGAAGCATGAAGACCCGGCCGGAGCAGCGCGGTGACCGAGAAGCGGAGCGGAGGCGGCGGCAGCAGCGATAAGTATACTGACATTTTCCTTTACAGGTGCAGCAAGGGGGGCCCTGGATACCACGGGGGGGGGCTGTATATACGGCGGGGGGGAGACCACGGGGGGGGGCTGTTATACATACATAGGTACCCGTATATACCCGTGTATAAGCCGAGGGGGGACTTTTCAGCACATTTTATGTGCTGAAAAACTCGGCTTATACACGAGTATATACGGTAAATCCAAAATATAGTTTATTGGGAGCAGATGCCCACCTTGCTGGTGTTTATACACAGGAAGGAGATATGATTTTTTCTGATGGAGCAGTGCAAAAATTATCCCAGTTTGGAGATTATCAAAAGTTCTGCTCTTTGCATGATGAAAAAAACAATAGCTTTTACATAACCTATGAATTATTTAGAGAGCAAAAACAGGTGTGCCATTGAAGAATCAATAGCTTCCCAAAAATTATATTTTTGGGATTTGCAACATGTTTACTAATTGTGACGTGGCCACTGTTAAGATATAGAAATGGCCATCTTTATATACTAATTATCTCATTTATTTATGGATTTCCTTAAGCAGTGATGCATATCCATATTCTTTTATTTTTGGTTTGCGTTAGAATTTTAGAGTACAATTGTCTATTTATTGTAATTGTATATTGATGGTGGGGTACATATTTTTATTCAGGGATGCAGATGTTTTATTCAGGAGAAAAATGTGTATGTACAATAAGTGTGACATTATTTTTAAGGTACCTTCACACGCTAGGATATAGGTGAATGAGAGTGTTAGCTATGTCACGTGACCGCGATCCTTCTGACATCGTTAGTGCGTTGTCACACGCAAGGATATGGTTAACGATCTTAAATCTGGCAACGCGCCAGCTACTTGGAGAAGAGCGATTGAATGATGTTATAAAGCGGCAGGAATAGGAGAAATATGAACGACATCGTTCAAAAAGGTGTCACACTGAATGATGTTACTGCTTCCCAGAACGTTAATTGGAAGACGAACGATAGATTTGAGGTCCGGATCTCAAATTTTTGCTGAACGATCCAACAATTTATCTTTCCAATATCGTTGGTTTACACGCAACGACGCACTAACGATATTGTTTGAACCATCACAAATCCGTGACGTTTCAATGATATTGTTAAGGAGATCCTAGCGTGTGAAGTGGCCTTTAGGGCTGCAGTGGTCAGTGTGACAAGACAAGTCCAGTCAAGAAGATATCTCTGTTATGTATAGCAACATTACCATGCTACATAGTATTATCTCCTGTTATGTATTGCACCGTCATTTACATAGCATATACTCATTTTTTTTATTCAGATCATCCTTTCATTATTACTTAGTACTCTCTTATTAGATGTAAAATAAAATCACTGCTGGTTATGCAACATCTGACAAGAGTCCAGTCCATTAGCCTTCTCCATTAGAAAAAAAAAAGATAATAATAATAATTATTTACTTACATAGCAGCATTATTTCAACAGCAACACTGTCCCCATTGGACTCACAATCTACATTCCCGATCTGTCTGTCTATGAAGTGTGGGAAGAAATCGGACGACCAGTGAAAACCAAAACCAACACAGGGAGAACATAAAAACTCCTTGCAGATGTTGTCCTAGAGTGAGGTTTGAACCCAGGACTCCAATGTTGTAAGACTATCCTAACAAGAGAGGACACTGTGAAATAAAGAACAAGAGTAACAAGAGAATATAATATGCAAGGTACAATGCTATACAAAATGAGAGAGGGCACTACGTCATAAGGGATGGTAATAGACGGAGTAAGGCTGTGGTCACAGTACCATTTTTCACATGCGTTTTTGGAGACCTGCGTTTTCAAAAACGCATGTAAAAAACGCACCCATAGGCCCCCATGTTAAAAAATGCATGCCCTAATACCCAAAAAGCATGTGTGACTGTCCCATGCGTTTTTGGAGCATATCCAAAAACGCATGCGTTTTTTAATAAGGGGCCTTATGGGAAACGCATGCAAAAACGCATGTACAATTAGTGCCATTCAAAAACGCATGCGTTTCCCATAGGAGCCCATGTTAAAAAAACGCATGCGTTTCCGGAAACGCATGCGTTTTTTTAACATGGGCTCCTATGGGAAACGCATGCGTTTTTGAATGGCACTAAAAGGTACTAATTGTACATGCGTTTTTGCATGCGTTTCCCATAGGAACCCATGTTATAAAAACGCATGCGTTTTCTACAAAAATGCATGCGTTTTTCAAAACGCTCCAAAAAATACTACAAGCACTATTTTTAGGTGCAGATTCAAAAACGCACCCAAAAACGCAGGGAGCCATCACACACCTTACAAAACTCATGCTGACATGAAAAAATGCATGAGTTTTGTAAAATCACTTAAAAAAACGCATGGCAACTGTGACCACAGCCTAAGAGAAAGCTATGCATGGCTGGGGTAACACTTGGCGTGAGTTTTTTTAGTGACTTAAAAAAACTCATGCGTTTTTGCATGCGTTTTTTCATGTCATCATGAGTTTTTCAAGGTGTGTGATGGCTCCCTGCGTTTTTGGCTGCGTTTTTAAATCCACACCAAAAAACAGTGCATTCACTATTTTTTGGTGCGTTTTGATAAACGCATGCGTTTTTATAACATGGGCCCCTATGGAAAACGCATGCAAAACGCATGTACAATTAGTACTATTTAGTACCATTCAAAAACGCATGCGTTTTTATAACATGGGTTCCTATGGAAAACGCATGTGTTTTTGAATGGTACTAAATAGTACTAATTGTACATGCGCTTTTGCATGCGTTTCCCATAGGGCCCAATGTTAAAAAACGCATGCATTTTTGGAAATGCACCAAAAACGCATGGTACTGTCACACATGCATTTTTGCTATTAGGGCATGTGTTTTTTAACATGGGGGCCTATTGGTGCAGGTCTCCAAAAACGCTTGTAAAAAACTCAAGTGTGACCCTAGCCTAATATATGATATATACATGAGTTATATACAAGAGATAAGCTGGGCACTACTATGTCTCACTATACCAATAAGCCAAGACCGCTTTTCAGTCAGATAGGGAATGCTTGCTTCTGGGGTGCACACATAAACTGAGCCGGTCAAATAATCCAAATGTTTCAAAGAAAGGAAACTGCAGCACTCACAAAGGTGATCTTCAAAGACTTCTTTTATTGCGGTTTAAGCCATAGCAAGCCACTTGGTGCAAAACGGTTCACCGTCGTCCGTTACTCCCATCTCTCTCCCTCCCTGCACAGCTTGTAATGGCTTAAACTGCAATGAAAGAAGACTTTGAACATCACCTGGGTGAGTGCTGCAGTTTCTTTCCTTTGAAACACTATGATATATACATGCATGCACAGTACAATTGTTGCCAAAAACGAGAGTGATCTAAACTGGAGCCTGAAGTCGTCAATGTCCGCTCATGTTACATTACAATTTCCATAATATTTCTGGCTGATCATATGAACATTTTGAGTTCTCAATTTTTCAATACTTGATCTTTTTTACCTCTCAAATTTACAGGTTTAGGTTTCACTATTATAAATATAAACCATGCTTTTTTTAGACTCACAAGTCGTCTTTCCGAAAAAATATATCAGCTACAGTTTGTTGTGACCTCAATATTTTGAAAAATAAAGTGAACGTAATGGGATATTTTCTCATAATTTAGAAAGCTACTAGAATTAAATGATAACTCCTAAGGCCAAAAACAATTAGGTGGAAAAAACTGCAGAATGAAACTGGAGTCAAAAAGGATAAAATTGACACTTTCAAAGGACACAGAGAAGCTTTGAGAAGTATGACTGTACATCAGGAAGAGCATTTTGGTTTTCAGCAACAGAAATAGCAAAACACAAATAGTAATGTACAAATCTAAGCATCTTTTAACAAGAAAACAGCCTCTGGATATAAGTGACACCTGCCCCACCAGCTGCTTATCAAATGCTGCAAAGAAGGCAATGTTATATTGCAGTTTAAGAAAACATCTGCAGCATTGGAAGATTTTCTAATGCTTCAGTATATGAAGTATCGGCAGTTATGATGGTATACTGGGTTTATTTACAAATTCCATCTATTAAAATGTCCCCGATTTGACAGTTTTGATGATTTTTTCACATTTATCTTTCTTGGTTACTGAAATTAGTAACAAATAGAGCAAAACGCTTATGAAAGAGGATATGTAGTGAGTTTTCACAAATACTTTCCAAATATAAAAGCACTGCATAGTCTCTTTAAAAAACTGTTTATGACTATATATTTCACATTCAAAATGTGATTGATTTCCAAAAAACTGAGATAACACTTCCGAGTAAACACTTGTAAAAATGTCCTTACTTTGTTCTCAAAAGGACAATTCACAGTCATAAAATACAGATGTCTCCTTTGTTTTTCTTCTGTCTTGGCTCAAAAGGTGCAAAACATGTGTGGAAAGAGATTACAAGCAAAGTGTAACTGTCGTTTAAATTTTTATTTCATAATAATAATGTAGAGCAAGTGACTATAATAAACTTTCAAACATACTTCATTAGTAAAATGTGGAAGAAAACCTTTCAAAAACCTTCCAGAAGATGTCCCCAAGAGGTTGTTTCTAAACCTGACATATGCTGGTTGTCAAGGAAATCTGTCTCCAGTTTCACACACTGAATACATCTTATCTATCACCTCTGCATTGACATGGCTCTGCTCCATGTTATCAGCTGATGCCCCCCCCACAGCTCTTCAGCTGATTGCACGGAGCAGAGCGATGTGAATGCAGAGGAGATAAGATCACAGAGCTGTGTGCTGATAGAGTGAGCTCAGCACTGTCCCTGCCTGATGGAACCTTAGAGTCTGATTAGCTGTAGTGTGAACGCTGTGTATATGGCCATATTGAGTGTGTGGGGCTAAAGATGGATTTCCCTGACAACCAACATATGTGAAGACATCTTCTGAAAGGTTTTTGAAAAGATTTCTCCCAGATTTCACTTATAAAGTATATCTGAAAGTTTATTATAATCACTTGCTCTACATTAATATTACAAAAAAATGTATATGGCGGTTATTCTTTAAAGGCTAAATTCACATAACCATATCAAAAATGTATATCCTGAAAAAAAGGGATGATTTATTCATCTTTTTTCATATGGAATCCATCATGTATCCATGTGGCATCCGTTTCTTATACATCACCAGTAATAAAATTTACAAGACTAAATTAATTTTCCTTTGTTAATTTTGCAATATATCCATAAAAGTTAGATACAATACAAAAGTTCCATGGGGGAAAATATTTTTTATGTGCACTCAGACTTGAATAGAATAAGAGAGTCTTTTCTGAAATAAAGAAAATATTATTGCATGCTACAATTTTTTGCCAGCTGAGTAGGTCAGTTGAGTAACAATGGTAAAAACGCTGTTTTTGCGTAAAATTAGCTTTCTTCACAGACAGCACTGAAAATATAGTCATGTGAACACACCCCAAAGGTTATCAAACATTTTCTTTAAGTAAAATTTCTCTTCACGCATTGTAAAGTAATACATTTTTATGACATACTTCATTATCTTTTGTTTTTTGTCTCCCAAAAAATAACACTGTCATCACTGAAATTTTAAGTGGCTTAAAAAGAACCTAATCCGTTGTATCTTGGTGTGCTGAATATAAATATGACCATGAATTTTTTTTTTTTTTGCGCTCATGTTGAAAATATTGCATCATATTGCTTAATAGCATCATGCACACATTATTCAGAGTTAATTGCATCATTTGCTGATGCAATGCAGTACTACTGCCAGGGGCCTGCTGAAATAAGCTGACGTCACCAGTGTACTATATAAAGCCCAGTCAGAAAGGTTGTTCATTTAAAATATTTTAGACTCCCTGGAAACCAATTTAAAGGGAACCAACCACCCCAAATGACCCCCCCCGGACTGTTAATATGTCTCCATACACCCTGCAAACACATATGGGGCAATAGTTTTTGCTAAAAAAACGGATTTGTAAAAGCTAAGATATAGCTTTATAAACTTTTAAAAATCTTGCCGACTGGGTGTTATCTAGCTGCCGGGGGTGGGTGGGGGGGGTGGAGCACTGCGCAATATGTACAACCTGGTCCGGTGCCGTCCCTGCACTCCTGTCCGGTGCTGTCTCCCCGCTGCTCTCTCCGGTGCTGTGCCCGCTGGTGTCCTCCTGTCATGGTCTCCATGCTGTGCCCCAGGCTGGTAACATGATTATCAGTGCGGGCTCCGGGCAATGGGGAAGCTTCCTGCTTCCTCCTGCCCATCCCGCCCAGGTTAGCCCTGCATCAATGAGAACGCAGGGCCGTTGTGTCATGTGATCGCCGCTGTGAGCCAATCACAGCGCAGGGGCGGTTACATGACATCACTGTGCGGGGATGGGCAGGAGGAAGCAGGAAGCTTGTTACCGGCCTGGGGCACAGCATGGAGACCATGACAGGAGGACACCAGCAGGCACAGCACCGGAGAGAGCAGCGCGGAGACAGCACCGGACAGGAGTGCAGGGACGGCACCGGACCAGGTTGTACATATTGTGCAGCGCTCCACCCCCCACCCCCCGGCAGCTAGATAACGCCCAGTCGGCAAGATTTTTAAAAGTTTATAAAGCTATATCTTAGCTTTTACAAATCCGTTTTTTTAGCAAAAACGATTGCCCCATATGTGTCTGCAGGGTGTAGGGACACATATTAACAGTCCGGGGGGGTCATTTGGGGTGGTTGGTTCCCTTTAAGCCACTGTTATATAAAACTGTTATTATTTTATACAAGAGGTTCCAAAACAGAACACTAATGCCTGGAAAGTGAATTAATACCGTGGACAATTTTTCATATATTTGTGAGGAAGTGACATTGGCCAACCAGAAGAAGGCATATCATCTTTACTTTGGATACAAGAATGGTGAACAGGACAAGCCTTGGGCACAGCATATGCTGTATGCTATGCTTCATGTGCAACACAGCTTTTATCTAGTGTCTACAAACTTTCTTGGGAATGTTAGGGCAGAAACCTAAAACAAACTAGTATAAGACATGCTGATGCATTATCAGAAACTTGTCTGCAATATGTCTCCTAATTAGGGATAAGCGAGTAGTGAAATATTCGGACTTGCTATACTCGTAACGAGTAGGTCCTATTACTCGGGTATTCGTAACAAGTAGTGAGTGTAATGTAAGTTAAAGGGAAATGCAAGTAATTTTTTGCTGGACCCTACAAAGTGGTCTGGGGGCTGAAGAAAAGGCTGAAATGGGTGCATGATTGTTTAAAAGCCAGCGGTAAAAAGCCGCCAGCTTTTTACACTTAGAAATGCCATCTTTGTTAAGAAATTCCTCTTCTGTCCGACGTAGTCCAAAAACACAATGTCAGCACTGCTACATCGCATAATAACAGCGATGTAGCAGTGCTGACATTGTGTTTTTGGATTACGTAGGACGGAAGAGGAATTTTTTAATAAAGATGGCGTCTCTAAGTGTATTTTTTGTTCTATTTCTAATGAAAAAAAAATTTCTCTGTTGTGTTTTTTTTAAACAATTTACTAGAAATTCATGGCCGTCATGTCTACTATTGGCATGACCCCATGAATTTCGAGCTTAGGGCCAGCTGATAACACAAAGCTGGCCCTAACCCCTTTATTACCCATTGAGCCACTGCACCAGGGCCCTGGATGAGCTGGATACAGCGCCAGAAGATGACGCTTCTATGAACACGCCATTTTCTGGGGTGGCAGCGGGCTGCAATTCGCAGCGGTGGGGGCTCAGAAAGCTTGGGGCCTCCCTGCGTTGCGGATTCCAGCCCCAGCTGCTAAGTTGTACCTGGCTGGACAAAAAACATAGCGCGAAGCACCACGTCAATTTTTTTTTTTTATTATTTCATGAAATTCACATGAAGTTCACATGAACCCTGACAGCACCGCGGCTACTTCAAATGAACAGCTGATCTGCATCAGCTGATCATTTGAAATAACCGGCGGGAAAGCCAGTGGTGAGAAGACTTCACTGCTGGCTTTCCTTCTCTGTGCTGCGGTCCCCGTTCCATGATGCCCCCTCATCGCTCCCCCCACCGCCTCCCCACCTGATCTTAAGTTAGGACCGGGCAGGGGGAGCAGCTCCAGGGAGCGGGGAGGGGGCATCAGGGAGCGGGGAGTGCAGCACACAGCAGAAAAGCTGGCGGTGAAGTCTTCTCACCGCCGGGTTCCCCGCCTGGGTCTTTCGCTCCCCACTCCCTGATGCTGCGCTCCCCTGCTTCCTGGAGCTGCTCCCCCAGCCGGTCCTAAGTTAGAAGAAGCTGTTTTATATGTGTTCGATGGTGTTCGACGAACAATCAACAAACATTCGACGAACACACACCCGATTCAATGAATCAAATCGAATTCGAACACCAGGGGGGTGGCTCATCTCTACTCCTAATGTCTACTTCCTTCATCCATTTGACAGATCTGATTTTTTGGTGAATCGGTATTGATCTGTCACCATAGAGCTCTATGTTATTTGAATTGGATAGCAACAAATCCGTTTCTGTCATTTCTGTACGATTTTTTCAATCCAGGCCAAAATCAAAGCAGACTCCATTTATGAGGGCAGGAAAAAAGCTGACACAAACGGATCCATCACAAAACTGACACAATCGGATGCCAATAAGGACCAATCCATGCACATCCATGCCCATAGGGATACATGGAGGTCAAATCTGATCTGTGACAATCAGTTTTACAATGGATAGACACGGATCCACAAAAATGTGATGTGAAGGGGACCTAAGATATCGCAAGTTGGAACAAATAGACCAGTAAAAATAGTCCACTACCATGCTGGCTGACTACTGCTGTACACTAGCCAGAAATGTTTCAGAAATGCTGTACAAAAGAAAGGCAAAGAAGTCTAAGATGTTGTCTATGACCAGGGTCACAGATGCAAAGAGCATGCAAAGAGCATGCATTTTTTTACTGCACCCAAAAATGCTGCTAGCAGCGTTTTTATATGCAGTTTCAGAAACGCATAGCGTTTTTTTTAGTGCTCTTTTGACACTGCGTTTTTTGCCTATGGATCTGTTAACGCATGCGTTTTTCACAAAATTCTAAGTTAAAACACTGATGCTTTTAGCGGATCCAGGGCTCTTGTGTGACCCTGGCCTATGACTTAATTTTTTCACAGATGTTCAGCATAGGCCTATTACTATTGACATTCATATTGTGATGTAAACAATTATTGCAGATAACAAGAAACTAGAGCCAATTTTGCATTTTAACTCTCATATTTATGTTGACCACATCAAAATTGATAAGAAATGACTAATTTCATTTTAGTAACATAACTTTTATAAAAATGTGCTGACCAGTGTAATGTGCAGTCTTGTTTCACATGCCCAGTTTATGCGCCTGTAGAAGCTGCTTTCCACTGCTGCTCATTTGAGATACATAGGCCTTGTTCACACATACCTGCGTTTTTGGCACTCTGCGTTTTTTTTTACAGTTTTTCAAAAACGCAGATGCGTTAACGCATGGTACATTTAAGTGTACATGCATTTTTTCACTACACTTACGTTTTTTTCCCCCATTCCAGCATTTTTGAGTGCTGTAAAAAAACGCATGCATTTTTTTAACATGGGGCCCTATGGGAAACTCATGCCTTTTTAAATAGCACATATAGGCACCCTGCATTAACGCATGTGTTTTTACATGCGTTTTTGGTGAAAAAATGACTAAGTCCAAAAACTTCAAAAACACTTTCAGACCCACAGGGGACACTATTTGGCACTCTTAGAAAAACTGATCAGTTTTTCTAAGTGCTAAAAAAAGGCATATGTGTGTGTGAACAAGGCCATACTCTGTTTACAAATGATGTGGTAATTCCCTTGTCTTTGCACAATAATAGAAAATAAAAGGGCTCAAAGTAGGGAAATCCATTGAGTATGGCTCTTATCTGAGTAATAGTTAAACAGCTTTTAAAGTAGCATGAAACAACCATGGGGAATGTTACTGCAACAAAGTATTTGCAAAAGAAAGAAAACAACAGAAGGTAAAGATAATGAATAGAGATTAGCAAACCTTTTGAGGTTCTGGTTCGGGTCGGTGCGCCGAATGGCTATATGTTCGCTGAATAGATCGACAAAGAGTTTGCCAAACTTTCAAACCCCATTCAAATCAATGGGAGAAAACATTATTACTTAACAAGAGGTCACCATACTTTTGTGCCCACTCATGAACCTCAGATATATTCACTGCTTCCCCCTCCCCTAATTGGTTAAAAACTATGTTAGCCCCACCATTCTCTCTGCCAGCGTCTGTGATTGGTTGTCAATATGACAACCAAACTGATGTCAGATTACTGCAAAGATAATAAATAAATAAATTGTTGCAGGGTCCCCCCCCTAATTTTGATAACTAAAAGCCACCAGCTGTGGTCTGAAGGTTTCATCAGTGTGTTACCCTAGCTTGCGAATAAAAATAAAAATTTGTTGCTGCGCAATAAATGGCAACAAGAAGATTGACTCCCATGAACTGCAACTTAGAATTGTCGTGAGCATCAATTCGATGAATATTTTGACAAGTTCTTGGTCAAGCAAATAACTCATGCTGCATTCATGACTAACAACTTGAATTTAAAAATGTAATATTTCTTTCACTAATATACATCAGTGAGGAATATCGTGTCTATAGCAAGAAAAGTCCAGTTCAATGGATCTTTTTTTTTTGCAAAGGACACGACCCTGGCCTTGAAAAAAGCAAAAACAGGCTGCAAGAGTGCCACTTGATTTTTGAAACCACAACTTGATAGAAATCGATACTATATTGGTGGATCATGTGTACAAAGCAGTGAGAGACTAAATAATAAAGCAGCCATACTGGATAGAGTGGTAATTTGATATCTCACATTGGCAGCTAAAGAGAGATGCATGTTGTCTACTGAAGCCCTTTCAAGAAGCATTACAATTTGTCATTAGGGACACAATTGAAATCAACAATACAATCCAGCTAATTTTTACCTTGAAAAAAAAACATCCATGAGCATACAAGGGGGAGTTGAGGAAGGTCACCAATTTGCACCTGTTGATTTCTGCCCTATGTCTTATGAAGACCCCATGTTCCCTGTCACAATTTGGAGGAGACATCAGTACCCTTGGCCATTCTGGTGCACATGCTGTAAGGTATCTGGTTGGAATCTCATAAAATCAAAATGGAGGACATTTATTCAATATACAGAGGGGAGACCAAGGGGACTTATTAACAGTATAAACTCTGTTGTCTGCTCTGCAGAACTTTAGCTGAGTAAAGACCTGCAGCTCACATGATTAACCAGCAGACCCCTCCATAATCTCCCCAGACACAACAATCCCTAGCCTGAGCCATTTTTAGAGCTCTAAAAAGTAGGCCTAGGCAGCATCAAAACCTACAACATACTGTTTTTGACATATGCAATATGTTTTATCTAAAATTGCAGCAACCTAGTTTACTTCAGTAAACAAATGTGCGGGCTGAGCAGACTGATTATGTCATGCATTAACTGTCTTTACCCTGACCTCCGATCTCATGAATTTCTAGCTCAAGCAATAGGCCCAATAGCATGAACTGACCCAGTTTACCGTGGACATGCTGTCACGTCAAGCATGTAGTGTCATGTCAAAGAGGGTATTTTGCATGGAAAGTGCATTTTTACACCAGAGCAGACCAGGTTATCTGCCACAAGCATGGAAAGTCTAATGTTTGTCAAAATGAATTGGGATGGATCATGTAGATGTTCATGAACCAACAGCTGATGCAAATACTTAAATCATATTTCTACTCTATTTAGGCACTGTTGACATATACGCCCTGCCCATTATGTAATGAAAAATGTTCTGTGGCAGAAATGTAGCATAGCTGGAGATAAGAAAACAACCTGTGGATTATATAAGAGGGAGGTTTTTTTGGTAATAATAATGATGGAGTCCCTAAATGTGTTGTGTTTTATTTCTATTTTTTTTTCTCTGTTTTGTGTTTTTTTAATGTTTACTAGAAATTCATGGTGGCTGGGTCTGATTTGGCCTGACACCATAAATTTTGGGCTTAGTACCAGCTGACAATACAAAGCTGGTATTAACCCCTTTTTACCCAGTGTGCCACCGCCACCAGAGCTGCTGGGAGAGTAAGGTAAAGCACCTGAAAATTGCATTACAAGGAATGTGCCATTTTCTGGGGTGGAGCAGGCTGTGGTATTCAGTGTGGGGCAGCCAGAATGCTTGGGCCTTACCATGCTGAGAATCCCAGCCCCCAGTTGCCTGGTTTTAACTTGGCTGGCAATCAAAATACAGCAGGGGACCACACTTTTTTTAAATTATTTATTTAAATAATTTTAACAAATGTGCTTCCCTGTATTTTGATTGCCAGCCAGCCGAAGTAAATCCAGGCAGCTTGGGGTGGTAGCTCATAGCTGTCCGCTTTATGTGCGCTGAGAATCAAAAATACTGTGGAGCCCTACATCATTATTTTAACATTTATTTATTGTTACACAACAATATGTTTAAGGGACCAAACAGCCAATCACAGATGCTGTCTCAGAGAATGGGTGTCTATGATTGGCTGGTGGATTAACCTGAAACTAGCCCATACATTCTACCATATTGGTATGTATGGGCTGAATCCAGAACACTGCAACAGCCAATCACAGACACCCATTCTCTGTAACAGCATCTGTGATTGGCTGTTCTATCCCTTTGCAGTGAATATGCCAGAAGTTTATTTGGGATCTGTGCACGAACACTTGGTGTTCAGTTTGGACCCTGAAATTTACAGTTTGGATTCACCTAACATTAGTTATAAATGTAAGAAGTGATCATGGTGATCTGGGTCAAATGGAAAAAAAGGAATGTCTACAATTAGCAAGAACATCACTGATGACTGCCTGTACAGTGTACAAATATTGTGCATATTCTGCAGTACACTGGTGTACAACTAATATTACAATCATATGTTCACTAAAGAGTGGTAATTTCAGTCTGGAAGCTGGAACGTAGGATGATCCTGCAGCTCCTAGCATCCATTCCCCGACACACCTCCTCTTCTCATCAGCAGCATAAAGCTGAAATTCTCAGACCCCTGTGGGAGGGGGGGTCAGAGCAAAAGCGTAGTTATGATTTTATTGATTTATAAGCAATCTACAGATCCTGGAACTTTAGTGCCCAGCTTAGCTTCATCATGTAGGAGGGCAGGGACTGTAGTAAAAAGTTTTCTCTTCCCAGAGTTCCCCTTTAAATAAAGGCAGTACAGTGATCAAATGGATCATCGACAGCAACATTCCGGAGTGACATATTAATTTTTAAGGGAGAGTTTTGTAGGCATGCTCTGTTATCTGTGCAGAGGTCATTGTGCAAGGAGTGTGGGCTACAATTATGTGATCAGCATCTATTTTATATGCTGTTTATTTAGTTTATCAGTTTGGCATTACTGTTCTTTTTAATCCCGCCTGTGATGTTAATAAGATGACTACTTAATAGTGATCTCTATTTCTACTGAAGATTAAGGGGTTATCCACTACTTGGACAATTCCTTTTTATTTCCCATTTGTGCTCCCATTTAAATCAAAATATATACTCACCTTTAATGCTAGCATGGTTCCAGGGATTTGGAACTTAAGTTCCCACGGTCCACGAGACATTGTTATGTCATGTGAGACCCATGACCAATCAATGATGGCTTCTTTCTCCCCAACTTCTGTCGGTTAAGTGATTAACAGGTAGTGAGTGGCAATCACAATGCTGCACTGGGGTCAAACATGGGTAATGAAATAGGGTTGTCCAAGTAGTGGACAGCCCCTTTAAATATCAATATAATTTTAAGATCTACAAATTGCAAGATTTTGAGATCTTCTTTTAAATGTAGATACCGTATTTATATAGAAAATGAACAAATTACATTTTTTTAAATGTGTTTATTATAAAATACTTCATTGTAATATAGTTATTCCCTTTAAGTCCCAAAATAATAATTTGCAGCTTCAATGGGACTGACTTTCATGCAGTTTGTTTCTTTTTTTTATTAAAGATGTTGTCATTTTAAAGCGAGGGTTCGGAATGTTGGAAATTTTGAGATACTAATGAGCATAAAGAGCACTACTCAGAAGGACATTCAATTTTAAATTTCCTGTAGTTTTGAGAATTATTATAGCACTGCAATGTAATATGTTCATTCTATAATAATTATTTGAAGATAGGTTATTAAGAATTCAAATGTATGTATTTTAAATCATCCTAAACTTCTAATTGCAGAATTTAAGTCAGCATGACCTAACAGCATTTAACAGTGTTTTAATAATGGTAGAGGATTTAATTTTTTTCCTCTTTTCTTTTACAAAACAGAACAAAACATGCTTGAAGGAATAAAATGAAGTAGATAATGCCTTTAGTATTTTCAGTTAATAAAGAAAGAACATTTTAATAATGCAAGTCATGAGTGTAATACTTGGAGGAAAGAGCGCATATGTGATTAAAGTGTCTTTCTGTTGAATAGTAAGGTCAAAAAAGCTGCGTACCCTTGTTACAAGCCAGACAATACATTTCATGCACTAGAGACTTAGCAAGGGATTGAGATGCTGACTATTCACATTCTTAACATTCACTGTAACAAAGTATGACAGCCACAGTGGTGTATGTGTAAAGCACTGAGAAGATGGTTAACACCCTTTGAAGACATTGCTATGAATATGTTTAATATGAAATGTTATACTAATGTGTTCCTATATGTTGCTGTTTGATGCAACTGTTAAATGTAAACTTGGACGACCCCTTCTCAATCACCATGTTTCTTTCCAAATAAAACCACTTAGAGTACATGACCGCAAACAAGTAGAAAGGCAGCATCAAAAATTAACATAGGATCTCTAAATGCCAGAGGATTAAAAATACCTCAGAAGTGGTCTCAGATCCTATAGGTCATGCAAAAAAAAGGACCCAAATTGTAATAATACAGGAAATGCATTTTAAGGTAAGATATATCCCTGTTTTCAACAATAAGTACTACTCGTCATTCTTCCATAGCTCCAATCTGAAGGCCAGATCCAGGGAGGTTTCCATCGCTTTCCACAAATCATCGGTACACATGGTATTAGGTGTTACAGTAGATCTGTAGGGCAGGTATCTCTTCTTAAAGCTGGGCATAGACTCCACCACATAGAGAATAGAAAACTGGTATCTCCCTAATAAGGATCCCTCTCTTAAATGGTCCTCTTTTCTGAGTCTTCAGTCAGATTTTGTGGAAGAAACTTTGATCCCAGGTAACGCCTTTAACTTGACTCTGGACTAAACTAGAGACACCTCTTCATTCTTTCATGTCCTGTCTCTTAAAAGAATTAGAGCACTCAAATGGTAGCTCCAAAATACAGATGGTGGATGTGTAGCATATTCTACATCTGTGCGATAGGGATTATTCATTTTATTCCCCAATGCACTCATCTTACAATCATATTGACAAGATCTTGATTAGCTAACATGCCTTCACCTGGCAACCCAGGCTTCCATAGGGCACATATCCTAGTCTAATCATGCTCCAATGTTTGTTCTACTCTATCCCCCAAATAGTTCACAATGTCCATGGACATGGTGCCTCAATGACAACCATCTTAAAAACTCCATATATCAAAAAGAATTTCCAGACACAGTATCAGAATTTATAGTAAACCATGCATCAGAGCAGATTCTGCTTCTGATGCAATGGGAGAATTTTAAGTGCATGGTGAGTAGAGACGAGCTAACCTTTTGAAGTTCGGATTCGTTTTGGTTTGCCAAACAGGCGCATGTTTATCGAACAGTTCGCTGAACTTCCGAACCTTATTCAAATCAATGGGAGACAAAATCAAGGGCCTAAAAAAGGGGCAAAAAAGCTGCCAAACACAGCTCAAACCATTTTACAGTGGAGCCCCACTGTTTTGGCAAAGAATTTATCTTCTTACTTATTATTTAGCAAGCTTCATTGCCGCTTTAACACTCACCATGCTTTCGGGCCCCCTCATAAACCTCAGACATCCTCATGACTTTCCTGTGGTTGTCTCAAGTAACACATCTGGTATCATGCAGCAGGGAATCCCGCTGCTTAACTCGAGATAACCTTAGTGGAGTCAGCACTCGTAACAATAGCTGTCTAGTGAGACCCGCAATTTTGCACCAAATGGATATTTCTTGCTGGTATTGTGAGACAGCATGTGTGAGGAGAATTGATGTCAGGGAGTGCAGCGCAGTTCAAGCTTGCGGAACAATCCTTTGTAGCCCTCAAGTCTGAAGTGCAGTGATGTTTGTGATGACTCTGCTTGTTACACTCTCACGCATGCCTGTGTGCCTGCGTGCCTGCTCTCACAGCAAATGGGGGAAGCTTTCTGTGAATGTGATCCCACCATATAGTTGTAAAGCCCCATGCCCACAGTTTGCTGTTTGATGCTTCTTTTGAAGCAGATTTTTAGAATCTGCATCAAAATATGCATGTCTTTCCTGAAGCTAGCAAAGTCAATGAGGGTTCAGTAGAGCTATATTTGGGTATAAGATAAGATAAGATAAACTTTATTGATCCCGGAGTAAATTACAGTATTACAGCAGCAGAACAAAGATCAAGAACATTTCACACTTTACAAAATACGTCTATATGGACAGCAGATGTGGGTAGACTGGTACATGTACCTCACCTATTCCCCCCATACACATAGAACTTCACATAGTCTTGGGACGCTTTACACTTATACATTCGTTAAACATCCCCACAGCTGTCGGAACAAACGATTTTCTGTATCTTTCCTTTTTACACATTAGTTGGATTAGACGCTTGCTGAATGTGCTCTTCTGCTTCGCAAACAGTTCAGAGAGCGGGTGTGTATTGTTGCTCATTATAGCCTTGCATTTCTTATTAATTCTATCCTCTAATACCTCCTCGAAAGTCCTAAGTTGTAGACCCACTGCCGCACTAGCCTTCTTGATAAGTTTATTCCGCTTATTAGCGTCAGCTGTGCGCACACTACTACCCCAGCATATTATTGCAGCAAAGATTGCACTCGCCACAATAGATTGGTAGAACATTTCAAGCATTTTGCTACACACATTAAACGACCTTAATTTCCTTAGGAAGTAAAGTCTACTCATCCCTTTCTTGCAAACCTTCTCCATATGGCACCTCCAATCAAGCTTGCTGTCCAGGTGAACCCCCAAATATTTGAAATTCTCCACCATCTCCACATCCTGACCATCAATAGTGATAGGTAAGCAATCCTTCATGCACCTTCCATAACTCAACACCAACTCCCTGGTTTTCTTTACGTTGAGTTTTAAATGGTTAGCCTGGCACCAGCAAACAAAGTCCGAGACCACCCTTCTGTATTCCTCCTCCCCCCGGCCTCTCTCAATACCTCCGACTATCACTGAGTCATTAGAGTACTTCTGAAGGTGACAAAGGTCTGATTTATACTGAAAATCAGCTGTGTATAACGTAAAAAGGAATGGCGACAGCACCGTTCCCTGAGGGGCTCCAACACTGCTCCGAACACTATCCGATACGGCCGCCCCCAACCTTACGAACTGTAGCCTGTCCGACAGGTAATCAATGATCCAATTCACTAGTCCCTCATCAACCGCCATTTCAACCAGCTTTTTACGTAATAATAGTGGCTGTAAGGTGTTGAATGCACTGGAGAAATCGAAGAACATGGCACGTACAGTGGTTCCATCATTGTCCAAAAAGGAATGTACTGTTTGTAGCAGATATGCTACAGCATCGTCCACCCCTAGACTCTGCCGATACGCAAACTAAAGGGGATCCATAAAAGCAGACACCCTCGGACACAAGTAGGCAAGTACAATTCTCTCCAAGGACTTCATCGCATGCGATGTTAAGGCCACCGGTCTATAGTCGTTATGGGGGCTCAGGAAGGTAGTCTTGGGAACCGGCACCAGGCAAGAAGTCTTCCATAGAACTGGTACTCTCTGTGATTGTAAGCTCCAGTTAAACAGGTGCTGGAAGACAGTGCACAACTGATTTGCACACACTCTGAGGACATGTGGACAGATACCATCAAGCCCTGCTGCTTTACCAATGACCAGCCTACTAAACTGTTCCCTCACATTATTTTCTGAGATCAAGAAAGTCTCCAACTTCCTCCTCCCAGTTGATATTGCTTGTCGCTTCCCGGCCTTCTCCCCTGTTGACATTGCACATTTATCGTTGAATCTGTTGAAAAACTCATTCATCTCATTAGGCATGATCAGCCCCCCACCCCCCTGATCTGACCTTGTCTTAAACCCAGTCTATAGCTTCATTCCCGCCCACACTTCTCTGGAGTTGTTGTGTGACAGTTTATTTTCCAATTTAATTCTGAATGCTTCACGGTCAATCTTAATTTTCCCCTTTAAGTCTCTCTGTACAATTTTCATCTCCTTCTTGTCTTTCCTTTTAAAAGCTTTTTTTTTTCTGTTTAGTAGATGTTTCAATTCTTTTGTAATCCAAGGCTTGTTGTTTGCATAACACCGAATCTCATGAATAGGTACAATATTGTCAGTACAAAAGTTGATGTAATCAGTAACTCTCCCGGTAACCTCATTACTATCATCATTATGTTCCCTGGCACATAACACCTTCCAGTCTGTGCAATCAAAGCAGTCTTGTAACCTCTTCTCTGCTGCCGGAGACCACTTCCTTATCTGTTTAATTGTCACTGGTTGTTTGCAGACAACTGGTTGAAAGGCTGGAGACAATAGTATGAGGTTGTGGTCAGATTTCCCCAGGGGGGGCAATGCAGATGATGAGTAAGCATCCTTAACACTGGCATAGAGGAGATCCAATATATAATTGTCCTGTGTAGAACATTTGACATATTGATAGAACTTTGGTAATGAGATCTTGGCTCGATTAAAATCCCCAGAAATTACAGTTAGAGAGTTAGGGTGTTTCGTCTGAAGTCGGGCAATTACCCCAGACAGTACTTCCCCAGCTGCCTCTGGATTTGCAGATGGTGGTATATACGACACCACTGCAATAACAAGAGAGAATTCTCTAGGCAGATAGTAAGGCCTGAGGCCCACTGCTAATAGTTCAATGTTTGGGCAACAATGTCTCTTCTTTACTGTTACATGCCCCTGATTACACCATCTGTTGTTAATGTACAGTATCACTCCTCCACCCTTCTTCTTACCGCACTTCACTCTGTCCCTGTCAGCCCGAACCATATGAAACCCTGGTACACATGAATCTGGGACGTCCTCATGCAACCAGGTTTCTGTAAAGCACATGAGACTGCATTCCCTGAACTCCTTCTGGGTCTTACTCAGAGCCAGCAGTTCATCCGACTTGTTACCAAGCGATCGTACATTACCCATGATGATGGATGGGACCGCAGGTTTAAACCTTCTCCTCCAGGACTTGATCTTCTTGCCTGCTCTGAAAGGTCTCCTCATTTCCCGTGGAACATGTGGTATTGCAACTGCTGGAGAAGACTTTGTCCTGCGCAGTTCCAGAAGACGACTCCTTGAATACACTACTCGTTTAGCGACAGACCTAGGGACAAGCCTCCGATCAGTGATTCCATCCATCCCATGAGGCCTCTCCGTGGCATATTGTATACGGTGCTCTCTGCCGAGCACATATGGCTGTATCACTGACACAGGCTGTGGGCAACAGCATACATCCATCGATAGTATTAGCTGAGATGGACCATATAGCGTGCCCCAAAGTGGCCATGCCAGCAGGGGACTTGTGAGTGGTAGTGGAGGATCCAGGTGAAAACCATATGCTGTGTGCCCAGCGGCAGTAGAAAGTGTGGGGTGTGCTGCATTTTCCATCCCACAGCAGACCAGCGTGCAGGAACGTCGCAATCCACGAGATGAAAAACATTGCATAGATCCAAGGTTGAAATTAGAGGTCCAAAAAGACATCAGGAAAGGTACAAATACTGTACCAAAACTGTAACAAACAAAATAATAGCTGCTGCAATGGGCTGCCACTAGCAAGGCACCCTATTGTCTCCACAGTCTGGCAGAGAGCAGACAGCACGTCTGCACACCTCTGAGTCCAGCTGAGAAAAAGAAATATATAGAAGTATAGCTTATCATTATCAGTTCTGACTATAATAACCTATATCCAGACTCTATAGTACGCTAGATCTTTCTGTTCCTTAGCCACTTGACTATATATAAATACTAGTGCATCTCAATAAATTAGAATATCATCAATAGGTTCATTTATTTCAGTAATTCAATACAAAAAGTGAAACACTTATATTATACAGAGTCATTACAAACAAAGGAATCTATTTCAAGTGTTTATTTCTGTAAATATTGATGATTATGGCTTACAGCCATTGAAAACCCAAAAGTCATTAGTTCACAAAATTAAAGTAGGGAGGATGATGGGGTAAAAACTGTGCTGCTGTATTCCACGACGCATCAAAGGGTGAATATAATATTGATTTATTAGTCAACGTATTTCAAGGCTCCCAGAAATGCCCTGAAACTTAGCAATATGATATTGATTTTTGATCATATTCTAATTAGTTGAGATGCACTAGTATATATACTTGCGACTTAATGAAACAAGACTGTTAATACAAGCTTATTTATTAAACACCCAAAAAGTCGACAATAGGAGATCCTGAAAACATGCACTGTTGGCTGTCCTCGAGGCTTGGAGTTGGGGATCCCTGGATTAGGGGGAAAAAGGTTACAGGTTAGATATATGGGATATGGGAGAAGATACTTAGGATAGGTGTTTGTGGTCCTGCTGCATCTAGTCCAAGTTCCAAGAGAGAGAATGAGACAAAGGCACCTTTGGAAAGACTGTATGGAAAGGGGCATTTCTATGGATCATTCTCCGATTGGCTGAAAGCCATAATGTAACGAGGGCCTGTATGTGATCAGGTGTTGAGAAATCATATTCTCCCTGCCCAATGGCTAGGGCTGCTCTTCCAATCCTGGCTAGAGCTGGCCAGAGGGAGAACTGGTCTTTAGTTTCTCTTTGTAACTACGCCCAATTCCCATGCACATGTAGTCAACTATTGATTTAGAGATACTGAATATATAAATACATGTATATATATATATATATATATATATATATATATACAGTACAGACCAAACGTTTGGACACACCTTCTCATTCAAAGATTGTTCTGTATTTTCATGACTATGAAAATTGTAGATTCACACTGAAGGCATCAAAACTATGAATTAACACATGTTGGTCTTCCAATAGTCTTGAAGGAGTTCCCAAAGATGCTTAGCACTTGTTGGCCCTTTTCCCTTCACTCTGTGGTCCAGCTCACCCCAAACCATCTCGATTGGGTTCAGGTCTGGTGACTGTGGAGGCCAGGTCATCTGGCGTAGCAACCCATCACCATTACACCTCCTGCTCCATGCGTCACGGTGTGAACAAGGCGTGTAGAGTCCATTTGTTCACCTTTTCTGTGTCGCACAAACGCACGGTGGTTGGAACCAAAGATCTAAAATTTGGACTCATCCGACCAAAGCACAGATTTCCACTGGTCTAATGTCCATTCCCTGTGTTCTTTAGCCCAAACAAGTCTCTTCTGCTTGTTGCCTGTCCTTAGCAGTGGTTTCCTAGCAGCTATTTTTCCATGAAGGCCTGCTGCACAAAGTCTCTTCTTAACAGTTGTTGTAGAGATGTGTCTGCTGCTAGAACTCTGTGTGGTATTGACCTGGTCTCTAATGTGAGCTGCTGTTAACCTGTGATTTCTGAGACTGGTGACTCGGATGAACTTATCCTCCACAGCAAAGGTGACTTTTGGTCCTTCTTTCCTGGGGCGGTCCTCATGTGAGTAGTGATGGGCGAGTCCTAAATTACTCGGAATCGCTTGACTCTAGCGAGTCCGAGCCCGGGACTCGCTACTCGTTGCGAGTCTAGCGAGTCCAATGTTAATGAATGGGGAAGCGAGTAATAGCGAGTAATGTGCGATTTACAAATCGCAGATGTGTCTCGGAAGCTTCAGGCTCTATCTGCATTTGCGCCCCCTACTGTGTGATGTGTGATGTAGCAGAGCTGAATGAGTTCAACAAGAAGAAGAAGGAAGACAGAAGAGAGAAGAAAGAAGAGAGAAGACCTGGGTCTTTGGAGGGGTATGTTGTGGTAATAAAGTTGGAGTCCCTAATGGTGTCTGTGTCTTTATTTTTAATAAATAATTTTTCTCTGTGTGGTGTTTTTTTTAACCCTTTATTGGAGATTCTTAGTGGCCGGGTCAAACCTGGCCTGACATTAAGAATCTCGGGCTTAATACCAGCTTGTATAACAAAGCTGGTATTAACCCCTTTATTACCCAGAGTGCCACCGCCACCAGGGCCGCTGGAAGAGCGGGGTTCAGCGCCAGAGGATGGCGCTTCAATGAACGCGCCATCTTCTGGGGCGGCTGCGGGCTGCAATTTGCAGCGGGGGGTGCCCAGAAAGCTTGGGCCTCCCCGCGCTGCGGATTCCAGCCCCCAGCTGCTTAGCTGTACCTGGCTAGACATAGAAATTGCGCAGAGCCCCACGCATTTTTTTTTTTATTATTTCATGAAATTTATGAAATAATAAAAAAAAAGGGCTCCTCTATATTCTTGTGTCTGGCCAGGTACAAATAGGCACCTAGGGGTTGGGCGCAGCCCGTCGCTGCCTGCTGGATTCGGCTAGTTACAGAAATACAGCGAAGCCCACGTCAAATTTTTTTCTGACAAATCAATAAAACAATATACATAAAAGGGACTGCATCTTAATTAACCCCTGGGCCATGGGTGAGGGGTTAATAAAGATGCAGTCCCTTTTTTAGGATTGTTTTATTGATTTTTCAGAAAAAAAATGACGTGGGCTTCGTCGTATTTCTGGAACCAGCCGGATCCAGCAGGCAGCGATGGGCTGCCCCCAACCCCCAGGTGCCTATTTGTACCTGGCCGGACACAAGAATATAGGGGAGCCCTTTTTTTTTATTATTTCATGAATTTCATGAAATAATTTTAAAAAAATGCGTGGGGCTGCGCGCAATTTCTATGTCTAGCCAGGTATAGCTAAGCAACTGGGGGCTGGAATCCGCAGCGCAGGGAGGCCCAAGCTTTCTGGGCACCCCCCGCTGCAAATTGCAGCCCGCAGCCTCCCCAGAAGATGGCGCATTCATTGAAGCGCCATCCTCTGGCGCTGAACCCTGCTCTTCCAGTGGCCCTGGTGGCGGGTGGCTCACTGGGTAATAATGAGGTTAAGGCCAGCTTTGTATTATCAGCTGGCCCTAAGCCCGAAATTTATGGCGGTCACGCCAATATTAGACATGACCGCCATGAATTTCTATTAAATTGTTTTAAAAAAAACACAACACAGAGAAATTTTTTTTATTAGAAATAAAAAAAAAGCCATTAGGGACTCCATCTTTATTTAAAAAAATCCTCTTCCGTCCGACGTAGTCCAAAGCGCGATGTCCTCTCTGCTACATCCCTGTGCATAGATGTCTATGCACAGGGAGTGAGCAGACTGAGAACAATCTCAGCTCTGCTACATCATCTCTGTGCACCGACATTCATGTCTGTACACAGGGAGAGCAGGCGGGCTCTAGGACCCTGGAGCTGCGGCAGCCCGCAGGACCCGAGCCCGGCACAGAGCAGACAGCCGGACTCGTTACTGTGCGAGTTTCCCTGCGATTACTTGCACAGTAACGAGTCCACTGCAAGTCAATGGCAATCCTAGTTTTGTCAGAGTCACAGACTCTGACAAAACTAGGATTGCCATTGATTTGCATTGGACTCGTTACTGTGCGAGTAATCGCTGGGAAACTTGCAGAGTACCGAGTCCTGCAAGTTCCTTACTACTCGCCGAGTAACGAGTCCTAGAGAGTAGACTCGCCCATCCCTATATGTGAGCCAGTTCCTTTGTAGCACTTGATGGTTTTTGCAACTGCACTTGGGGACACTTTCAAAGTTTACCCAATTTTTCAGACTGACTGACCTTAGTTTCTTAAAGTAATGATGGCCACTCGTTTTTCTTTACTTAGCTGCTTTTTTCTTACCATAATACAAATTCTAACAGTCTATTCAGTAGACTATTCTGTGTATTCACCAGACTTCTGCACAACACAACTGATGGTTCCAACCCCATTTATAAGACAAGAAATCCCACTTATTAAACCTAACAGGGCACACCTTTGAAGTGAAAACCATTTCCGGGGACTACCTCTTGAAGCTCATCAAGAGAAAGTCAAGAGTGTGCAAAGCAGTAATCATAGCAAAAGGTGGCTACTTTGAAGAACCTAGAATATAAGACATATTTTCAGTTGATTCACACTTTTTTGTTAAGTATATAACAACTTGTGTTAATTCATAGTTTTGATGCCTTCAGTGTGAATCTACAATTTTCATAGTCATGAAAATACAGAAAACTGTTTGAATGAGAAGGTGTGTCCAAACTTTTGGTCTGTACTGTATAAAGAGATATGGTAAAAAACGTAACAGCACCAGATATTACCAGACTTGTGCAACGCTTTCTCAACATCAGTCAAGTGTCCATGTAAACAATCCAAAAAACGAAAAATCAGCACCAAATAGATATCAAGTGAACCTTTATTGCCAATGGCGTGGCAACATTTCGGACCGAGGACCTTTCTCCAGATATAAGAGAGATATAATTATATGTCAGATTATTTAATAATCATGTCAACAGTTCCCCCTCAACAAAAGTGCTGTGCCAAAGTATTTTCTTCCTTGAGGCAGAAAAATGAAATCTGAAATACATGTGCAAAGAAAAAATAAAGCACCATGACCACAACACTTATGACCCATCACAGACTTTCTATGGCCTCAGGATAGACAAGCAGATTTTGATGCAGATTCTCAAAATTTGCATCAAAAATAGAATCAAACAACACACTGTATTCAAAGGGCCTAAAAGGGTTCAAGGAGAGCCGCAGTTGTAGTGAAAGGGCTTGAGGATTCCTCTTGCCCCCTGGCTATTCCGCAGAGACTTCTAGGGTAGGGGTAGCCCACTACAGTCCTCAAGGTCTGAAAACAGTGCAAGTTTTCAAGATTTCCTTAGCATTGCACAGGTGCTAATTTCAGCAGAGGTGATGATTCCAGCAACTTGTGCAATTCTAAGGAAATCCTGAAAGCATGCACTGTTTGTGGCCCTTGAGGACTGCACTTGGCCTGCTCTGTTCTACTGGAGTGGGTGTAGTGTCTTGCATTTCCATACCCCGGACCAGAGGCCTGCGGCTTGTTCACTAGTCTCTGTAGGGCAGTATCAAAGCACGCGTTTGCAGAAACAGTCCAGCACACAAAGAGTGAAGTGCAAAAAATTTTACTGTAACAAAGACTATAAGTCTCAAACATAAATATCAGAATATACAGTCATGGCCAAAAGTTTTGAGAATGACACCAAAATGATATTTTCACATGATCTGCTGTCCTCTGGTTTTTATTAGTGTTTGTCTGATGTTTATATCACATACAGAAATATAATTGCAATCATATTATGAGTACCAAAAGGTTATATTGACAGTTTGAATGAGTTAATGCAGCAAGTCAATATTTGCAGTGTTGACCCTTCTTCTTCAGGACTCTGCAATTCTCCCTGGCTGCTCTCAATCAACTTCTGGACCAAATCCTGACTGATAGCAGTCCATTCTTGCATAATCAATGCTTGCATTTTACCAGAATTTGTTGGTTTTTGTTTGTCCATCCGTCTCTTGATGATTGACCACAAGTTCTCAATGGGATTAAGATATGGGGAGTTTGCAGGCCATGGACCCAAAATCTCTATGTTTTGTTCCCTGAGCCATTTAGTTATCACCTTTGCTTTATGGCAAGGTGCTCCATCATGCTGGAAAAGGCATTGTTGGGCGCCAAACTGCTCTTGGACGGTTGGGAAAAGTTGCTCTTGGAGGACATTCTGGTACCATTCTTTATCCATGGCTGTGTTTTTAGGCAAGACTGTGAGTGAGCCGATTCCCGTGGCTAAGAAGCAACCCCACACATGAATGGTTTCTGGATGCTTTACAGTTGGCATGAGACAAGTCTGGTGGTAGCGTTCACCTCTTCTTCTCCAAATAAGCTGTTTTCCAGATGTCCCAAACAATCGAAAAGGGGATTCATCAGAGAAAATGACTTTACCCCAGTCCTCAGCAGTACCTTTTGCAGAATATCAGTCGGTCCATGATGTTTTTTCTGGGAGAGAAGTGGCTTCTTTGCTGCCCTCCTTGAAACCAGGCCTTGCTCAAAGAGTCTCCGCCTCACAGTGCGTGCAGAAGCACTCACACCAGCCTGCTGCCATTCCTGAGCAAGCTCGGCACTGCTGGTTGTCCGATCCCGCAGCTGAAACAGTTTTAAGATATGGTCCTGGCGCTTGCTGGTCTTTCTTGGGCGCCCTGGAGCCTTTTTGACAACAATGTAAGATCTCTCCTTGAAGTTCTTGATGATGCGATAGATTGTTGACTGAGGTGCAATCTTTCTAGCTGCGATACTCTTCCCTGTTAGGCCACTTTTGTGCAGTGCAATGATGGCTGCACGTGTTTCTTTAGAGATAGACATGGTTAACTGAAGAGAAACAATGATACCAAGCACCATCCTCCTTTTAAAGTGTCCAGTGGTGTCATTCTTACTTAATCATGACTGGTTGTTCGCCAGCCCTGTCCTCATCAACACCCACACCTGTGTTAATGGAACAATCACTAAAACGATGTTAGCTGCTCCTTTTAAGGCAGGACTGCAATGATGTTGAAATGTGTTTTGGGGGTTAAAGTTCATTTTCTAGGCAAATATTGACTTAGCAAGGAATTGCTGTTAAGCTGATCACTCTTTATGACATTCTGGAGTATATGCAAATTGCCATTAGAAAAACTGAAGCGGTAGACTTTGTTAAAATTAATATTTGTATCATTCTCAAAACGTTTGGCCATGACTTTACATTGTATATCAAAGAAGAACTGAAAACTAGCTCAAAACAATCCTTCTCTGGACAAAATGCCAACAAAGGGATGGATCATCGACGAAACAAGATGTCTTTTTTTAGGAAAGTCCACTGTACATGTTATTAATACTGTCTAACATTCAGTTAAAGCAAGTGATCTAGCTTCCAGTTTAAGAAAAATAAGCAAGCACTAGGCTAGTGCAGAAATTATATGAAGTTAAGCAAAGATTTAAATCACCTTTTATTGGTAATCTATTATAATACTTCTAATAGGGGCCCCATGGATAAGTGAGAACAAAGACATACAATAAACACTCTCAGATAAGGTATCTCTACTGCCTATTCACCAGTACCGCAATCAACATTAGTTGCATGTAAAACATCAGACAGCCTGCAGGTTCTAAAAGAGTTAAAAGGAAAAATATGGGGAAGAAGAGGGGGAGGGGAGGAAAAAAGAAGAAAAGAGCTGATAACAGAAAGTAAAAGAGGGAAAAAAAAAAAAAATGGGGAAGAAAAGGAGGGGAGGGAAAGAGAAGAAAAGAGCTGATAACAGTTCTGTTATCAGCTCTTTTCTTCTTTTTTCCTCCCCTCCCCCTCTTCTTCCCCATATTTTTCCTTTTAACTCTTTTAGAACCTGCAGGTATGTGATTGGTTAGAAATAATTGATGTATATTTGTCACACATGCGAGAGGGGGCTGTTTTTTGCTTTAAAATTGTATATATTCTTTTTGTCTGTATTGCCATTGTACTGACGATTAAGTGGGCTAGACCCACGAAACGCGTCCAGGAGCTCCTTTGGAGCATGTGTGATTTTTTAAATCTTTGAAAATAAAAAGGAATTTTGTGGCACCGGATTCTACACCTTTTTCTATTGCTACTGGTGGTTGCCAAGCCACTTTCCGGTTTGCCTGGGAGTCCTGGGAATATTAGGTGGTTGGAGCTAATCCTTCTTTTTGATTTTCAGGTCTTTATGTGTGACTGGGCCTTAAGGAATAAAAATCTGTATGCTTATAGTGAAACAGTTACCAGTAAATACTGTAGTATGTACAGATAATTATTCATCAAACCAAGCAGAAAAATTTGATTGATCTCACCCAGGGTACAAAAGTTTGTGAAGGTCAAGTACAGTTGTAGCAGACCAGGTGCTCATCCAAACACAGGAACTTCACCCAATATTGTTCTCTATCACAAAACCAAAAAAGTACCAACCCCTTACCAAGAAACTCCCGCTCTTACGAGGACGGTCTGCATCTGATCCTTAACCAGCACCCTACTACTGTCCCAACTGTCCTTCTCCCTTCTCCCCTTTTAATAGATTACAAATAAAAGGTAATTTTAATGTTTGCGTAACTTAATAAAGTTTCCGGTTTAAATTAATTTATGTACTATTCCATGGTTCCATTAAACGAATTCCATACATAATAAGGTGCAAACAGTCAGTGCACCAATGTGTGCATGCTGGATTCATTGAGAGGGTGAGCTGGAACATTTATTTCTTTTCTGATAAAGTTAATACTGTGTGTCAGCATTCTCAGGGCTGCCTGGGCTAAAGGTCGCCATTGGTAATAGTACTCCGCCACTGAACGGTCTGGAGGGGTTGCCGAGGTTACGCCTGCAGGGACATTATCCGCCACCACCTGCTCCCCAGCACACTCCATCATGGCCACCACTGGGGAAGATCATGGGGGAACCATACACTCTGGGAGAGACAGGAGCAACTTGCAGATCATTGACAGGCATCATGGCTAACCAAGAGAGGCCTGGACTCTACCCAATGCCACATTCTCTTCAAGTTGACTTCCATCTGCCTGTTTTCAAATTCATCGGAGGTGGCAATCCGACAAACCGCAAACCACCTCTTGCTGCTGATCACCTTCATGAAGATGACCTCATCCCGGACAAAGATGTTTCACAGTCTTTTGGGAAGAAGGTCAGCAGGGTGGCCCATTTGACATAGCACCAATACCCAGTACCATGTTCTCCTAGGACGCCTTACCCACTATCCTACAAGAACGCCCCCACCTTGCACCTGTACATTGGTTGTGAAAATGGTTGGCCTTAAACCCATGCAGCCACACCTGGGTGATGGCATTTTCAAACTGAATATCCTCAATAAAGGACACAGGATAGGGTGGTTCATGTCCAACCGGATAGTTGCTTGACGGTGGTATAGTTCCACACATGAAATTCTCCCAGTTGACGACTTCTAGTGGGGGTGATACATATGTTTGAAAACCAGGACCTTTTGCCTCTTCTATCTTCTCCACTTCTTCATCCTCCTCATAATCCTCATCATGCTCCTGTTCCTTGTGGAATTGATGATCCAATACTTGCAGCACCAACTGCAGGTGGAATAAAGCCAAGCATGCTGCAAGATCCTCTGCAGCCTGATATTTGCTGCTCACAGCCATGGATGACATAATGAAAAAGTCACCTCATGACTGTAATCTAACGCCCTCGTCTTGCATCGGAACCCAGCACTGTAGCCACACCTAGCCATAGATGAGGCCCAATGTAGGTAGCGTGGTGGAGCTCCAGGTCACATATGTGTCTATTTCCTCTGCATGCCACTCCAGTTCTGGAGCTGCTAATGCTGAAGAACTCTCTGCCTCTGGGGTGGTGATTAAGATGACTTGCTCCATATCAGACATGTCTTGCGGAGTATTCATTCTCAAACTGCATACAGCCCGTGGTAGCAACTGTAGCAAAGTTTAGGTGAGCTTGGATGACTAGCTGCATCGTACTGCATTGCTAAGATGACGCTGAAATGCTAAGCTCCGCAGTTACACCTGTTTTATTTCCCTAGGGGCATGCTCTTCCAGTTCCAGGAGTCAAGCACAGACAATCACAACAGGATAGTACTGTTTGCACAATATTGTTGCTAAACTCCTCATTAACCTCTCAATTAATAATTTGTTCAAACAACATAACTCCACCTTATACAGTATATGTCAGTCTCATGATTAATTCTTGACTAGTCGACCTATATACCAGGAGTTTTTTGTGGGGACTATATAAGAAACACTCCAATTACTTATAGAATTAAGTGGCATCCACTCAGAAGTTAAAGTTTCTATATTAATGTATAACTTTATTAAATCATTAAAAGTTCATACACATAATGACAATAAAAAAAAGTACTTGGTGAAAAATTCAAAGGTTGGTACCACAATGAGGCTGTAACACTTGGGCTAAGCATAGAGTCAAAACTGTTTACATCACATGGTATTACACCTTCACTAAGGCTTTGCCACTTAATTCTTCAAGTTCGGGTCAAGTCCCAAACTAAGACTTTAAAAAAAAATCTGGTCGGTATGCAGAGCCCAAACATCAGGAGGTTCACCCATCTCTAAAAGCAAGCTCTCTTGTCTTTTCATTAGTGTAACATTTCAACTTCAAATACAATACTGAATCTTCCTTAGGCCGGCTTCACACCACAGTAAAATCCGATCCGGGGCTGTCAGGGGTGAACCTGACAGCCCCGGACCAGATTTTAGCCCCATAGTTTGCTATGGGGCCGGATGGAGCAGGATGGCAGGTATCTGCCATCCGGTTTCCATCTGTCCGGCAGAATCCGGGAGGATTCGGATTTTCTCTTTGACACAAAAATGCTGCATGCAGAATTTTTGTCTCCGGGGGAAAAAAGCTGATTCTCCCGGATCTTCCCGGATCCTCCCAGTCCAGTGTAATCCGGCGCCCCCTGACATGGGGGTCTATGGTGCCGGATCACACCGAAGCCTCACCCGGGAGGCTGACGCTGGGTGCTTAAGCGTTAGTGGGTTAGCAGGTGCGTTTCAGGGTAACTGCCCCTCATCAGTGTAGTGTGTGGGATATTCTGATCTGGCTGTGTGAGTGGGCTAAGACGAGGTCTGGGGAACTTGCTATCCACCTTATGGAGAGGAGTTTGCCTGCAACCATAAGATGACAGTTAAATAGGTAAGAAGATTTAAAGCCACATCCCTCCTTTAGAAAATAGGCAAATTTACACTTCAGTAAGGAAGTGGATAAACTCCAGCGCCTCCTTTAGGTAGCTCTTCAAAGTCATAGTCGCTTTCTGACAAGCCTTTAAATATGACTATGGATTTGTGCCAGATCAGAACCCCAAACTACAAATGCTGCGTTTCGGGGTAACCCAGGTAGATAGCAAGTTCCCCAGACCTCGTCTTAGCCCACTCCCACAGCCAGATCAAAATATCCCCCACACTACACAGATAAAGGTGGTGCTGGAGTTTATCCACTTCCTTACTGAAGTGCAAATTTGCCTATTTCCTAGAGGAGGGATGTGGCTTTAAATCTCCTTACCTACTTAACAGTCTTCTTATGGTTACAGGCAAACTCCTCTCCATAAGGTGGATAGCAAGTTCCCCAGACCACGTCTTAGCCCACTCCCACAGCCAGATCAAAATATCCCCCACATTACACAGATAAAGGTGGTGCTGGAGTTTATTCTCTTCCTTACTGAAGTGCAAATTTGTCTATTTCCTAGAGGCGGGATGTGGCTTTAAATCTCCTTACCTTCTTAACTCTCTTCTTATGGTTGCATGCAACCTCCTCTCCATAAGGTAGATAGCAAGTTTCTCAGACTGTTTTAACTAAAAATCCTATGATAAAAATATAGTCAAAGTAGTAAAGTATATTTAAAGAGAACCAATCAATGGGTCAAAAGTAGACAGATCTTGCTCTTTTTTGTTCCTACTTCTCCTTAGTCTTAATTTTTTAAAATATGCCGCACAGTTTTAGAGATATGCAACATTTTATTGATGCAAATGTTTATGTTTTGTTTTGTTTTTTTACCAAGGATGTCACAGGATTTTTTGGGTTTGTGTTCTGTTTTATCCTTGACTCAATACTCAAGAAAATAAACTGCACCATATTATCTGCAAGGTCACCTAAATAGATATTAGTTTGATGCTTTATATTCTTTCTGAAACAGGTGTATTTACATTAGAGTAATTACATGACATTGAAAAGCATCAACAGCTCAGTTATGCAATTTATGATATTCATAAATAACCAAAAGTTTTATTTACAGCAAAACAGACAGTTCATTCTTAAGTTCCTATCTACAATTATGACAATTTTAGTCAGTGCAATGTTTGTACCCAATTATATGTGCATTTGTATTATGTGACTGATATTGAAGCAATGTAACGAATAATTATATCCATGATTTTAAATATTTTTTTCATGAAAAATCTCAGCATTAACGTTATAATTGAATGATAATAATGATGTTATAATTCAGATAGCAAATCTAAAGACCCAATTTATTACTGTGTGTTTTTAGTGGCTTTTTTATTTGTGCTTCATCACAAATTAATTTTTAATTTAACCTTTACTTGCGTTCAAATTTTTTTAGTATTATTATTTTAGGTTTGTGGCTGTGGCTTTGATTATCTAGATTGGTCACTCATAATTTGGAACTTTTTCAAATGGCACAACATCATCTCTAGTGTAATTGTATGGTGCCATGCATGCCTTGTGCACCCCAGGTCAAAATTAAAGTTTTTTTGAACAGTTAGGCAAGTTGAAGGTAAAATGATCTCTAAAAGATGTACAGGTAATGATGACGTTTCCTTTGTATTTTAGGCAAAAAAATATATATTTTCATCTTTTACGTTTTAAAAATTACAAAAAGATAAATGGCCCAGTGCATAAGTTTGGGCACCCTGCATGGTTACTAGTCCCCTGGACTTATTTCCAAAATCCATTAGCTTGTTTAGATGGTATTTTTCCTACATCTGATGCAGAATTTTATGCTAAGGATGTAAAAAAGTCTTATTTTCATGACTCTTCTGTGAAGTCTTTATTTGGACAGATGTCTCTGAACAGTAGAACAATGTACCACAATTCCAAAGTCTGGTAAATCTTATTGAAGGTCTTTTACAGTCAAGTCAGGGTTCTGATTTGTCTGCCCAGCAATCCTACAGCTGCTCTCACTGAAAGCTTGTTTGGTCTTCCAGAATTTATCTTGACTCCCACTGTTCCTGTTAACTGCCATCTCCTAATTACATTTCGAGCTGAGGAAAGGACACGTTGAAAATGCTTTGCAATCTTCTGTTAAGGTGCTTTCACATAACGATTTTTTCCCTGTCAGTGGGATCCTACTTTTTGTAGGACCCCATGGACAGGAAAGGACACCACAGGGGGTGACCTATTCTGTGTCCGGGTCCGTGATTATCATGGTTCCGGACACAGAGGGGCACTTTCACTTCTGCAATGTATAATATACATTGCAGAAGTGAAATATAGTAAAAAGAAAGAGTTAAAAATAAAAAATCACTATGCTCACCTATCCTCTATCCACCACTGTCTCCCAGCAAGGTCCGGATGCTTACAGGACCTGTGGTGATTTCACAAGCCGATCAGTTGATTGGGTCACGATCGCAGTTACCGCGGTAACTGCGGTCATGTGACCCGATGACACTCCGGGTTGTGACATCATCACAGGTCCTGTAAGCACCCAAACCTTGCTGGGAGGCAGCGGTGGATCGAGGATAGGTGAGCATAGTGATTTTTTTATTTTTAACTCTTTCTTTTACTTAATTACACTTCTGCAATGTATATTATATGCAGGGGCGTAACTACCGGCATAGCAGACGTAGCGGTCGCTTTGGGGCCCAGCGCTTGTGGGGGGGGCCCAGACCCAGCGCCGCTACGCTGCTATCCGGTCAGCTGCGATACTTTGTGTGGCCGTCAGGTCAAGGGGTGGGGGCCGCCCTTTCCTCCCGCCGCAAGCCTGGCTACTTTTAAATGATTTTGCGGTCGCTGCCGCCCGCCTGCATAGCGGGATCTGAGGAGCGGCGCCGGCCGCCAAGTTGCGGCGGCATTATGAGTCATGAGAGAGACTAACTTCTTGGTGTAGTCGCACAGACTCTGCACACTAATCAGCGGGTGGCCCAGGCAGCGGCTCATACTTCTATTGGAGCAGGCTGTGCTGTGCTGTGCTGTGACGAAATCACAACAGCACGTTCTTTGTGGGCGGAGAGAGCACACATTCTGCTCTCCCGCCAATGAAATGGAAACACACACGGCCACCCCGACCCCAGCCATTACCAGTGGTCCCTGTGCAGGCAGCCAGTGGAGCAGGTCTGAAGACAGCCTACGGTTTTCTCCTTACTCTTCTTGTGTGACCTGTCAGCTGTGGACCTGGGGCAGTGCCAGACAGCAAGCCAAAGCTGAGGAACGCAAGGCAAGATACTTTAACCATCATCTGAGGCACTTACTTGTCTGTGTGTGGCTGGGGCTGCGTGGCTGGGCTGGCTGTATGTGACTGGGGCTGTGTGTCTGACTATGTGTCTGTGTGTGACTGGGGCTGCGTGGCTGGGCTGGCTGGGTGTGACTGGGGCTGTGTGTCTGACTGTGTGTGTGGCTGGGGCTGCATGGCTGGGCTGGCTGTGTGTGAATGGGGCTGTGTGTCTGTGTGTGGCTGGGCTGCGTTGCTGGGCTGGCTGTGTGTGACTGGGGCTGTGTGTCTGACTGTGTCTGTGTGTGGCTGAGGCTGTGTGGCTATGGCTGGCTGTGGGCTCACTGTGTGTGTGTCTGGGGCTGTGTGGCTGGGGCTGACTGTGAATAGCTTTGGCTGTATGGCTGTGGCTGACTGTGTGTCTGACTTTGTCTGTGTGTGGCTGGGGCTGCGTGGCTGTGACTGGCTGTGAGTGACTGGGGCTGTGTGGCTGGGGGTGCGTGGCTTAGTGTGGCTGGCTTTGTGTGCTGACTGTGTGTCTGTGTGCGGCTGGGGCTGCATGACTGGCTGCTGTGTGCGGCTGGGGCTGTGTGACTGGGTCTGTGTGGTTTTGGCTGGCTGTGTGTAGCTGGGGCTCTTTGGCTGTGGCTGCTGTGTGTGGCTGGGGCTGTGTGTCTGGGGCTGCCAGGCTGTGTGTGGCTGACTGTGTGGCTGGGACTGTGTGGTTGACTGGATGTGTGTGTGTGTCTGTGGCTGGCTGTTTGTGTGGCTGGCTGTGTTGTGGTCTGTGTGTGGCTGGCTGTGTTGTGGTCTGTGTGTGGCTGGCTGTGTTGTGGTCTGTGTGTGGCTGGCTATCTATGATTGTCTATGTTGCTGGCTGTTTGTGTGTGGCTGTGTGACTGGTGGTTGTCTGTGGCTAGCTGTTTGTGGCTGGCTGTAGCTGTGTGTGTGTGGCTGGCTGTACCTGTGTGTGGCTGGCTTTGACTGTCTGTGTGTGTGACTAGCTGTGTGTCTGTGTATGGCTGGCTGTGTGTGTATGGCCGTGTGTGTGTGGCTAGCTATGGCTGTCTATTTTGCTAGCTGTGTGGCTGGCTGTGGCTCTGTTTGAGGCTGTGTGGCTGACTATGTGTCTGTGTGTGGCTGGGGCTGCGTGGCTGTGGCTGCTGTGTGGCTGGCTGTGTATTGACTGTGGGTGTGTGTGTGTGTGTCTGTGTGGCTGGCTGTGTGGCTGACTGTGGCTGGCTGTGACTGTGTGTGTGGCTAGCTGGCTGTGTTGTGGTCTGTGTGTGGCTGGCTTTGGCTGCTTTGGCTGTGTGTGTGACTGTCTATGTGGTTGGCTGTTTGTGTGTGGCTGGCTGTGTCTGTGTGGCTAGCTGTGGCTGGATAGCTGTGTGGCTGGCTGTGGCTGTATGTGTGAGGTTGTGTGTGTGGCTGGCTGTGTGTGTGTGGCTGGATGTGTGGCTTTCTGTTGCTGTGTGTGTGGCTGGCTATGTGTCTGTGTGTGGCTGGGGCTGTGTGGCTGTGGCTGGCTGTGTGGGGCTGGGTCTGTGTGGTTTTGGCTGGCTGTGTGTGGCCGGGGCTGTGTGGCTGTGGCTGCTGTGTATGGCTGCAGCTGTGTGGCTGGCTGTGTGTGTCTGTGTGTGGCTGGGATTGCTTGGCTGTGTGTGGCTGACTGTGGCTGGGACTATGTGGTTGGCTGTGTGGCTAGGTGTGTCGGTGGCTGGTTGTGTGGCTGGCTATGGCTGTGTGTGTGTGTGTGTGTCTGTCTGCATCTATATTTGGCTGGTGGCTGTCTGTGGCTACCTGTGTGTGGCTGTAGCTCTGTGTGGCTGTATGTGGGTAGCTGGCTGTGTGTCTGTGTGTCCCTGGCTGTGTGTCTGTGTGTGGCTGGATGAGGCTGTGTGGCTGGCTAAGGCTGAGTGGCTATCTGAGGCTGTGTGTGTGGCTGGCTGTGTGTCTGTGTTGCTGACCACTGAGACCCCAAAATCCTGACAAACGGAGCTTTGAAGAACACCATGTAAATGGATTTGTGGTTGATTATTCCTTCCGCTTCACCATTCACATGTGGCTCTTCAGATAACTCCTTTAAGAATGTGGTGAGGGCCACGACAACGTAAAAGCAAAATTTACGGATTGGGGCTGTTTGTTGATATAGTGAGTGGGCTGATGGGGCTTGTTTTCCAGGGCTGCTTTTTGGTCCCAGTCCGGCCCTGAATGGGGCCCCCCGGCGAGGTGGATGCTGCCGCGACGCGTCGCTGCTCCTCTTCAAAGCGGCCGCAGGCGCCGCGGCCGCACTGATCAAAGGGGCTGCCGCCGCCACCAGACTGTCACTGTAGCCTGTGTGTTCTCTGTGTGGAGTTGGTCTCCGCCCCCTGGCCGGCCTGTTACCTCCTTAGGGAATGTTCTGCAGCCTGCCTCTATCCCCCACTGACCTGGAAGTGTAGTTACTTCCTGGAGGCCGACAGTCACGAGGAAGGAGAAGAGAGGAGAGGAAAGAGGAGAAGAGAGAAGAGAAGAAGAAAGAGAGAGGGAGAGAGAAGAGAAGAGAGAGAACACAAGTGAAGTCACACTGAACTGGTTCACAGTTCAGAGGCTCATCATCAGCTTGGCTGCGCCTGCCCCACAGCCACAGCACAGCGCAGCACGTTGGAGTGGATAAGAAGATTCAAGAACGCATCGTTGGTCTACTCCTGCACCTGAATCCTCCATTCTCAATTATGCAGTGTGACTAGGTCTAAATGCTTCAAGCTGCAGCCCCGCACTTCTATCGGTAAGGGGGTGTGTCTTGAAGGGGGCGTGTCATTGGGTGCGTGTCTTGGAGGGGGCCCCGTTCAAAAGTTTGCTATGGGGCCCTGCCAGTTCTAGTTACACCCCTGATTATATGTAATGTTGAATGTAATTGTGGAACAACTTGATGGGACATATACAAATACTTTAGTATTGGGGCCAATGAGTGCGGGTCCAAGGAAACAGCTGATCATTCCTCGGACCCGATTTTAGTGTACTGAGCATGCTCAGTACACTAAAATTGTTCCGACCCTTCTAATTACGCTTCTGCAATTTATATTATACTTTACAGAAGTGTAATTAGAAGGGTTGGAGCAATTTTTGTGTACTGATCATGCTCAGTACACTAAAATCGGGTCCGAAGAATGATTATCTATTTCCTCAGACCCTTGGCCCCCATGCTAAACGCCACGGATCGGATCGGATTTGGCCTAATTGCCATCCGATTTTGTGGGATCCGATTTTTTTCTGAGCCCAAAATTGGAGCAGTCTCCGATTTTGGGTCCAGCAAAAAATCGGACACAAATCGGATTCCACAAAATCAGATGTCAATTAGGCCAAGTCCAATCCGATCTGATCCCTATAGGATAACATGAGGGCCAAATCGGATTCGTGGCTGTCTGTTTTACAACGGACAGCCACGGATGCACAAAAATCAAGATGTGAAAGGGGCCTTAGGGTACCAACACACTTGGTGACACACCAGCGATCCTGACAGCGATCCGACCTACCGGGATCGCTGGTGCATCGCTGTCGGGATTGCTGGTGAGATGTCAAATAGTCAGTCAGATCTCACCAGCGACACAGCAACGATCCGGAATGTTACGGAGGTCGTTGGGACCCTGTTTCTCAGACCTGTAGTATTGAGGTCGTTTGTCGTTGTCCCTGTCAAACACACCGATGCATGCTGCCCAGCGGGACCCCAATGATCAAAAAATGGTCCAGGCGACTCTGATACGACCAGCGATCTTACAGCAGTAGCCTGGTCGCTGCTAAGTGTCAAACATAGCGAGATTACTGCCAAGGTCGCTGTTGCGTCACCAAACTTGTGACTTAGCAGCGATCTCTCTATCGATCTCGCTTAGTGTGACGAGGGCTTTAGCCTTCTCTTGCTTTGTAGGTACTCTAACATTTTAATTTTTAGAGTGATAGGCAGCTTTTCTAGAAGAATCCATGGCTGCTTTTTTTTCACTAGGCTCAAGGAGGCTGGGTGTTTGTAAAGCTTTGAAAATTATATCACCTGGCCTTTCAAAACAATGATAGTAAATAAGCCATAACCTTTACAGGTGCAATAAGGTGTGTAACTCCGGTCAAAATTATCTGAGCACACAAATCTCCAAGGGTGCCCAAACGTTTCCATCAACTCATTTTTCTTTTTTTAATATTGGAAATTATTATTTTTTTTTGCCTAAAATACAACGAAAATGTGTCATCTTTAACTTTTTTGCTTTTAGAGATCATTTCATCTAAAACATGCTTAACTGTTCACAATTAACAGTCATTTTAACTAGGTGTGCCCAAACATTAGCATTCTACTGTCCCCATCCTGCTATATCTGGTCCATTTTATGGGCTCACGCTGGTATATATGGGTCCTGTTATGCCAAACAAAATAAAAAATAAATTATTCTATTTACTTTCCATCTGCTCCCTTGCCGTCTGGCGTCCTTTCCTGATGTTGGCAATTGACTTCTACAAGTAAGTGAGGTAGCGCAGGATGCAGAGCCCAGCGAAATCCAAATAGTAACACTGACAGAGAAGTCCATCATTAATCATAACTAGTAATGAGAGAGTGAGATAAAATTCTAATCAAGTTTTTCAAATATTTGCATTTGCAAATTGAGGACATTTTTTAATTCAATTCGCTGGATGTCGTTTTTATATCCACATTGGGCCGTCAAAAGGTTAAAAGAAATAGTTTTACTCATATCACTGCTTACATCTTTGAACCATCTTCTACTTAACACCATGCATCTATTACTCACCTCATCTTCTGATCCCCCACTATTCACAATGCGATCTTCCGGTCTCTTGCACTTTGCTGGAGTTCCAGGTGTCAAGGTGCCCGGGAGGGTTGCCCTGAGTTGCGGACGGTCAGAAGTGGTGAGCGGAGTGAAAAAAAATTTTTTTTATATTACTACTTCTTTTGCTCGGGGGTCTAGACAGCCACCAGAACATAATAAAGGACATTACATTTTTAAAGAATAATTTTTCAGTGAATTGAATTTCCTGGGAAAAATGCTGCAAACAAGCAAATTTGAATTTTTCTCTGATCAATAATCATCATATCTAATCATAGCAACAGTTTTTGGCATCTTACAAAATTGATCTAAATGAGTAAGTAAGCTGAGATATAAAAATTATATTTATTAGCCACATTAGAGTATTAAAGGCATGGGTTATTATGGTTAAATAAAACCTGAAGCTATTGTTTTCAATTGACAATAATCATTACCCTTTTGCCTGTAATTAAATTGACATCATAACAAGATTTGTATTGTAAAAAATGCCCAATTGAGGTGATGGCTATAAGGAAACCGGAGTCTTTATCAGTCCTTAGCTAAAGAATGACTGACCTTCTTCAATGTCAAACTTTAATCAATATTACAGCGGGAATAATCGTCATCCTTTTAAGAAAATCACTTAAAGTAAACTCACCTTGTACAGTTGTCTACAAGAATTGTAGATCCTCCATTTTATTATGTTGGAATGTTTCCTATAACATTTGAGTTAATCATGGCTGTTTTCTACAGTCAAAAATATGCTAAACGTTATATGGTCCATTTAAATATACTTTGCTTTCAACTACAAATGTGATAGCCCTGATAATAAACTGTTATTCTGGTTAGCTTCAAACAGAAGATTGGCATTAAGTGGCTTTTACAAGCCTTAAACCTTGGTGATGAAGCATTGACCAAAAAGGGAATCTGTCACTAGGTGTTTCTACCGCATATGTGAGCAGCATAATTCAAGGTCAGAAACGTTGATTCCAGTGATGTAACACTTATGCTGGTTTCACACTGGTAATATCTTAAATCTGGGATGATGCAGGATTCCCCTGGTTGCCCCTGTAATTGTAAAAGCTGATGACCCCACATCAGTATTATACCTGATATGTCCCATGGTTAAGAAATTATACTGGTGTGGGAGCACACAGTTTCTTCTGGCTCCATACCTGTTTCTATCGTATCTGGGGGTCAAATTACAAACTCCTTGGGAGGCGCGTCATTTGGAACCGTGCTGTGGGCATGTGCAATTCCAAAACTCAGATCCAGGAGTCCAGATCGCGTTGCCGAATCTGAGTTCCATTGGGCACATTGTAATTTTACCCATGGTGCCCTGGATCTGGGTGCTTTCAGTTTTTTTCATGTAGATCAAAAATGCACCTAGATGCATTTTTGGTCTCAGTGAAAAAACAGAAACATCAATTTCTAGGGAAAACATAAAGAACTGGATGTACCCCCAAGTTCATCCAGCCCTATTGAAAGTCAATAGAATCAAAAACTGATGCGGGTGCATCCAATTTAAGGCTAGGGTCACACTTGGCATGCATTTTTTTGGTGCCTTAAAATAAGCATGCGTTTCTGCATGTGTTTTTACATTTCTACATGTGTTTTTTAAGGTGTCTTATGACACCCTGCATTTTTGCATGCGTTTTTGAATCAGCACCAAAAAATACTGCAAGCTGCGTTTTTGGTGTGTTTTTAAAAGCGCATGCGTTTTTTTAACATGGGACCCTATGGGAAACACATGCGTTTTTATATGGTACTAAATGGTACCATGCGTTTTTGCATGCGTTTTTCAAGGCAGCTCCTCACTTAAGTGCAACAATGCATGCCAGAAATGCATGGCACTTTAGGCATGCGTTTTTGCTTTTGTGGCATGCATTTTTGCTATTAGGACATGCATTTTTTGCATGGGGGCCTATGGGTGCGTTTTTACATGTGTTTTTAGAAAACGCAAGGCTCAAAAACGCATGTAAAATCTGCAAGTGTGACTCTAGCCTAAGGCTGGCTTCACACCACGGTGTGATCTGGTCCGGGGCTGTCCGGGATGACCCAGACAGCCCCGGACCGGATCAGCACACAGAACCGGAGGGCCAAATGTGCCCTCAGGTCCTGTGTGCAGCCAGATGCTGCTAATTGCAGCCGCAGCTGCTGATTTTTCAAGACTGCGGCTAGCATGGAGCTAGCCACGGTCCTGAAAGAACAGCGGCGTGCAGCCGCCAGTGTCCGGTTGCCGGATCCTCCCAGTCCGGGGCAATTCGGCCCCATAGGCTCCCATGTTAGGGAGCGCCGGATTGCCCCGGCTCCGGGGGAATCCGGGAGAATCCGGCCTAATCCGGGATCCAGCAAATTGGGGAGATTTTTCTCCCTGGACAAAAAAATTATGCAAGCATCATTTTTGTGTCCGGAGAGAATAATCCGTATTCTCCCGGATTGTCCTGGAGTGATGAAACTGGATGGCAGAGAGCTCCCATCTGGCTCCATCCGGCCCCATAGGGTGCTATGGGACCAAAAACCGGTCCGGGGCTGTCTGGTTTACACCGGACAGCCCCGGATTAAAAAATCTGTGGTGTGAAGCCAGCCTAAGTCAGATTTACACGGGTGACTAAAAATGCCAGTGTGAAACCAGACTTACTGTGCTGTTTTTTGCAGTCTAAAATTACTATTTTTTCTACTGCAGATCTACCAGTTCTCTGAAAGTTGAGCTTTCCACTCATTTGCAGCTTTCTGCTTATGCACAGAGAATACAGGAGGCTGCTATTAGTAGAGTGGGACTATCTGGTAGTATCCTTAGTCAAACATTCACAATTTAATGAATATTATGAGATGTGGGTTTGTATAAGTGTTGGCCACAAAGTTAATAAATAAAAAAACTATCAGAACTACTAAATGGTGAATATATTTGATTGGGATTAATTTATAATCAAGTTCTGAAAAAGTTGCATTTGCTAAAAAGAGGGTAATTTGCAATTCGACACCTCCTCACTGGCCGCCATTTTTCTAAATCATAATAGTCCATCAAAAGATTTTAAAAAATTGTTCTACTCATCTCACCGCTCACATCATCGGATAAATATTTTCTATTGTCTTTCAAAATTAAGCTTCAATTTTATATAAAGCGTTTGCAAACTTTAAACTTTGAAGAAGTATTTACTGAAAACAGAATCTGTCACAATGCATTTAAAAAATGGTGTATTTTTTCCTTATTTGGATATTCAAGTAGTTTATGCATATTTTATGCTTTACACATTGTCCTAATTATTATGTCACTTATATTCTTCCTTTTTCTCTTATATCAGTCAATATCCGTGGAAATATAATGGATATAGGTGCTACGTTTTTCCAATTTTTTTTATTTTTCTGTTTATGACCACAAAACGTTTTTGAAGTACTGCACATTTAAAACTTACTCCTTATTCTGTATAAATATATATATATAAGGGACATATTCTTGGACGGGGCAGTAACAGAAATTTGGATTGACTGTGGCACTTTTTTTTTTCATTTATTTTCATTTAAGTGATTTTCAGCATAACAGATGTAACATTTGCTTGACACTTTCAATGTCAGAAAGCTGAATATCTTGTTTGCCTGCAGCAGCTGAATCTTACAAGTGTCTTGTTATATACAGGTGACATATGAAAAACATTTATATGGAACCTATCAGGTTTTTTTTTAGTAAGGCCCCCTTCACATCATGATTTTTGTGTATCCGTGGCTATCCGTTGTAAAACAGATACCCACGGATCCGATTTGGCCCCCATGTATCCCTATGGGCATGGATGGGCACGGATTGGTCCTTAACCCCTTCCCGACCTATGATGTCGTGGGACGTCATAGAAGTCGATGCGTTCCCGACCTGTGACATCCCACGACATCATGGCAGGATCGCGTTCCCACGGCACCGGTGATCGGGGCTGGTGACATGTGACTGGTGCTGCGGGAACAAGAGGACCTGTACTTTGTCCTGGGGGGGTGGCTTTTTCCCCCTCATGGCTGAATTCGCTCTGATTGGCAATTTAAACTGAACTACCAATCAGAGTGATTCTCCCCTCCAAATCTGATTGGATTTCTCCAATCAGGCTTGGAGGGGTGGGTGCTCGGGTGCCCTCCCCCTCCTCAGCCCCTCCCACTCCAAGTTAACCCCCCGTCCCTTCCCAGGCTGCAACCACCGGCACCAATCATCTCTGTGCCCCCTCCCGCATGCTGGCGCCGGCACTAGCCAGCGCGCGCCGGTGGGTGCCTAGTGCCCCTCAACCCTCCTGCCCCGGATCCCACCTCCATCCACAACCGACTCCCCCCCTTCCCCGTGTCCCCTCTCACCCGTCCTCCGTGGTGCCGCGGCTCCTCGGTGTGGCACTCCTCCTCTTCTCCCAGGCTCCTCCTCCTCACCAGAGGATCTTGAGAGATAGGTAAGTATGTATGTGTGTGTGTGTGTATGTGTATGTGTACGTGTTCATGGGTGGATGCATGGGTGCGTACATGGGCGCATGGGTGCAAAGATGGATGGGTGCGTGCATGGATGGACGCATGGGTGCGTGCTTGGATGGACGCATGGGTGCGTGGATGGATGGGCGCATGGGTGCTTGCATGGGCGCATGGGTGCGTGCATGGGAGCATGGGTGCATGCATGGGTGCATGGGTGCAAAGATGGATGGGTGCGTGGATGGATAGGTGCATGGGTGCGTGTATGGATGGATGGGCGCATGGGTGCGTGCATGGATGCGTGGATGGATGGGTGCATGTGTGGATGGATGGGCGCATGGGTGCAACAAGGGATCAAGTGTCCTCTTGTTGTAGTCCCTGGGGTCAGAGTCATGGTTCACGGTACGGCAGATCATTGCCATACAGTGCACCATGACTGACCCCAGTGACTACAACAAGGGATTAAGTGTCCTCTTGTTGTAGTCACTGGGGTCATTCATGGTGCACTGTATGGCAATGATCTGCCGTACCATGCACCATGACTCTGACCCCAGAGACTACAACAAGAGGACACTTGATCCCTTGTTGTAGTCTCTGGGGTCACAGTCATGAAGCACAGTACGGCAGATAATTGCCATACAGTACTTCATGACTGTGACCCCAGAGACTACAACAAGGGATCAAGTGTCCTCTTGTTGAAGTCACTGAGGTCAGTCATGGTGCACTGTATGGCAATGATCTGCCGTACCGTGCACCATGACTCTGACCCCAGAGACTACAACAAAAGGACACTTGATCCCTTGTTGTAGTCTCTGGGGTCACAGTCATGAAGCACAGTACGGCAGATAATTGCCATACAGTACTTCATGACTGTGACCCCAGAGACTACAACAAGGGATCAAGTGTCCTCTTGTTGTAGTCACTGGGGTCAGTCATGGTGCACTGTATGGCAATGATCTGCCGTACCATGCACCATGACTCTAACCCCAGAGACTACAACAAGAGGACGCTTGATCCCTTGTTGTAGTCTCTGGGGTCACAGTCATGAAGCACAGTACGGCAGATAATTGCCATACAGTACTTCATGACTGTCACCCCAGAGACTACAACAAGGGATCAAGTGTCCTCTTGTTGAAGTCACTGGGGTCAGTCATGGTGCACTGTATGGCAATGATATGCCGTACCGTGCACCATGACTCTGACCCCAGAAACTACAACAAGAGGACACTTGATCCCTTGCTGCAGTCTCTGGATGTAGCAGAGGTGATCGAGCGTCGTGGGACCTTCGTTGTGGACTACGTCGGAGGTGATCGAGCGTCGTGGGACCTTCTTTGTGGACTACGTCGGATCTTTATAATAAAGATGGAGTCCGAATTTTGTTTGTGTTTTTTTTTTCAAATAAACAGATTTTTCTCTGTGTGTATTTTCTGACTATTTACCAGAGATTCCTAATGGCGGGTCTAACATTGGCCCTATATTTGAATCTCGGGCTTAGTGCCAGCTGCCAATAAAAAGCTGGCATTAACCCTTTATTACCCAGTTTGCCACCGGCACCAGGGCAACTGGAAGAGTCTGGGTACAGCGCCAGAAAATGGCGCTTCAATTAATGCGCCATTTTCTGGGGCCGCTGCGGGCTGCAATTCGCAGCATGGGGGGCCCAGAATGCTTGGGCCTCTCCATGCTGCGGATTCCAGCCCCAGCTGTCAAGTTGTACCTGGCTGAACCAAAAATATGGCGAAGCCCCACGCCATTTTTTTTTCTAGAATTAGTCCTAGAAAAAAAAAATGGGCTTCGCTGTATTTTTGGTTGTCAGCCAGGTACAACGAGGCAGCTGGGGGTTGCTGGCAGTCCGTAGCTGCCAAGTTGTACCTGGCTGGACCAAAAATATGGCGAAGCCCCACATCATTTTTTTTTTATTCTACCAATAAAATGACAAGGAGCTTGGCCTTATTTTTGGTTGCCAGCCAGGTACAACTTGGAAGTTGGGGGGCTGCAATCCTCATTGTGGAGAGACCCAAATGTTGTGGCCCCCCATGCTGAAAATTGCAACCCACAGCCACCCCAGAAAATAGCACATTAGAGGCGCCATTCTCTGGTGCTGTACCCCAACTCTTCCAGTTGCCCTTGTGCTGGTGGCACACAGGAGCACTCCATACACGACATGGTGTCCGCTAACAAGTTGAATGGAAAATTAGCTAGAATTAGTAGCGGACACCATGTCGCGTATGGAAAGCCCCTATGTGCTTAAACATTGAAGTTCCCTCACAAGTGACCCCATTTTGGAAACTAGATCCCCCAGGGAACTTATCTAGATGGGTAGTGAGCATATTGAACCCCAGGTGCTTCACAAATTAATGAAAAAAAAACATTTTGTGGAAAAAGAGTACTTTTTCATTTTTACGGATCAATTTGTAAAGCACCTGGGGGTTCAAAGTGCACATTATGCATCTAGATACATTCCTTGGGGGGTCTAGTTTCCAAAATGGGGTCACTTGTGGGGGAGCTCTAATGTTTAGTCACACAGAGGCTCTCCATACGCAACATGGTGTCTGCTAGCAATTCCAATTGTTAGCGGACACCATGTCGCGTATGGAGAGCCCCTGTGTGCCTAAACATTGGAGCTCCCCCACAAGTGACCCCATTTTGGAAACTAGACCCCCCAAAGTAACGTATTTAGATGCATAGTGAACACTTTGAACCCCCAAGTGCTGCACAAATTGATCCATAAAAATAAAAAAGTACTTTTTTTTCCACAAAAAAATTATTTTTTCATTTTTACGGATAAATTTGTGAAGCACTTGGGGGTTCAAAGTGCTCACTATGCATCTAGATACATTCCGTGGGGTGTCTAGTTTCCAAAATGGGGTCACTTGTGGGAGAGCTCTAATGTTTAGTCACACAGAGGCTCTCCATACGCAACATGGTGTCCGCTAACAATTCCATATGTTAGCGGACACCATGTCGCATATGGAGAGCCCCTGTGTGCCTATACATTGGAGCTCCCCTAGAAGTGACCCCATTTTGGAAACTAGACCCCCCAGGGAACATATGTAGATGGGTAGTAAGCATATTGAACCCCCAGGTGTTTCACAAATTAATGAGAAAAAAAACATTTTGTGGAAAAAAGTTCTTTTTCATTTTTACGGATGAATTTGTGAAGCACCTGGAGGTTCAAAATGCTCACCACCCATCTAGATAAGTTTCCTGGGGGCTCTAGTTTCCAAAATGGGGTCACTTGTGGGGCAGCTCCAATGTTTAGGCACACAGGGGCTCTCCAAACGCGATATGGTGTCCGCTAACAATTTGAATGGAAAATCAGCTCAAATTGTTAGCGGACACTTGTTGCGTTTGGAGAGCCCCTGTGTGCCTAAACATTAGAGCTCCCCCACAAGTGACCCCATTTTGGAAACTAGAGCCCCCAGGGAACTTATCTAGATGGGTCGTGAGCATTTTGAACCCCCAGTTGCTTCACAAATTCATCCGTAAAAATGAAAAAATACTTTTATTTCCCCCCAAATTTTCTTTTTTCATTTTTACAGATTAATTTGTGAAGCACTGGGGCATTCAAAATGCTCACCACCCATCTAGATAAGTTTCCTGGGGGGTCTAGTTTCCAAAATGGGGTCACATGTAGAGGAGCTCCAATGTTTAGGCACACAGGGTCCTTCCCTTCTGAGCCCTGCTGTGCGCCCAAACAGTGGTTTATGACCACATATGAGGTATCGACGTACTCGGGAGAAATTGCAAAACACATTTGAAGATCCATTTTATCCTGTTTCCCATGTGAAAATGAAAGAATTGAGGCTAACAGAACATTTTTGATAAAAAAATTAAAATATCCATTTTTTGTTTCCACTTTGCCTTAGTTCCTGTGAAGCACCTGAAGGGTTAATAATCTTCTTGAATGTAGTTTTGAGTAGTTTGAGGGGTGCAGTTTTTGGAATGGTGTCACTTTTGGGTGTTTTCTGTAATGTACGCCCCTTAAAGGTACTTCAAATGTGATGTGGTCACTAAAAAAATGGTTTTGTAAATTTTGGTTGAAAAATGAAAAATTGCTCATGAACTTTGACCCCTTATAATTTCCTAACAAAATTTTTTTTTTTTCCAAAATTGTGCTGATGTGAAGTAGACATGTGGGAAATGTTATTTCTTAACTATTTTGTGTCACATAACTCTCTGGTTTAGCAGAAAAAAAATTCAAAATTTGAAAATTGCTAAATTTTTTACATTTTTGCCATATTTTTGATTTTTTCACAAATAAATGCAAAAATTATCGACCTAAATTTAATACTAACATGAAGCCCAATATGTCACGAAAAAACATTCTCAGAATCGCTAGGATCCGTTAAAGCGTTCTAGAGTTATTACTTCATAAAGGGACACTGGTCAGAATTGTTAAAAATGGCTAGGTCAGGAAGGCCAAAATAGGCTGGGTCATGAAGGGGTTAGTTGCCATCTGTGTTTGCAGGGATCCAATTGTGTCTGCTTTTTTTACATCCCCAAAATCGGAGACTGCTCCAATTTTGGGCAGAGCGGACACAATCGGACAGAATCCGACAGCATCGGATCTGACGCTGTCCGATTCAAATAACGGGGGGCTATGGAGCTCGGATCCGGATAAAAACAGGATAGTTTGATGGATCCGGTGTTAGTGTACTGAGCCTGCTCAGTACACTAAAACTGCTCTGCTCAGTGTAATTTCACTTTAGCTATCTACATACACTGTCTACATACACAGATAAAGTGAAATTAAATACAGCTATGTATTAAAATAAAAAAAATAAATGCTCACCTGTCCGCTGGCTGTCCGGGACCTGAGGGGAAGATGTCTGAATGCTGTGCCAGGACCTTAAAAATGTGATTAAAATGGGAGTAGCCGGTAGCGATCAGGTGATATGTCATGTGACATACAACATGATCACTAAAGGCTAATCCCATTTTAATCACATTTTAAGGTCCTATCAGCCATCAGATGTTTTCTCCTCGTGTCCTGGACAGCTTGCAGAGATGTAAATATTTTTTTTTTTTTTTTAATGCATTTTTTCTGTTTTATTTTGCTTTCACAGTGTATGTAGATACACTGGGAAAGCAAAACTTCAGCCCCGACATGTCACATGGGGGGGTTGACACAGGATTCTTCCTCCCCCGGTGTGACATAACAGCGCCGACACCACTTGCCTGTGCTTTGCATGCTCAGCTTCTCCCAGCTCTTTCTGTGTCCGGATCCCTCAGAATAAAGGATCCGGACACAGAAATGGCATCAGGAATTCACATCCAGGCCTTTCCGTTCCTGTCCTTGGGGTCCTGCAAAAATCAGGATCCCCACAGAGAGAAAAAAATTGTGATGTGAAGGGGCCTAACTAAAATAATTAATTGGAAACACCAACAGATACAACATGAAATGGAAGCATAATTTGTCCTGTGTAATGAATCATAAGTTCTTGTGAACATGAATATATCCATGTAATGTATGTAACACAGTTGACATAACATCACAACCTTTGATGTATGTGACCTCTGTATATGTGAGAACCATAAAATGTCCAGATAGTGGGGTTAATGAAAAATAATCACAACTCTATTTTGAGCAAGCTCTTACAGTTCCATCTTGCAGATAAAATGTGGTGCCCTATACCAGATGTTATCTTTTGTGTGAGACCAATCCATCAATTTTTTCTCATCTGCATGAACCTTACATCTCCATGATTAGAAATGCCATTAACAATGCCATAGTATTCATGTGCATTGCAGTGAACAACAACAAAGTCCCCATACTTCACAGAAGCAATAGAAACTCATGCCTTGGCAGGAACTCCAGACTAGACATAAGCATACCTTCCCAAATCATGTTCACCAATTTAAAATTTTGCAAGAAAATTGCAGATTATATTCGCGATTGGAAACCCAAGCAATTTACCAAAAAATATCCGAAAACTTGTTCAGGAAAAGAGTTCAAAATTTAAGATGGACCTAAAACTTTCCCTAATTATTTGGGGTCAAAATGCTTATCAGAAGACCCGCTGGCTGGAAACTACACCTAACTATTTGGTTAGGAGTGTTCCCAGACATTGGGTCTACTGTTTTTTTTTCAACCAGTAGAATTTTTTGAAGCTTTAAAATAATTTTTTGAAGCCTCCTAAGGCGGCCGTCACACGCTGAGATATCGCTAAAGATATCGTAGACGAAGTTAAATTTGCATATCGTCCGAACGACGCGCAAAATCGCTCATCACGACGCTACACCCACAGACATCGCTCAGACGATTCCTCGATCCACCGATCCAGCGATCGTCTGAGAGATGCAGTTATCAGCAGTGGACATCGTTCAGCTAAAGTCACACAGAACTCTCCTAAACGATGTGGGAGCAAATGTGGGCGTTATCGGAGCCCATAGGCGTGATACATGGTCTCCAAGCTACGCCCCTCACTACACCATTGGTGCCCAATTCTGCGTCCTCATTGGGTCAGATGTCCTTTGAAACATGGCGGCCTCATCCCAAGAATGTCCTGTGAGAGTTGATCGCAATGTATCTGTGTGCTGTACTACATAAATAGCAATGGCGAAAACGTACCGAACGCAATCCCCCCGTGTTGCGTTGTGCAAAATTAGCTCGCTTATGCGTTTTCTAATTTTAAGTTGTACAGATGCGTTTAATTAAACAGCCTACAGCGAGCTGTGTGTGTTGACATGAGTGGATATTTCCAAACGCGTGTGAAACGCATGTGTGTTTGCGGTGTGCTCTGGATGATGTTTGCTTCAGTGTGTGAGAGAGCGCATGTGTTAATCAAGGGGAATTGGGGTTAAAATGTATGACAACGCAAAGGAGACAAAGCGTCTCACAACATTCATTGTTCCTGGTGGCCTAATGTAGGTGTACCTCTCAACTGTGCCTTGCAACACTAGTGGCGTAAACACCATCTATGTGGCCCAACATATGCGTGTTTGTATGTAATCCGGTGTCGCACACAAACAATGTACCAAATAAACAAGTGGTGTGACACTAATCAGGGCCTTTTGGTTAATGCGTTTTCGCATAAAAACGCACATTAAGCTGCCTCACCAACTTCACGGTAGGCCCTGGTCGAGACAGTCCTAACTCTGTCCCTAGGTGTGTGAACCCAAAAATGTGACCACTGTCACAAGGGCCTTTGGGGAGGTATGTGGGTCCTGGTCCCGCCCGTCTCTCACAGGACCCATAAGCCGGGCCCTTCAACACAAAATTACAAAATAGTGCCAACAAGCACCATGAACCAAAATCCCTGGCTCATGTCACAGACAAGAGGTTTGTCGGTAACACACATCTCCCCTCCAATGGGCAAGGCCTGGCCCTCTAAAAAACATAAACAGAAATATCCCTAAATCTGGGTTATGTTGAAAAAACAAAACAAAAAAAACATTCTTCCTCAAAACTAAAAAGGAACACATGTCCTGCCTCCAAGCCGGAGCTGCAGGACACAGTCAAACAGTGCAATGGCCAATTCCCCATGGCACCAGAATAATTAGGGGAGGTTCTGCTGCCAGCTCACCGCCCCTGTACCATTAAAGTACTGGCAGTACCGGTCCCTCATATCCTGTGCCTCCTGCCGGCTGCTCCCACCACCTAATGGCTCGAGTCCTGCCATCTGTGGGGCATCAGCACGCCAGCCCCCCAACACCACCTCCCCATTGGTGGAGTCTATGCGGTCCTCAAAGTTAGGCGGAGTGTAGGCCTGGCGATCCCGGCGTCTTAGAAAATTGTGGAGTACACAACAGGCCATAACTACCAGGTCGATGGATTCTAGACGCATATTAATGGCCGTGTGAAATATGCGGAAACGGCTCGCCATGATGCCAAAGGCATTCTCCACTACTCGTCGTGCACGTGAAAGCCGATAATTGTATATGCGTTTGGGCGCATTTAGTTGTCTCTGGGGGTATGGCTTCATTAAATTAGGAAGGAGCGGAAACGCCTCATCTGCAACGAAAACAAAGTTCATGTTTCCACAGGTGCGAGTGGTTGGTGGTAAATTAAGACGTCCATTCTTCAGTTTTTGTCCAAAAGACGATTGGTCAAAAACCCCGCCATCTGAAACCCTCCCATTTGTGCCCACGGACACGGACATAAACTCATAATTGGCGTTAACCACTGCCATCAATACTATACTAAAATAAGATTTATAATTGTAAAAAAAAGAACCACTGTGGTGGGGTTGTGTGATCCGCACATGCTTCCCATCAATCGCACCTCCACAGTTGGGAAATTGCCATTTCTGGCTGAATTCATCGGCAGTGGCCAGCCATTCCTCGGGGCTCTGCGGCAAACGCATGTACGTGGGAGCCAGAGCCCGCAGTATCGCCTCACAGGTCTCTGGAATGAGTTGGCTAAGGAGGGGCCGTGATATTGCCGACGAGTAGACCAAGTCCTGCATGGTGCGACCTGTTGCCAGAAAACGCAGTGTGGCAGCCAACCTCTCCTCCGCAGGCACTGCTGGACGCATTACTGTATCCTGCCGTCTGATGAGCGGGCACACTGCTGCCAACAAGATCTGAAATGTCTCATCTGTCATGCGGAGGAAATTTTGGAAGTCCCGTGGAAAGTCGTCCCGAAGTTGGTGCAGAAGGCGAATGTGGGAATGCTGATCGCGCTGCTGCAGCCACTCCCTGGCCCAGATGCGTCGGGGTCTCCTCCTGCCTCTCTCCACCCTCTCATCCTCCACACGTGCGGCCTGCACCAGCAAACCAGCCCCCAAAACGGCACGTTGATCTGGATTCATGCTGTTTAAGAGGCAAACATATGTTTACTATGCTGGCTAGGCAGAAAGGTGCTTTCCCCACAATGTGATCATCATAAATTAAATGACTAAAAGGAGCATGACATTGGCAAAATATGGACCACTGCACTACACATGTTTAAAAAAAGGCATGAAAAGCAGATAACACCTACAGTATGAATGAAGTGTTCTGGAAGGGCACATGTTTTGACACGCCTAAATGCCTTGGCCAAACAAAAATAAAAGACCCACCAAACCCACCAGACCCTGAGATCCCAACCTACATCAGACTTCATATATCAGGAACAACGCTAACAACAGGAACATCCGAGACACAGCGGACCATATGTATGGCAAAAGTTAAACTACATACACACAATAATTAGTACTCACATGCAGTGTTTGCAGCGATGGGTGTCACTCTAATAATATCAAGTTACCCAAGTAACGAAAGATGTCCCGATGACTCAAAATCAGCAAGACAATGCTTCAGTCCTTGAATGTAGCAAAATTACCAACAATCTAAACCCAAAAAACAAAAGACACAAAAAACATGGAAACCACAGAAGTGTTTCAAGAAAAACAACACAACCATATGTATTTTGACAACGCTATAGCTATACACCTTCACAATGTATCACATGCTGACTCCACACGTACATACCTGCAGGAACTTTGCAGCAAAGACATTGTGCATCTCCAGGAAACGCTCTATATACACAGGCGAGCCAATGTCAAGGCGAGACGTCACCTTACCCAGGTGTGTCTCGTTAACGTGAAAACACACACCAGCACGATGTTACGCCCTCCAAACAGGCGTGGTGAAACAATGACCACACACAACGCCGGGGCTATGTTCTACGGCAGGCGTGTCACAAACCGCACGTACACCCCCAACGCAGTGTATACGTCCTGTCCCGGGCGTGGTAATAGCGATGTCTATGCATATCGCACCTGTCATTACCAACAGCTGTGTGATCAATTAGGATAAATAGTGGACTGTGAACATGTGTGTTGTACCTGCTGTTTTGTGTGTCTCTTGACACAAGTGGCAGCCACACCAGACAGCACGCCATCACATCTTTGGCCTTCCCAGATCTTTCTCCATTTTCCACACTGTTTTGGATTTAATCAAGGTATGTTCACATCATATGACGACACTGACCCATCTAAACTTCAAGTCATTGTATTGTCCTTCAGGCACAAATTTGGGACTGTCAATGTCACAACAGCACACATCCCATTGACTTGACCATCAATCTTGGTTTTAGCAAGTGTGTTGTTGGGTTATTTAGCGGGGGCATTACAAATTGGTCATGCCTGGTGACTTTTAGTCCTGTGGCTGACATTTTACACATGTCTTGGAACATTTGCCACACTGATGTCTGTTTTTTTTTCTTGTTTTTGATTCATAGATGCCCAGGATTGATCGTGATTACATCACTGCCCTCATTGCTGCCTATAAGGAGAACCCCTGCCTGTGGCTGACTAGGGATGCAGGCTACCACAAAAGGGCCCTCCGGAATGCTGCGTATGACAGGCTCCTGGAGGTTGCCCGCGAATATTGTCCAGACATGGACCTCGACCGTGAGGCAATAAAGAATAAGATTCAGTACCTCCGCACCGTGTTTGGCAGGGAACACAAAAAAGTCCTCCAGGCACGCCGGTCAGGCATGGCAGCGGGGCCGGTCTATCGCCCCGCCTTATGGTACTACGATCTGCTCCTGTTCACCACCGAGCAGCAGGAGCCCCGCCGACCACTGGAGAGTGAGGAGTTTTCGGAACCACAAAACCCCAATGTTGTGGGTGACGTTGAGGGGGCTAATGTAAGTCGATCACCTGGCCCAATCTTGCAAAGTTATCACACATTAAACATTGTTTGGCAACATCTATGCCAAGTTAACAATGTCGAGAAGGTAAACATAGACCCCATGGGCCTCATATCTTGATTACGTTGTTTCCAAACCACTCCAATTTAAGGCTGTGGTCACAGTACCATTTTTGACATCCATTTTTTGAGACCTGCGTTTTCAAAAATGCATGTTAAAAACGCACCCATAGGCCCCCATGTTAAAATACGCATGCCCTAATAGCCTAAAAGCAAGTGTGACTGTCCCATGCGTTTTTGGAGCTTATCCAAATACGCATGCGTTTTTGAATGGCACTAAAAGTTACTAATTGTACATGCGTTTTTGCATGCGTTTCACATAGGAACCCATGTTAGAAAAACAAATGCGTTTTTAAAATTGCTCCTAAAAATACTGCAAACACTATTTTTAGGTGCAGATTCATAAACGCCCCCAAAAACGCAGCGAATCATCACACACCTTACAAAACTCCTGCTGACATGAAAAAAAGCATGTTTTTTTTAACATCACAAAAAAACCAAGCATGGCTACTGTGACCACAGCCTAAGCAAGCAATCGATTTGCAGACAAGTAGTGAGTGTTGTGTTATTGGACGAAGCTGGAAGGCCCTGTTATTGAGTTGCCTAGGACATCAGCCACAATATGGTTTTTTAACATACTGTTAACTTGCTCATTGTCGACAAAATGACCATCAAAACTCAAATGGCATGTGTTCTCATGTGGTGTTCATTTTTTGGTTTCAGGATCCGCTTGAAGGTCCCTCTTCGGGGTCGGTCTCAGAGTTGCCGAGCGAGGACACATCACCAACCCAGGAGGGGAGTGTGGAAGCGAGCAGCCGGCCACATCTGCCTTTGACACGTGACAGGGCACGGACACGCCAGGCAGCCCCAAGCTCTGCGCCGGACCTGGTGTCCCTGGCACAGCAAGTTCTGACCCAGCAGGTGCGGGAGCCACAATGCCCCTTTGCTTCTGTGGTGGCGCAGCGTCTCCCCACGTTTACCCAGGAGCAAAGGGAGCATTGTGAGCGCATAATCCTGCAGGCCATGGACCAGGCCCGTCAGGGCCTCCTGACTAACCGTTCCTCCTTACCTGATCCCCTTCCCCAGCCATCACCAACCCCCCCTGCCTGGCAGTACATGGGCCTTCCCACCCATGTGCAGCAAGCACCAGCACTTGGCCATGCCCATGCACAGCCTCGGCTAGTGTCTTTGCCACACCAGCTGCAGCGGCCGGACAACCCCTTTGGCCCAGAGGGGGATTCTTATTTTGGGCCCCGGTTCCATAATATTTAGTTTTTTTTTGGACTTGGTACAAAGCTGGAGCCTTGTATTTTTGGTTAAGTTACCGCCATTGGCCCCGCTAATTGCCCCTCCATACTCTTTTTCTTTGTTTTGTGTGTCCCCTACCTGCGACAATAGCAGTTTTATTTTTGTTGCCCATATTGTTTTTTTTTTTATTTTGTGTGATGGTGTGGCCCAGGCCTACATATTTGTCACTACATTCCATTAAATTTCTGATTCAACACGTGAAATATGTTGTCCCTCATTTAAGCATGTTGATTTGATTTAGACCATGACAATTTTACCAGCTGACCAGCTACAGTAGGCCACATGCTAGATCCATCAACATAAACAAATGTACAGGGAAATTGTAAGGAAACATAACTTTAGGCAGCCTGCCGGTGCACGACTTTTTGCTGTACCCCCCAGGCTGCAGTGGTGTCCGTACCATCATTGTCTGTGTTCTGCAACATGGGCTAATATTAATGGTGGCAGGCTACCCAAGCTTGCAGATGTGTAAGTGGTAAGCCACATTTATGTTTGCTGGTGTAACAGCATTGCGGCACTTTTCATATCACTTTCATTAATATAGGTTTGCTGCTTGCTCGACACACGTCATGCTGACATTGGGGCCCTTGTGTACCAAAAGGTGTTATGGAAACCTTACTCTCCCTAAACCCGTTTGGACATTGAGTTGTCCTTGATGGTGTTAACGTGACCCAGATACACACCCAAATGTTCCACATACATGTCTGCATACATAGAGATAATGGGCTCAAAATTTTATGTAAACATTTTTAATAGAGGTCAATAACTGTCATACCATGCACACCAAGAACACATTGCTGTGTTAGGGTATGAAAAAGCTGTAATGACTTGTGATGGTCCAAATGTTGGACACTATAAGAAAAAAGCCCAACGTGGTAGGGCCAACATGCTTCATACGGTCCAAATGTTGGACACTATAAGAAAAAAGCCCAACGGGGGCTTAAACAAAACAAACAAACAATGCCAACATGGCATAACAAGGAAGAATGCGTCCAACATGGACAGCAGTCTTTCAGGTCCAAAAATACCCGGCCAGTGTCTCTTTGTCACCAGGTTAAGGGAGGGCACCATGCCCTTGCTGTAGGGCAGCCAGCATGTCCCTCAATCGTATGATGTGGCGAATATGTGTCTGGATAGCTGACTGGAGCTGGATGGCACACTGTAAGTGCGCATGGATGATGTCCTCCAAAGTGGGTACACCTGTATTGGGAAGATGACCACAGTTAGCCAACAACAGTTTGTGTGGATATTTCTAACTCTTTGCTCCAAAGAGGCTCCTTACCCTGTTGTTCGCCATCCTGTGATCTTTCCAGGTTGGATGGGGATGCACTCAGGCTCCAGCCCGCAGCTCCAGCACGTTCGCCATCTGCACCAAACATTAAGTGTACCAATTAATGGACATTGTGGGACTACCAGGAGGGCAGATAGAGCAACATTACACATACAGATATATCATCTGTTGTTTAGAAAGCATGTGTATTTTCAGCCAAATAATGGGCACATTCCTCAATTTAATAAAAGGTTCAAAAATGAGGAAGGTAGCCATAATCGAACTTAAAACACACTTTCCCAAAGATTATGTGCAACTTTATCTGTTTGTGTGATGTGCCCCATAAACCACACACTCAATACAGTATGCATGGTCTAGTAAACACAAATATGAATGTACCTCCATAGTGGTCCAAGTTTGGGACCTCTTCATCCGCAACCATCTCCTCCTCACCAGGCCCTGTTGGTGATGGCATGGGGTAGGGCTCCGCCGCCCAGTTATCCTCCTCATCTGCCGTGTCTGGTGACATTGCGAAGCCCGGGCTAGGCAGGGAGCTGGACACTGTCGCAGGTGGCTGAACAGGGGTGCTCGGGCTCTGGGGCCACAGGACATGGCCTGGTTGCAAGAAGGGCCCTGGGCTGGAGGGGGCCCAATCATCCTCATCAGCCGGTTCTCCAGCATCCTCGCCCTCCTGTGGACATGGTGGTGAGGGGATGTCATCATCCTCGTCCATCCATGGCTGTGAAGAGTTGGTAGATGACTGCTCAGGTGCCGACTGGCCGGACCACTCTTCGCTGTGCTCCTGGACCGCATCAGCTGGCAAGTCGGGATCATTGTGCCGACTCGGACTTGGGGGGGATGATGCAGCTGCCGCCGGAAGTGGCGGTGTCGCCAGTGGCCCTGCAGCAGGCGGCACATGCTGCCCCTCTTCTTCGGAAGACGATTCCTCAGTGCCTGTTTTGGGATGCACAATGGTGAAGCTTTGATGAGAAATTTTGTTCCACAAATTGGTGCGGCGACGTTGAAATTGATGTGAACTTGTGTTTTGTGATTGTGAGTTTGGGCCACAACGCAAAAGTGTAGGGGCTCCCTTTACATTTGGGGTCACTCACACTTTGAGATGTGTAAACACCGTTTTGCTGAGCCATGTGCGAGGCTCTGCATGCAGCAGCCAGACCTAGGCTTGGTAATGAGAGACACGGTGCCTGCCAATGCATGCCGACCGCCATGCACTCACATTGGTCACCATTCGAGTTAGCCTTCATAGTGTGTAGGGGAGTATGTTATCTTGGGCCATGGGTACGTATGCACACAGATCAGTCATTTAATGCGATAGGGCTGACGTATTGACCACGTCCCGTGGTCTCCCGCAAAATATCGCTGTGTAGTCTTTTAACAATATGGATATATTGCTCCTATGTTAACTCACAGGCCCTGTATTGAGTAGTTGGTGCTTTTGTTGTTCCCTGATGGTGTTGGTTGTGTTTACAGATGTCACTATCAGATCTAAGGGGGCTATCTTAATTCAGATATGTGTCCCAAGGAATGTACCTTCCCATGTCTGGCCCTGTGAGTAGGATTAGTTCCTCCTGCACCGGGGTGTCCAAGAGCGTTCAGCGCCTTGACTGTGAGTCACAGTCAAGGCGCTGAACGCTCTTGGACACCCCGGTGCAGGAGGAACTAATCCTACTCACAGGGCCAGACATGGGAAGGTACATTCCTTGGGACACATATCTGAATTAAGATAGCCCCCTTAGATCTGATAGTGACATCTGTAAACACAACCAACACCATCAGGGAACAACAAAAGCACCAACTACTCAATACAGGGCCTGTGAGTTAACATAGGAGCAATATATCCATATTGTTAAAAGACTACACAGCGATATTTTGCGGGAGACCACGGGACGTGGTCAACACGTCAGCCCTATCGTCTCAAATGTCTGTATGCAACGGCAAAAATTACACAACTTCACAAGGAGAAATCTTCGAGTGTCCAGTGTTCGTTGAAAGTCGTTGCTCATATCGGGAAACAAGGGCCCCCTACACTAGCACCTCCACCACATCCAAAAGGTCTGCACGCCAATCACTATTGTCACAGATCAGTCATGCCGGCCAATGGGAGCACTGATGTGTCCCCAAGCATGTGCTGACACAATGAGCAGCATTGATCGGGATTATGTTACACGTGTGCATGCACAGGCTTGCATATGGGTCTGCATAACGCTGTTGAGACATAGGCACCTGTGAAGGCGTTGTGAGCCACATGTGCAGACGCAGGTTGGGGACTACACTATGTTAATATGTTGGTTGACGGTGCTGTCTAGTGTGCTACATGTACATGTGTGTTGTGTGGTCCAACAGTTACTCACCGCGCATCCTGGCAATCCTGGCACGTATGTCAAGAATGCGTCCTGGGCTCTTGAATTTGAGATCCGCAATTTTGTGCTGGATCTGCTTTGGAGTGCGGGACACACACAGCTGGCGGAGCAGGGCATTCTGGATTTTCCGCACAGTCATGCGGTTACGCAGCCTGGGGTGCCTGTGGGGATGGCGGCCCCAGTAATCCAATCGATCACAATGATCGATTAGGATCATGAGCTCCGCCATCCCCCACGTGGCAGCGCGCCCTGTTGCGGCCATGCCTGTGCTGCAATGTGCACGGGCGGAGCTAGTACCTAGCAGGCGGAATGAAAGCGAAACCTAAGTCATTACGTGACTACGGGCGCTAGCGTGGGCCAAAAACAGACAAACGCGCTGGACGCGCGGTGGCCCGCCATGGAACACTTCTACGCGACCTACGGGCCAACAACCCGGGGGCGTGCCGTAATTAAACTAGTGGTTACGGCGTAACGCCATCGCGTTGAGTGTAGGAGCACACTGCATTGGGGCCAGAAAAAGAATATAAATGGTTGTTTCGGGTTAAGCCGCGTTTGGATTGTGGCCGTAGTTTCAAGGCACAAATGCATGATCAGCTATAAGAATGTGTGTATTTGGTGCTGAAGTGACAGCTCCACAACAAATGGCGCCTTGTCAAGCGGGAACCAATCATGACGCTGGAGCTTTGACCAATAATAGCAGACGATGGGCCAGCCAATCGGAACGCATGAGAGTTCACGAATCAGAAATGAGGAGGCGTGACACAGGTGAATACCCGGCACGCCTACGGGTTTGATTTCGCCAGCGCTGAAATCACACGTTTCGTACGATGTCGTGAATTTACACGTGTCGATTGGGCGTATTTAATTGCCCGATATCGTCAGATCTGAGAACCGAACCTCAGATCACGATTTAGCGATTGATCAGATATCGCTAGTCGTATCTCGCCGTCACACGCACAGACATCGCTTTCGCGATGTTTAATCTGCCGCGTTCAAGCGATATCTTGCACGATATCTCAGCGTGTGACGGCCGCTTTAGGTTTGCAGGTGTCTTTGACACCTTTAGAGTGTGAAATTTATAAACTGTGCCAAATGTGTCAGCAGCTGTGAAATACAGGAAGCTTAAGGGTACTTCACACACTGCAACATCGCTAGCGATATCGCTGAAACGTCACAGGTTTTGTGACGTAACAGCGACCTCTCCAGCAATGTTGCAGTGTATGACACACATCAGCGACCTGGCCCCTGCTGTGAGGTCGCTGATCGCTACAAATCGTTCAGGACCACTTTTTGGTCCTTGGTCCTCCCACTGGTCAGCACCCATCGGCATCGGATTTGGCCGCTGGGTGTATAATCCCTTACGATCTTGGTCTCCGGTGACCTACTTTACTTAATTCTGGGCTTGCTGGCACTACTTACCACTCCCAGATCTTCCTTCTCTCCTCCTCAGGCCCTCGCTATGGACTCCACTTACTGTCAGTTTCCTTGGACCAGCCTAACACGGCTCCTGTCCCCAAGATCACTTTCCTCTCCTCCTTCTGCTCTGCTCAACTGTCACCTCAGCTCTCCTGACAGGAACTGACTAGCTCCGCCCCCTGCACCTGCATATCTAGGGGACCTCTACTGACGTCAGCAAATGACCTGACCTCAGCTGTTAGAGCTCCCCCTACAGGCCCAGGTTGGGATATGTTATATGTGTGCTTCACCTGGTGGATGCCTTGCCTCCAAGCTTGTAATGTGATTACTGTGGCACCACACTCACTCAACATATTGGTGTACCCAACTTAACCAGGTATTGAAGTTACGCTGGGTCTGGGTGAGGGTGCAGCTCGCATAAGTCTTCATGAGTTTCATGGGCAGCTGGAAAGCCTCATCTGCTACAAGCACATAGGGGAGACTGGGCACCGTTGTTCCAGGTAAAAGGGCATGGTGGGGGAAGGTTGACGCAGTTGTGATATAGAGCTTTCCCCATGTTGCTTTCTTTGAAAACATGAGAGTCGTTTGTGCACCCATATGCCCCAATGTCCACAGCAACAAATCTGCCTTGGTCATCGGCATTGGCCATTAAAACAATAGAAAAATACTTCTTATAATTGTAGAAGTTGGTGTCACTATTTAGTTGCTTGCATATCCGTATATTCTTGCCATCAAGGGCACCAATACAATTGGGGAATTGAGACACCTGGGCAAAACGGTTGGCATTTTGCAGCCATATTTCGGGGGTGGGTGGTGCAATGTTGCCCATATCACCTCACATGTCTCAGGAATGATGTTGCAGATGGTGGAGCGCCCAATTCTGAACTGGTAGTGTAGTGAGGCATAAGTTTCCCTGGTCGCCAAGTACCTGCAATGATAATGAACCCAAAATTGGCAATGAACACACACACATGACATGACGTACTGTTGGGCCATGGAGATATAACATGTGTACAGTGTGTGTGCTGGTAAAAAGGGAAATGGGCAAAACAACGTACCTCAGGGTCACTATCAATCTCTCTGCTGGGGATATGGCTGCCCAACACCTTGTATCCTGGCGACAGATGTCTTCTTCAACCAACCCAAGGAGAACATCATATGTTGAGACCGACATCCTCAGGAATCTCTGAAATTTCACTGAGAAAGCCCTCAACTGCTGGTAGAGGACATGGAATGAGCCATATTGGGGTCTCAGCAAGTTGACTTCATGGACCCACAGCTGACTACGTCTGGCATATCGCAACTGCCGCCGACGTAACATGAGGTAGCGAAGCTCCACAAACAGTGTGCTATCCATGATGCCCGCAGAGCCACAAATGACACACAAAATGACTAATGGCAACACCACCCAATGATCAGGGCTTTTTATTGGCTGAGGGGTGTGGCTAGCCCTAAAAAATAAAAAAATAAACTTCAAAAAAGGGTCCAAAAGCTAGCTTATGCGTTAACGCATCCGTTATTTTTGGCACCAAAACATGGCACAAAATGCATCAAAACTCAAGCCAAAGCAACGCATTCTGTAACGCATCCATCAAACGGATGCAATCTCCTACAGTTGTGGCCAAAAGTATTGACACCCCTGCAATTCTGTCAGATAATACTCAGTTTCTCTTCTGAAAATTATTGCAATCACAAATTCTTTGGTATTATTATATTCATTTAATGTGTCTTCAATGAAAAAAAACAAAAAGAATGTTTTTTTCATTGAAGACACATTAAATGAAGATAATAATACCAAAGAATTTGTGATTGCAATAATTTTCAGGAAGAAACTGAGTATTATCTGACAGAATTGCAGGGGTGTCAATACTTTTGGCCACAGCTATATGTGTGACCCTAGCCTTAAACCAATTAAAAATTAATAAAAATGAAACGACAGTGCTGTCTTCACACGTAGCGTACATGTTGCAATTTTTCTCCAGGTGTCCGCAGCACGCAACGTAATAACAATCTTCTCTAATCATTGTGTTTGCTGGATTTTTTATGCATTTTTCTCCGTATTTGATACATTTGGCACAGATCTGAATCCTGGTTATTAATGCTTTTTTAATACTACAGAAAGCATTGATTTTGCCCTTAAAATTACAAAGACATTTTTCTTTGCTTATGTTTTTCTCAGATTCCACATAGAAGCTGATAGAGAAAAAAAGCACCATAAACGCACAGTTCAGTAGCATCTTTAGGTGCACTGAGGTTAGAGATATCATGACATCACATTCACTTTGCTTGGACAGTTAGGCCTTGATTACTTGTAGTGAAAATGTTGCGTTTTTTTCTGCTGCTTTATTTGCACAGAGATTCTGCACTATTTAACTGTCCAAGCAAAGTGGATGTGGTTTCATGAAAACTGCTCTCACTATGCGTATGAAGACACCGCTGAATTGTGCAGTTTTGCTGCATTTTTTCTAGAGGCTTCTCTGAGGGACCTAAAAAAAAGTACCATAGGTACTTTTTTACAGTTAATTTTTAAAGGGCAGAATCAAACCCTTTCTTTACTATAAAAAACTATTTAACAGACTGCTTCACGTCTGCACCAAACAAGCATCAAATAAGTTGGAAAAGTCATTAAAAAAATGCAAAAAAAAGCAATAACAATAATAATAATTTACATACCTCTTTTTGTTCTTCAAAAGCTGAGTGACATGCAAATGTAAAAAGGTGGAAACATAATTTTATAAGTGTAGTGTATTTGGCTTTAATGGCATTTATAATAATTAATGCATTTAATGTTCTATTTCATCTTAGAAGAGGAAAAAAAAACATATTTGGCCACTTACAAATATCCATTGCTTTTAGAAGAATGCTGTTAGCCACTCTTAGGGAATAACCCATGTCTCCCAACACCGATGCTCAATCTCCTACAACCCTGGCACGGGGGCGATTGTAGCATCTACATCCATCCATGCCACAAGGAGGAAACTGGTGGCATTACTGGACACAAGGTCACCCCAGGGTGGCAGCCACTCCAGGCAATGTGAAACATAGTGTCAGAGCACAGCCTATTAATGACACCCAGCTGTTAAACAAGGCGGGCTATTCCGCACCAAAAATATGCTCCACAAGTGACTGACGCCCCGTAGAGGGCCCAGCCTCAAACTGCAGAAAGATAAAAAAAATGCAATAAACATTTTTTTGGAAAAAAAAATGTGAGGAGTTAGTTTGATATTTTGGACCAAAATAGCGTAAGCTCGTAGCCCCCTTCATGAGCCCTCACGCCTACGAGTACCTAGCCATATGTTAAACCATATGTGTTATCTAAATTGAGAGTTCACCGAATAGGTTACATAATTCTATTACCGTACATCTTAGCAGAGTGTGCTGCGTTAATTTTTGGTTTGTATATAATAAAGTAATATAGATAAATGAGCAGATACCCTAAAATATGTAAATAAACAAATTGCAATAGTGCATGAAAATAAAAATAGGGTACTTGGTAATATTATTTTAATCACAAAAATATAAAAGCCATCCCGCCACGTTAAGGTGACCCTATGAGTATGGTCCAATCCTAGCATCAATTATTTAAAACCTTATCAGATGTCAAGTGATAGAACTATGATAAATTATCATAATTATGTGACATACATATTTTAGTGTATCTGCTCATTTTTCTTTCTTTTCTTTGGTTTTGCTGTTTTGTGGCCTATGTGAACATGCCACCTACACACTACATGCATATACTTGCATTTGAGATTATTGCCTTGCATATACTTGCACTACAGTCTATTGGGAGGTGCTGGTCATTATTTTTTGTAGCTTACATACATATCTGAATGAGCACACCTTCCATCAGTTTAAAGATGTTCTTATTAGTGGATCCTACTTGCCATTTTAATGTGCAGGATTTTTGGCCTGGGAGGAGGCAAGCTTGATAAAATATTTGGTCCCATCAAAGAAAGGTTTTGGCTGGTGGGCACACATGAATCGCCCAAATTATGCGTTAGTATCCCAATTTTAAAAGTATATTTCATTTGGCATTAATGCTGTTTAAAATAATTCATTTATTCAGTGTTAGCATCTATCTTGGTGCCCGCAGTGAACTGCTGTATTCTTTGGTTTTCAAATATATCAAAGACAGTTATAGTGATTATCATAAACTGAGAGCCTGAAGTGAACTTTCCAATTCATTCACAAACTCAAAATGTGATGGCCTTGACAAAAATGGACAATTTATGTGACACCATGCTTTTAACTAAAATGATCAAAGTCAGAGATAAATAGATAAAGGTTTAAATCTTTAAAAAAACTCTTCAAAATCTGAATAACTGGCTGCAAATCCTAAACGTAGTGAATCAATTTCATCATCTCTGCAGATGAAGAAATCTTCATTGCTGTTCTACATTATAAATCAGAGTTTTGCTTGTAATTACTTGAGGATTCTGCATCGTGCATTGGATCTTGTTTTATAAAACATGTGTGTATTGCCCTGTATTATATATAAGATAAGATAAGATAAGATAAACTTTATTGATCCCAGAGGAAATTACAGTATTACAGCAGCAGAACAAAGATCAAGAACATTTCACACTTTACAAAATAAGTCTATATGGACAGCAGATGTGGGTAGACTGGTACATGCACCTAGATTGTATTATGACATGAATTAATAAAGATTTACTATTTTTGATGAAAGACTGGAGTATAGTCTCGTTCTCTATAGGATACATATGTAAATAACTTGCGGAGCTTCTCCTATCGATTTCCATTTAAACATAAAGAATATAGATTTTGGCACAATTGGGATTGGATCAAAATTGGGCATGTCACCATGTTTTTTTCTGGAAACAATCTGAGACAAAACATGGACGTGTGAAGAGATTCAGACACCGTAATGGGTACATGTTGTAACCTTGAAAAACGTATATAGAACAGGTATGTGAATTATGGATTTCTAAAGAGATCTTTTTATGAATATTAACAGAAACTTGAATATATATAATTTAGTCTTTGGCATAACAAGAGAAATTTCCTTTAAGTGAAACGTACAGGGACACTAAAACTTTTCCTTCTCACTTAAAATAATTCTAATGCCCCTTTCATACTGGCGTTTTTGAAAAATGCAGCAGATGCGGCACCATTACCACATCTGCCGCATCGTCCGCCTGACGGCCGCACTTGCGGCACTGATCCAGCAAGCCCCATGCATTATCTATGGGGCTTGCAGTCAGGTGCGGCAAGTGCGATTTTGCGGTTGCGGCAGATATGGCACTTGCGGCCCCGACAAAAAACACGGTCAAGAGTATATTTTAATTGAATTTTACTGAAAGAAAATGAAGTCGTTAAAAAACAGCAGACAGCTTCACAATTTGTGAGAAGTTCCCAGTTTTACTATAAATCATCACTTCAGTGAGGGGGGTTTTCAGTGCTGGAGTGGTGCTTTAAATCTAAATTCCCTTCCTCCATTCTTAGACTCACCACCTGTCATCTTCATCTTTTTTCTTAATTACTCTGGTCCAATTTGTGACCGTAACATCTGACTGGCTGGAAATCAAAAGTTACATCATAAGCTTTTAATACAACCTTTGAGAGCCACAAAAAGCCCTCATAGATTTGTAATGAAGAGTGACCTCCAGCTGGCTCCATGAAACACAAGTAATTGGCAGGTCACAACCTGGAGAAACCTAAAAGAGGTGAAAATAAAAGGTGTTGGTTGAGAAGGAAAACAAATCGACTCTGCAATGTTTATCTAACGAGGTAAACCCCTAAACTGAAGGGTTAAGCTTCTGAACACAAATCTTCTACAGGTATATCCAGCAAGGAAATTCAATGAAAGTGAACATATAAAACCCAACTCAGAATTTGATAGGGCGAACCAAAATGGGAGAATGAGAAACACCTGCAGAGCAGCAAAACAAAGAGGGAGAAAAAGACAACTGAAACTATCAGAATTTGGACAGTGAAGAAAATGCAATAGCCCAGCAGACAGAAGAACCAACCATGCAGCAACAGATTATCGTATCGAATCTCCAAACCAAGTAGAGGCACAATTGCAAAAACTGATAACACCTCTGTACACTCTGAAGGCCAAGACTCCACTGTGATGTGATAGTTGGAGTAGCCAGCACAAATCCTGCTTGTGAAAGTGATGAGCACAGGGAGAGGGGTACTTGGACACCGGGATGGATTTGATGGCTGTGACGGGGACTCACAGGTGGTCGGGTTCCCGGTTCCGTGCCCTAGCTGCCATTTGTTTGGTGGGGAAATATTTACAAGGAATTAAAAAGTATGTAACGCCACCTGTGGATCCCGGTAATTTGGATACCGGTGCTACAGGCCGGCCGCTGAGGTGATGATGGGTGCAGCTCAGTGTGGTACAGCTCCCCACAGGTGGAGCTTTTCCTCAGGGCAGCGGTGATAGCGGAAGGGGGGGATGAGGGGAGTTGTTGTTCTTATCCCTCCAAGGATGCTGATGAGGCCCACCGGGCACCGGCGGGAAGGAAGACAGACACTGACACAACTTCAACTCCACTTTACTTGGTATCGGCAGATGTTATAGGAAACACGGTACAGTCTGGTTTAACGGGTACTAGTTGTCGGTTCAGGGTACCCCTATGGAGTCTCAAGATGTTCCTTCCTTATTATCTTTCGGGGTATCTACCTTCATCTCTGTCTTTCACCACCTTTGCAGAGCTCTCTCGCCAGTCCCCTGGTCTTGTACGGTGAGGCACGGGTCATCCTTGACCGGTATGGACGGGAGCAGCAGGAATGCACTCTCTCTCCCCCCACCGGAATCTGGACCATTCCCCACGTAGTCTTGGACCGATTATGGGCCTGAGGAGTGAGGTACCATCTTGTGGCGCCTATGGCTACCCGGTGATTAAGAGCCTGCGGCTCGTTAGTTTGTGGTCAGGGATGAACCGCTGACCACCTCGGCTCCCGTGTTTCCGGTGTTTTTTTCCCCAGACTAAACCAGCCAGCTCCAACCGGTGTAGGTCCATCCCCTTCTGTCCAGGTCACCCTCCTGGAGATGGGTGATCCTCCTGTCAGAGGGCTGTCAGGCACGTCCTTACTCACTGCCTTCCCAGCACTGTCCCTGACGCTGACTCCCTGACTGACTGACACTAACTGTCACTTAAGTCTCCTGCTCTAACCTAAGCTCCACCCCATTTTGGACCTATTGAATAATCAGTCCTTTACTCTAAGGTGGCTTAGTGTTGAGTGCTAACTTAGACTCCATAGGTTAAACCCAAACCCACAGCTACAGAGGCACTACCTCCCTGTGGCGCCAAGCCATAGGGGCGCCACACAAGCTCTATTAAGGGCTACCAAATGACTGCAGACAAAACCACAGTATAATTTTGCAAACATGATGCAAAAATTTATGATCAAGTATTAAAAGCCACCAACAAACAGCTCTCTTTTTGACTTATAAAACCTTTGTATAGTATGGATGGTTATTCATTTGAAAATGCTTCTGGGAAAATCTGGTGCTTACCACGATGCTTAGTTTCCATTGCTACTATCATATTAAAGGTGTTGTCTATGTACACTATTCTTTCCCCTTTAGAGACTACCTATTCTGATACTTTCTCGTACCCCTTTGTATTGGATAAAACTCAGAAGAACTACCGTATATACTCGCGTATAAGCCGAGTTTTTCAGCCCAAAAATTGGGCTGAAAAGTACCCCCCTCGGCTTATACGCGAGTCAGTGCTGTATACCGATGTATACATCGGTACATACCGATGTATACATCGGTATACAGCAGCCCCCGCATCCCCAGTAATGCAGGGCCCCCCCAGGGTCTCTCCGGTCACCTGTAAAGCAAGCTATACTTATCAGTGTCCCGCTCGCACCCGCCGCTGCCGACATCCACGATCCTCCATCTTCATGCGACTCCTCTTCCTGTTTCTGTGCGCGTCGCCGGCAATGACGTCATTCCCGGCGACGCGCACAGGAAACAGGAAGAGGAGTCGCATGAAGATGGAGGATCGTGGATGTCGGCAGCGGCGGGTGCGAGCGGGACACTGATAAGTATAGCTTGCTTTACAGGTGACCGGAGAGACGCTGGGGGGGGCCTGCATTACTGGGGCTGCCTGTATACTACCGCTGGGGCTGCTATATACCTCTGGGGCACTGTATACTACCACTGGGGCTGCTATATACCTCTGGGGCCCTGTATACTACCACTGGGGCTGCTATATACCTCTGGGGCACTGTATACTACCACTGGGGCTGCTATATACCTCTGGGGCCCTGTATACTACCACTGGGGCTGCTATATACCTCTGGGGCACTGTATACTACCACTGGGGCTGCTATATACCTCTGGGGCCCTGTATACTACCACTGGGGCTTCTATATACCTCTGGGGCACTGTATACTACCACTGGGGCTGCTATATACCTCTGGGGCCCTGTATACTACCACTGGGGCTGCTATATACCTCTGGGGCACTGTATACTACCACTGGGGCTGCTATATACCTCTGGGGCCCTGTATTCTACCACTGGGGCTGTATATACTACCACTGGGGCTGTATATACTACTGGGGCTGCGTGTATACTACCACTGGGGCTGCTGTATCTACCTCTGGGACTGGTGTATACCACACTGCTGGGGCTGTATACTTGTGCTAGGGTCCACCCTCGGCTTATACACGAGTCAATAGATTTTCCCAGGTTTTGGGGGCAAAAGTAGGGGGGTCGGCTTATACACGGGTCGGCTTATACACGAGTATATACGGTAGTTGAAGTACAGTTTCTACAGTAAAAACCACTAGAACCAGTTACTAAATTAAATAAATGAAAATTAATATTTAAAAGTTTGTCCAAAATAAGCATATTTTTCTGTGGATTATCATATTGCTAAAAATGGCTTAAAACAGGTTGTACAGTTTTGATAAACCAAAGACAAATTATAATATTTAAAGATGAACACGTTTATTAGAGTGGGATTTAATTCTGTTTGAATTTTACAAAAATCTGCAAGCTGGAGATGTCGACATGATGGTGGGTCTGGGGACCAGAGAGTGGGCACGCAGCAATGGTGGGGGGAACTGTTTGCTGAAAAGAAGAGTGGTGAGATGAGATGCTTTTTTTTTCCATTTTTCCTTTTTTGCAGCTGCTTACTTCTCTGGCTTCTAATTCTGCTCCCTGACTTCTTTATTTTCCTCCTTGCCTCTTTCTTATCACATGTCAGGCCCAATGTTCCCCCTGTGCCAGGGCTTCTGGCCACACAAACAGGCCCTGGAGTTCACAATGCATGCATTGGGGCCTACTTACGGCTTAAAGTGCTGACTAAAGTGATTGAGGGGCTGCAACATCTGGTCGAAGGTCCTTGAGATCGCTGGAAATGCATAGTGGAGTCTTAGCTGCCATAATCTCATCACTGCGTTAAGAACACGTTGGATTGTTGTAGGACAATATGGAACTAATACTTTCAATACTGCATTTAGAGTAGCATATATGTCCATACAGGAATTGTTTTTAATGGATCAATGCACAACTACCTCATATTGATTTACTTTTCTCTTCGTCTGAGCCAACGCTTTTTAATATTAGGTTGAATTTAATTGACATCTGTTAGTTTTCAACTATCCTGACTTTTTCTCTCTATGGAAAAAAAGCCGCTTTCTTCAAAAATGTTCTCCAATATGTTACTCGTTCCTCTTACATCTCACTTTTTCCTTTAAGTTTCCCATTTTCACTTTTCTCCAAGATACCCATTATTCTTTAGATATGAACTTAGTTTCATATTTCTCGAGGGAGGAGAAACAGTAGAGTAGTCACAGCCATTGAACAATTCATGTATAATAAGGTTTCATCATAAAATCAAACTAAAGTTAAATGTAAAGGCTGCATGCTTATGTGGAATAGACTAGGCAGATGTTTTACAGTACATAATCTTAATGTGCTATACTATATCATCTTGATGCAAGATAGATTTCTCTGTGGATCCTCAATTTTACGTTCCTCCTTGTTTTTCAGTGTAATATTTTATTGGGTAATGCAGTCTTTTTTATGTTGTTTAATTTATATGGTGAAACTTAAGTATTTGAGCAGAAATAAAGTGTGAAAAGAATTTTACTGATGTCACAATGTTCCATCCAAAATATGTTAGTGGTAGTTTTATTGCAAATTAATGTAGGATTTGTAAGCCTTTAATGTTGACTCTGTAGCATTCATGCTCATTAATTTAGTTGTCAAATGCTTTTTTTTGCATAATATTGAAGGGTTTTGCAAGACATTATACCACAAGATAAAGAACTATTCACACTAAAGAATGTGGAAATTTCACACCAGCCACAAGAAAAAATGAGAGAGTGATAAAAAATGTAGGTAAGCACTAGTGATGAGCGAGTATGCTTGTCACTACTCGGTACTCACACGAGTATCACTGTACTCGGGCTACTCGGCGAGTACCGAGTAATCTCAAGATACTCGGGTGTATGCTCCTGCTCGGGGGTAGTCAGTGTACTTTTGCAGTGTATCTATACAGATACACTACAAAAGTACCCTAAAAGTTCATCTAAGGGGTTAAAAACAATAAACATTAATACTCACCTCCTGTACTCCTGTACCTTATGTACCGGGACCGGTACCGAAGACCTCCGGCTGTTACAGAACCTCCGAGACCACCGGGAGAAGATGGGGAAAAGGACCTTGCAGTTCAGCCAATCAGCATGCGGCTAGCGGTCACATGGGTTGTGACGCGGCTGCACTGCGGCCACATGACAAACCCATGTGACCGCTAGCCGCATGCTGATTGGCTGAACTGCAAGGTCCTTTTCCCCATCTTCTCCCGGTGGTCTCGGAGGTCCTGTAACAGCCGGACGTCTTCGGTAACGGTCCCGGTACATAAGGTACAGGAGTACAGGAGGTGAGTATTAATGTTTATTGTTTTTAACCCCTTAGATTAACTTTTAGGGTACTTTTGTAGTGTATCTGTTACACTGCAAAAGTACAGGGTAATTTCACAAAAATACTCGGGTCTCCCATAGGATAACATTGGGCTCGGTGCTCGGGCCGAGTACCCGAGTATCTTGGGACGCTCGGCCCGAGCACCGAGCACCCGAGCATTTTGGTACTCGCTCATCACTAGTATGCACCAAAGGTGATCCAGAGGGTGGTACAACCAAATCTTAATCATCATGACTTCATTAATGCTCAAGACTTTGTTATTTAGGACTTTACATCTCAATCAGCTACTTGGCAATTTAAAATGGAAAATACTTATTATCTTTCCTGCTGCCCTATTAAAAATCTGATATGAGCCTTTTGATGTAAATTAGCCATGAAAAAAAAAATTATTGATCATGCTCACAATCAGAAATTGCAGCATTTTGAATGCAGCGTTTTGCCATTGCGTCAAAAGTGCTGCATTGTACAGTAACAGCAAAGTGGATGGGATGTCAAGAAATCCCATGACCACTATGCTTCTCTCCACTGCAGCATCATTGCAGCTGCAGTGTGGATTGTCGCGCTCCCGCTGCTCAACAGCATATTAGATTAATGCTGAGGAGTTGGGAGCGGTCTCCAGTGGATGAATGCAGGGAGAAGTCACCCTGCACCCACATCAGATCATGGTGTCCAAGAGCACTGAGTAGTGATGAGCGAGCATTCTCGGCGCTACTCGTTACTCGCACAAGTATCCCGCTACTCGGGATGCTCGGTGAGCACCGAGTACCGCCGAGATGTTCGGACTCTTCGCTAATAAATAACGCTCTGACACAAATACACAACTTCCTTCAGTGCACACAGTGAACTGGCATGTCACAGAGAGCAGATTGATTGTTAGGGTCCCTCCTGGGGGCACAGCAAGGTGTTGTATGCTGCGATGATTTGAAAAAGCCCCCTCTCCCGCCCTTTCCTATAAACACTCATTTTATAGCCGGAAATCTTTGGGCGGAGGCTGTTGCTAATTGACTTACAATGGGCTCGGTGCTCGATCGAGCACCCGAGCACCGTGCATTTTAGTGCTCGCTCAACACTAGCACTGAGTATAACACACAGTGCCTTCGGACCATGTGCACATACCCTAAGTACATGTTCCCATGATCAGTATTTGAAGCGTTTTGGATGTAGTATGTTCTCTCTACATCCAAAATTCTTTGTTGTACAATAGAAGCACAGTGGAGGAGATTTATAGAAATCCTGTGTCCACTGTGTTTTTTTCTACGCAGCGTAAACTGACATTCGAGGCAGTTTCCCAATCTCCAGCATTTCAATTTATTCCTGCAGAGCCACGAGTGTTCTCGGCAGGAGAATACAGCAAAAATCAGGTCTGCCCAGAATACTGACTGTGGGCACAGGCGCTGTGTTCTCCTGCACTGGCATCTCTGCAGGAGAGGAGAAACTGTATCCAGGCACAGTGTCTTCGGATTGTTTGAACATAGCCTAAGTGTGTGGTCACAGACTCCAAAAGGATTTCTTCCATAAAATCCATACCTTTATTCAACATAGTGTAAAATCCAAGTGAAAAATAAAAGCACAGCTGTGCAAATCATGGCAGGGCATGGAAAAGCAAACCTTTTCTGACCCAAGCGGTAGTCGGTTCTAGTCTCTCATATATCTTTTTCTGTAAATTGGCTGTGCTCTCTTTTTTTTATAGGCAGTTGTTGAACGAAAGTGAAACTTTTGTTTTTCCCTGCCTATCGTGCTCTGTGCCTGCCCATGTTATGGTTATTGGGCTTAATGGGTATTCTTTATATAAAGTTGATATGGTTAAAAGGTCTGTCTCAGAATCAAGTTCAACAGTTCTGCTATTCGCGGAGAGATGGCCGCACTTGCATGGGCATCTGCATTAATTTGTATGGGAACTCTGACCATTGCCATTGCCAGGTACCATTGCCCAGTATTATTTGAATCTCCCATATAAGTAAATAGTGAACAAAATCACTTTAACCCCTTCCCGACATAGGATGTTGTCCAACGTCCTGCGTTTCGGCCCGTTCCCGACACAGGACATTGTCCTGGCAGATTTGAGCTGCTGCAGCTCCTGTGAGCGGGGTCACTCAGGTGTCACAGATGCTGCTGCTCTGTTACAGCCTGTAGTTGACCCCACAGGGGGTGGATTAACCCCCCCATGCCCAGGACCCCTCCTATCGGCAGTTTAAAAGTGAAACTGCCGATCGGAGGGAATCATAAGGATTCACCCCTCCAGATATGATTGGAGCTCTCCAATCAGATCTGGAGGGGCGGATCAGCAAGTGTCCTCCCCCTCCACAGCCCCCTCCAGCACCAGGATGTTACAGGGGCCCCCCCATCCCCCCTAACCACCCGCCCCCCTCTATTATTATGTATATGCCGGCGGGCTGCACCCGCGGGTGTGCCCGCCGGTCACAGTGCCTGGTCCCCTCCTGCAGGTCCCCCCCAGTCAGCCCCCACCTACGCCCTGTGTCCTGGCCTCCCCTCACCTCCTACGGCGGGCTGCACACGTCGGTGCACCTGCTGCTGCGCCCACCCTGCCTCCGCCGCTGCACCTCCTCTGCCAGGCCGGTCGGAGGCCCCTCCTCCTCTCCTGGCCTCCTCCTGCTTATCGGTGGATCGAGAGGGAGGTAAGTATGTATGTATGTATGTATGTATGTATCTATATATGTATGTATGTATGTATGTATGTATATGTATGTATGAGGGAATGAATTGATGGATGGATGGACGTACGTGGACGTGTGCGTGCATAGACGTGTGCGTGCATAGATGTGTGCGTGCATAGACGTGTGTGTGCATAGACGTGTGCGTGTGTGGATGTGTGCATAGATGGATGTGTGCGTGGACTTGTGCGTGGATGTGCGTGCGTGGATGTCAGCGTGCGTGTGTGGATGTGTGCATGTGTGGATGTCAGCGTGTGTGCGTGGATGTCAGCGTGCATGCGTGGATGTCACCGTGCGTGAATGTCAGCGTGCGTGCATGGATGTCAGCGTGCATGGATGTCAGCGTGCATGGATGTCAGCATGTGTGGATGTCAGCGTGCGTGGATGTGTGCATGCATAGATGTCAGCGTGCGTGTGTGGATATGTGCGTGCGTGGATGTCAGCGTGCGTGCATGTCAGCATGCGTGGTTGTGCGTGCGTGGATGTGCGTACGTGGATGTGTGCGTGCATGGATGTTAGCATGCGTGCGTGGATGTCAGCGTGCATGAATGTCAGCGTGCGTGCGTGGATGTCAGCATGCGTGAATGTCAGAGTGTGTGCTTGGATGTGTGCATGCGTGGATGTCAGCGTACATGTGTGGATGAGTGCGTGTGTGGATGTCAGTGTGCGTGCTTGGATGTCAGCGTGCGTGAATGTTAGTGTGCATGCGTGGATGTCAGCGTGCAGGAATGTCAGCGTGCGTGAATGTCAGCGTGCGTGGATGTCAGCATGCGTGAATGTCAACGTGCGTGGATGTGCGTGCGTGGATGTGTGCGTGCGTGGATGTGTGTGTGGATGTGCATGGATGTCAACGTGCGTGCGTGGATGTGTGCGTGCGTGCGTGGTTGTGTGCGTGCGTGGATGATGAGTGCATAGGTGGATGGATGGGTGCAACAAGCGATCAAGTGTCCTCTTCTTGTAGTCTCTGGGATCATAGTCATGGTGCACTGTATGACAGATCATTGTCATACAGTGCACCATAACTCTGACCCCAGAGGCTGTAGGAAGAGGACACTTGATCCCCTGCTGCAGTCTCTGGATTGAGCAGAGGCAATCGAGCGTCGTGGGACCTTCATTGTGGACTACGTAGGAGGCGATCCAGCGTCATGGGACCTTCGTTGTGGACTACGTCAGATCTTTATAATAAAGATGGAGTCCGAATTTTGTTTGTGTAATTTTTTTCAAATAAAAAGATTTTTCTCTGTGTGTATTTTCTGACTATTTACCAGAGATTCCTAATGGCGGGTCTAACATTGGCCCTAGATTATGAATCTCGGGCTTAGTGCCAGCTGCCAATAAAAAGCTGGCATTAACCCCTTTATTACCCAGTTTGCCACCGGCACCAGGGCAACTGGAAGAGTCTGGGTACAGCGCCAGAAAATGGCACTTTAATGAATGCGCCATTTTCTGGGGCGGCTGCGGGCTGCAATTCGCAGCATGGGGGCCCAGAATGCTTGGGCCTCTCCATGCTGCGGATTCCAGCCCCCAGCTGCCTAGTTGTACCTGGCTGGACCAAAAATATGGTGGAGCCCACGTCATTTTTTTTCTAGAATTAGTTCTAGAAGAAAAAAATGGGCTTTGCTGTATTTTTGGTTGCCAGCCAAGTACAATGAGGCAGCTGGGGGTTGCTGGCAGTCCGTAGCTGCCAAGTTGTACCTGGCTGGACCAAAAATATGGCAGAGCCCCACACCATTTTTTTTCTAGAATTAGTCCTATAAAAATGGGCTTCGCTGTATTTATATGCATAGTGAACACTTTGAACCCCCAGGTGCTTCACAAATTGATCCATAAAAATGAAAAAAGAAAATTTGTGTGAAAAAAAAGTACTTTTTCGTTATTACGGATCAATTTGTGAAGCACCTGGGGTTCAAAGTGCTCACTATGCATCTAGATGCATTCCTTGGGAGGTCTAGTTTCCAAAATGGGGTCACTTGTGGGGGAGCTCCAATGTTTAGGCACACAGGGGCTCTCCAAACGCAACATGTAGTCCGCTAACAATTTGACTGAAAAATCAGCTCAAATTGCTAGCAGACACCATGCCGCGTTTGGAAAGCTCCTGTGTGCCTATACATTGGAGCTCCCCTACAAGTGACCCCATTTGGGAAACTAGAGTCCCCAGGGAACTTATCTAGATGGGTGGTGAGCATTTTGAACCCCCATGTGCTTCATTTTCTGACCCAAGCGGTAGTCGGTTCTAGTCTCTCATATATCTTTTTCTGTAAATTGGCTGTGCTCTCTTTTTTTTATAAGCAGCTGTTGAACGAAATTGAAACTTTTGTTTTTCCCTGCCTATCGTGCTCTGTGCCTGCCCATGTTATGGTTATTGGGCTTAATGGGTATTCTTTATATAAAGTTGATATGGTTAAAAGGTCTGTCTCAGAATCAAGTTCAACAGTTCTGCTATTCGCGGAGAGATGGCCGCACTTGCATGGGTTTCTGCATTAATTTGTATGGGAACTCTGACCATTGCCATTGCCAGGTACCATTGCCCAGTATTATTTGAATCTCCCATATAAGTAAATAGTGAACAAAATCACTTTAACCCTTTCCCGACATAGGATGTTGTCCAACGTCCTGCGTTTCGGCCCGTTCCCGACACAGGACATTGTCCTGGTAGATTTGAGCTGCTGCAGCTCCTGTGAGCGGGGTCACTCAGGTGTCACAGATGCTGCTGCTCTGTTACAGCCTGTAGTTGACCCCACAGGGGATGGATAAACCCCCCCTTGCCCAGGACCCCTCCTATCGGCAGTTTAAAAGTGAAACTGCCGATCGGAGGGAATCATAAGGATTCACCCCTCCAGATCTAATTGGAGCTCTCCAATCAGATCTGGAGGGGCGGATCAGCAAGTGTCCTCCCCCTCCACAGCCCCCTCCAGCACCAGGAGTTACAGGGGCCCCCCCATCCCCCCTAACCACCCCCCCCCTCTATTATTATGTATATGCCGGCGGGCTGCACCCACGGGTGCGCCCGCCGGTCACAGTGCCTGGTCGCCTCCTGCAGGTCCCCCCCAGTCAGCCCCCACCTACGCCCTGTGTCCTGGCCTCCCCTCACCTCCTACAGCGGGCTGCACACGTCGGTGCACCTGCTGCTGCGCCCGCCCTGCCTCCGCCGCTGCACCTCCTCTGCCCGGCCGGTCGGAGGCCCCTCCTCCTCTCCTGGCCTCCTCCTGCTTATCGGTGGATCGAGAGGGAGGTAAGTATGCATGTATGTATGTATCTATGTATGTATATGTATGTATGAAGGAATGAATTGATGGATGGATGGACGTGCGTGGACGTGTGCGTGCGTAGACGTGTGCGTGCATAGACGTGTGTGTGCATAGACGTGTGCGTGCGTGGATGTGTGCATAGATGGATGTGTGCGTGGACTTGTGCGTGGATGTGCGTGCGTGGATGTCAGCGTGCGTGTGTGGATGTGTGCATGTGTGGATGTCAGTGTGTGTGCGTGGATGTCAGCGTGCGTGCGTGGATGTCACCGTGTGTGAATGTCAGCGTGCGTGCATGGATGTCAGCGTGCGTGGATGTCAGCGTGCATGGATATTAGCGTGCATGGATGTCAGCATGTGTGGATGTCAGCGTGCGTGGATGTGTGCATGCATAGATGTCAGCGTGCGTGTGTGGATATGTGCGTGCGTGGATGTCAGCGTGCGTGCATGTCAGCATGCGTGGATGTGCGTGCGTGGATGTGCGTACGTGCGTGTGTGTGTGCATGGATGTTAGCATGCGTGCGTGGATGTCAGCGTGCATGAATGTCAGCGTGCGTGCGTGGATGTCAGCATGCGTGAATGTCAGAGTGCGTGCTTGGATGTGTGCATGCGTGGATGTCAGCATGCATGTGTGGATGAGTGCGTGTGTGGATGTCAGCGTGCGTGCGTGGACTACGTAGGAGGCGATCGAGCATCATGAGACCTTCGTTGTGGACTACGTCGGATCTTTATAATAAAGATGGAGTCCGAATTTTGTTTGTGTAATTTTTTTCAAATACAAAGATTTTTATCTGTGTGTATTTTCTGACTATTTACCAGAGATTCCTAATGGCGGGTCTAACATTGGCCCTATATTATGAATCTCGGGCTTAGTGCCAGCTGCCAATAAAAAGCTGGCATTAACCCCTTTATTACCCAGTTTTTCCACCGGCACCAGGGCAACTGGAAGAGTCTGGGTACAGCGCCAGAAAATGGCGCTTTAATGAATGCGCCATTTTCTGGGGCGGCTGCGGGCTGCAATTCGCAGCATGGGGGGCCCAGAATGCTTGGGCCTCTCCATGCTGCGGATTCCAGCCCCCAGCTGCCTAGTTGTACCTGGCTGGACCAATAATATGGTGTAGCCCACGTCATTTTTTTTCTAGAATTAGTTGTAGAAGAAAAAAATGGGCTTTGCTGTATTTTTGGTTGCCAGCCAAGTACAATGAGGCAGCTGGGGGTTGCTCACTATGCATCTAGATGCATTCCTTGGGGGGTCTAGTTTCCAAAATGGGGTCACTTGTGGGGGAGCTCCAATGTTTAGGCACACAGGAGCTCTCCAAACGCAACATGTAGTCCGCTAACAATTTGACTGAAAAATCAGCTCAAATTGCTAGCAGACACCATGCCGCGTTTGGAAAGCTCCTGTGTGCCTATACATTGGATCTCCCCCACAAGTGACCCCATTTTGGAAACTAGAGTCCCCAGGGAACTTATCTAGATGGGTGGTGAGCATTTTGAACCCCCAGGTGCTTCACAAATTCATCCGTAAAAATGAAAAAGTACTCTTTTTTTCCACAAAACCTTTATTTTAGCCTATATTTTGTCATTTTCACATGGGGAACAGGATAAAATGGATCCTTACAATTGTTGGGCAATTTCTCCTGAGTACACCGATACCTCATATGTGATCATAAACCACTGTTTGGGCACACAGCAGGGCTCAGAAGGGAAGGAGCGCCATTTGACTTTTTGAATGGAAAATTAGCTCCAAAAGTCAAATTGTGCTCCTTCCCTTCTGAGCCCTGTCGTGCGCCCAAACAGTAGTTTATGACCACATATGAGATATCAATGTACTCAGGAGAAATTGCCCAACAATTTTTAGGATCCATTTTATTCTGTTGCCCATGTGAAAATAAAAGAATTGAGGCTAAAAGAACATTTTTGTTGGAAAAATTAAAATGACCATTTTTTCCTTCCACTTTGCGTTAGTTCGCTTGAAGCACCTGAAGGGTTAATAATCTTCTTGAATGCAGTTTTGAGTAGCTTGAGGGGTGCAGTTTTTGGAATGGTGTCACTTTTGGGTGTTTTCTGTCATGTAAACCCCTCAAAGGAACTTCAAATGTGATGTGGTCACTAAAAAAAATGGTTTTGTAAATTTTGCTGGAAAAATGAAAAATTGCTGATGAACTTTGAACCCTTATAACTTCCAAACAAAAATTTTTTTTTTTTTCAAAATTGTGCTGATGTAAAGTAGACATGTGGGAAATGTTATTTTATTAACTATTCTGTGTCACATAACTCTCTGGTTTAGCAGAATAAAAATTCATAATTTGAAAATTGCAAAATTGCAAAATTTTCAAAGTTTTTGCCAAATTTTTGATTTTTTCACAAAAAACCCAAAAATTATCGACCTAAATTTAATACTTACATGAAGCCCAATATATCACGAAAAAACAATCTCAGAATCGCTAGGATCCGTTGAAGCGTTCCAGAGATATTAACTCATAAAGAAACACTGGTCATAATTGACAAAAATGGCCTGGTCATTAGGGTCAAAATAGGCCCGGGGGTGAAGGGGTTAATTCTATTAGTCAAGGTGCCACAGAAAATGTTTTTGCTGACTACTATCTCCCATAAGTCCAGAGTGATCTTGTTATTACTCCTTGTCATCTCTACTATTCATTGAAGTCATAAATTGCAAAGTAGAGTAATATTTTTTTGTCAGTCCCATGATACTCCAGAAATCCTAGCCTTTAAATATTCTAGAATTTATCCTTCTTGTTAATCTTATATATGTTAAGTGCATGTCTGGATTCGTACATTTTAATCAAAATAACTGTAATCTGTTCCATTTTGGACATTTTGACATTTCTTTTCTGTATAATTTATGAAGTAATGACAGATTTCATAAAGTAAAAAAATAAACCTGTGAATACTAAAACAAAAAGTACCAAATGTTAGCTCGGTGCAAGGCTGTTGAAGTCAAATTAATTATCTAAGGGATCTCATAAATGACCGGGTTCTTTAGCTCTTGTCTGCCAACTGCTGAAGTTTATGTCTGGCAGGTAAATCTTGTTGTGCTTCATAAAGAATTAAGCTTAATTACATTTCAGGAAATAACCATATTTATCAATCATTTAGAATTTTTCATGACAATGAGTTTTTCTTTTCGACAGCTAATCACATTGACACAGACATGGTAGTGATGTTCTGTATTAAATTGCAATCTTTATGTATAACTACATAGTGAGAAGTAAATCAAAATACTGCTTTTGAGTCACTCATGAAATAAATTAGAAAAATAGATTTTAAATGTAAGTAAAACATATGCTGCTATGGGGCTTTCCAGTGAAGGAAAAAGAAAAAAATATTTTTCTGTCCAGCATTATCCAGCCGACCGAATAATTTTATGGAACACTGTGTAACGTAACTGTTCAGAGTGTAACTATAGATGCAGTAAGTCAAGATGAGCAATATATATATATAATATGGATGTTAATTGATCTGGAATAAAAAAAAAAAGCAGATTATGTGCAATTTGCCTTTGTGCAGACTCAGAGTAATAATGTCCGCTCGCCACCATTTTTCTGAGCTTTAAGAGACGGTCAAAAAATTATATATATATATATATATATATATGTATATATATACATATATTCATATATATTCATATATATATATATATATATATATATATATATATATACCGTATATACTCGTGTATAAGCCGACCAGTGTATAAGCCGACCCCCCTACTTTTGCCCCCAAAAACTGGGAAAACCTACTGACTCGCGTATAAGCCTAGGGTGGACAATGCAGCAGCTACCGGTACTGAAAAATTTTTAAAATGAAAATAGATACGAATAAAATGTTGAACTTTTATTTTAAATAGAAACAGTAAACTACCAATGCAGCAGACCACCATCCTGTTATAAAGCCTCCTATCACGTGGTGCCGCTCATTCTGCAGCCTCCCCCACCTCCTCCTGCCTCCTGCAGTGCCCAGACACAGCCCCCACCACACTATAGTGTATATGACTCGTGTATAAGCCAAGGGGGGACTTTTCAGCCCAATTTTTGGGCTGAAAAAGTCGGCTTATACACGAGTATATACTGTATATATATATATATACAGTATGTATATGTATATTTATACAGTACAGACCAAACGTTTGGACACACCTTCTCATTCAAAGAGTTTTCTTTATTTTCATGACTATGAAAATTGTAGATTCACATTGAAGGTACCAAAACTATGAATTAACACATGTGGAATTATATACTTAACAAAAAAGTGTGAAACAACTGAAAATATGTCTTATATTCTAGGTTCTTCAAAGTAGTCTTTTGCTGTGATTGCTGCTTTGTACACTCTTGGCATTCTTTTAATGAGCTTCAAGAGGTAGTCACTTGAAATGGTTTTCACATCACAGGTGTGCCCTGTCAGGTTTAATAAGTTGTTACAAGGATGAAAAGCGGTCTTTGTGGGAGCGCTCAAATGACAGGCATCTAAACGGTTTTCATTAATAGGCAACTTTATTTCCCCTTAGCTCCACAACATGTTTCAACTGTGCTCTGACAGTCTTCCTCAGGCGCCTGAGGAAGACTGTCATTTGAGCGCTCCCACAAAGACCGCTTTTCATCCTTCTAACATATATCTATCCCCTTTTCTGGGGTGAGCGGCTGGAGCAGCACAATAGAGGCACAGAGCAAAAAGCAAAAAGAACCTGTCGTTACTAGAAAGAGGAAGGAGGAAGGAACGAACAGTCGTTGCATCGAAGGGGACACCTAACGGAGGCTTATAAACCGGGTTGTGCAGGCAGCACAACCCTGTCAGGTGAGTGGCCACTGCCCCACCCCACTAATAAGAGTCTGGAGGATCCTACCCATTGCGCCCCATTTTTCTTTTGTTTTACAGGTTTAATTGTTGGATTTCTTGCCTTATAAATGGTGTTGGGATCATCAGTTGTGTTGTGCAGAATTCTGGTGGATGCACAGCTGATAGTCCTACTGAATAGAGTGTTAGAATTTGTATTATTACAAAAAAAAGCAAAGAAAAACAAGTGGCCATCATTACTTTAAGAAATGAAGGTCAGTCAGTCCGAAAATTTGGGAAAAGTTTGAAAGTGTCCCCAAGTGCAGTTGCAAAAACCATCAAGAGCTACAAAGAAACTGGCTCACATGAGGACCACCCAAGGAAAGGAAGACCAAGAGTCACCTCTTTGCTATGGAGGATAAGTTCATCTGAGTCACCAGCCTCAGAAATTGCAGGTTAACAGCAGCTCAGATTAGAGACCAGGTCAATGCCATACAGAGTTCTAGCAGCAGACACATCTCTACAACAACTGTTAAGAGGAGACTTTGTGCAGCAGACCTTCATGGTAAATTAGCTGCTAGGAAACCACTGCTAAGGACAGGCAACAAGCAGAAGAGACTTGTTTGGGCTAAATAACACAAGGAATGGACATTACACCAGTGGAAATCTGTGCTTTGTTCTGATGAGTCCAAATTTGAGATCTTTGGTTCCAACCAACGTGTTTTTGTGTGACACAGAAAAGGTGAACGGATGGACTCTACATGTTTAGTTCCCACCATGAAGCATGGAGGAGGAGGTGTGATGGTGTGGGGGTGCTTTGCTGCTTTGAAGCTCATCAAGATAATGCCAAGAGTGTGCAAAGCAGTAATCAAAGCAAAAGGTGGCTACTTTGAAGAAACTAGAATATAAGACATATTTTCAGTTGTTTCACACTTTTTTGTTAAGTATATAATTCCACATGTGTTAATTCATAGTTTTGATGCCTTCAGTGTGAATCTACTATTTTCATAGTCATGAAAATACAGAACATTCTTTGAATGAGAAGGTGTGTCCAAACTTTTGGTCTCTACTGAATATATATATGAAAAAAGCAGGGAGTAGCACAACTATAATCAAGTGGTGCATGCAGACCAAATTTCCCTTGGAGAAGCTTCTGATACATACAATGAATAATAAGGTCGCAGCACTCCAGTTCTGATGCACAAAAAGAAGTTTTATTCCAATGTTTTGTGCAACAAACACCCGATAACACCTGTTTGGTATTTAGCACATCTTCAGATTGTCTGCACTGAAGGCCCAGGAGGGTTCTGCACAATCATGCAAATTATTATGATGTCATCACTTTACAACATGGACAGTGACATTGTGTACATTTATAAAACCCGCTAAGGCAGGTTTCACATTTGCGTTTGTGTTTGCATGCGGAGGGCATGCAGACGCAAACACAGTGAAAACACTGCCAAACTGATATGAACACAGCGGAGAATCTCCACATGCGTTCACATCGGTATGGTGCCCGGCCAGCAGTCTCAGCGGCGGCCGGGAGGCGGAGATCAGCGATGGAGATCTCCTCCTCCTGAGCGAGATTTCAATGAGATCCACAGCGTTCTCCTGCGCTGTCATGCGGAGGACACTGTGGATCCATTGAGATCGATGTATTGTATTGTTTGTGCGCATGCGGGCACTTGCTGATAAAACAAGCGCCCGCAAACGCACAAAAAAATGCAACATGCTGCGTTCGGAGGGCAGAGGAGGGCAAAAAAATTATGCGCATCCGAACGCAACCACAACTGAAAGCAGCTAAACACAGGTACCATGTTAAACATAAGAATGCAGTGCGCTTGCGTTTGACTGCATTCGGAATGCTGCGTTCACAAACGCAAATGTGAACCCGGCCTTAGACACAATTGAAGTGACGCTGCCTTTTATTAAAAAATGGGAAGTTGGACTAAACACAACATTCAACCCTGAAAAAATTAAATTAATATTTAAGAATGCTCTCTTCCTTTCAATCTCATCCAGATACCAAGAGCTTAATTACAAAATAATAGCTTGATGGTACAAAACCCCAGACATTCTATGTAAAATTGATAGCTCCTATTCGCCACTTTGCTGGAGATGTAACTTGGAAAGAGGCACCCCCTCTCATATCTGGCTGTGTCCAAAAATTATCCAATATTGGAACACAATTAAACAACATATTTATAAAGTATTCAATATAATAATTCCCTTAACATTTAGATCAGGGGTCTCAAACTCCAGGCCTCGAGGGCCGCACACTGTCCAGGTTTTCAGGATTTCCATAGCATTTGACAGTTGATAATCAAATGACCAACTGTCAAATTCCAAGGAAATCCTGAAAACCTGCACTGTGTGCGGCCCTCAAGGCCTGGAGTTTGAGACCCCTGATCTAGATTCATCTTAGTCAATGTAAACTCACAGGATCGCTGCCTAACAAAATATTCACTACTACACCACTTTCTTAACGCAGCAAATATTTTAATTGCAAGATACTAGAAAGACACATACACTCTGAGATTTTGGAAATGGATAAACAAAACTAACCGCATTGGAACACATAAAAAGATTATGACTAACCCACCCTAAGAACAAAAAAACAATAGACCACTGTCACAAATGGATCTGCCAAAAAAGCTGATTGACAACGGAACAAACAAACATACAGGTTAAGACAATAGTCTTAAGGTATAAGAATTTCAGTTAGATAACATGGTTTATACCTGCTATGAAAATGTACAACAAATGCCTTTATGTAGGTATCTAGGCCATTAAATCAGGCCCCCTTTATCATCTCTTCCCTCTTAAAATCCTCCCTATTGGCTAACCAGAAAAATTATATTTTTAAGCATTCAGAGCTCACATGGCCCCTTCATCAGATAATATTACAAATGAATTACTGAGACATTTGAATAGGTATTATAGCAGGACATGAGGTGATGCTAAGTAGAGGTGGGCTAAGGAAATTAAATTAAAGAGGACCTGTCACCAAACCAGGCATGGTGATCTAATTACAGCACTGGATACAGCATGTCTGCAGCATGCAGACAAGGGGTCCCCCAGCCCTTGAGCAGCCCTGTACCCCGAGATAATACAGTTAGAAAACTTACATGCTACAGCCACTAAGGAGGTGGCTAGAGGCTGCAGCCAAGGGCAGATTCACACCCCCTGCCTGTGTAATCTGCCCACCACTGCCAATCATTCTCTTCCTGTCAGCATTTAAACTGAGTTTTTTTTTTCTCTCCGTGTAGCCCCGTACCCAGATTTATTCATGAGGCACAGCAGTGGCACAAGTTGCTGGGTTCCGGGACGCAGCCGGGTACAATGTATACATCCCCCGGACAGTAGCACGGTCCCTTCAGGTTAGGAGTTCTCTCTGGTCTAGGTCACCCTGGGCTCCCGGGTTAGGCCGTGTTGTAACAGCACACAGTCTCTCACTCCCTGGACCTGACCACTCAGCAGTCCCTTCTGCCTCAACTCAGGCCAAAGCTCTCCACAGGGGACCCTGCCCCGTCTCCTAACCTAGCTTTTAACCCCGTGTCTCCCTCCGGGGAAAACCTACAAGACACGGACTGGAGTGGAGCCTCCCTCTATCCTATATTCCATATGGGTTCAATACGTGACATTCCACATTCTGGGGGACACATAGCGCCCCTCGCATATGATTCCCCTCACTGTCTCACAAGGGGTTAAAGTAACCTTTCAATATTACAATTTTTTTTTTTTCCAAAATATGTTTATTGAATTTTATCAGAATAACATAGATATTAAGTAATAAAACAAGAAAAATTATGTCTGTATATCTGTTAACAAAAGAACTCCAAAAGAAATTTACCCAACCCCCCCTCCCTACATGCTCTATCAACCAGGGACGTTGCTAGGGTCAAAAAACATCCGGGGCTCGGGCCCACTGAGCTGCATTTTTCGGAATAAATTTAAATAAAACCCAAGTAATATGTACTTTAATAACCAGTGACACTCTACATATATAATATTAACAGATTTAATGCTTTAAAACATTATAGAGATTGCCAACATGCACTCAATAAATACACAAAATATAACAGTATTAGGCCAACATCCAAGTAATCCTAAGGCTTCTTTCACATGAGCGCTTTTCTGGCGTTAATACCGTGATTTTAAAGTGCATGAATTTCGCTGTCAAAAAACGCCATTAAAGAACATGTTCTATAATGGAGGACAGAGAGAAAGGACCCGGAGGACTTGAGCAAAGATGAGGCTTGTCCCGGGACAACACTGTGGAGAGACGGAAGGAGCCTGTGCGCCCGAGTCTGCAGTGAAGTGGAGGGTCAGGGCGAGCACCAGGGACCCGACCCTGAAAGGTAGGAAGTAGACTCCAAGCTCCAACCACAGAACCGGTGGCCACGAGGTCCAGAGGAGCTGTGGCCAACTCCCAGCACATCCGCCGAGTAGGCAGCTGTATTAGGGTCAGGGGAAACAGCCGGTAGCCTGACAAGGCCTGTGACTGCTGGATTGGGGCTCTGTGCGCAGAGGCGTGTGCAGGAAGGAGGAGAGCAGACTACCCGCACCGCCAATGTACTTGAACTGTGACCTGTAGTACATGCAGAGAAAACTGAAGTAAACCGGGTTAGGAACTCAGAATTGTGTGAGACTGTTCCTTTCCTACTTGAGGAGCGGTAGGCTGAAACACCGCGCAGGCAGCAGGAGCCGAAAAATTTGCCGCCCCTTTGGATGTTGATAATCCGGAAGTATACATAGTATACACTGTCTGCCCCTATATACAAGAATATAACTACTATACTAAAACACAAAGAGAAGGGGTGCAATTGGGGGGTAAGTATTGGGCCAAATAGCCACTCGCCTATTGGGGTTGTCACTGTGCACCGCCATGTCTGCACATCCCCAGTATATGGCAACAAGCAGGACTCAATGAGGGCCCGGGGTCGGAGCAATTTTCACCGCTGTACTGTGGAGTTCATAGTGTAATATAAGTGCAAAAAAACATTATTCTTAATATTATGTCACAATACCGGGATCTGAGGATCTTTTATTTGGAGGTCAGGGGCTCTCTGATGCCATGTTGCTGCCTGTGTCGCTGTCTTCCTCTTTTGACACTGCAGTGCGGTGGATAAAAGAGCATTAATTGGTTAATAACAAGAAGTATGGAGTGTACTAACTGAGCCATAAATCCTCCCCATACCAGTAGGATTACTATATGGATTTTAGTATTAGGGTACGGACACACTGGCGTGAAACTCTGATGAGTGCAATGTGCGATTTCTCGCATTGCAATCAATTTCTGAGAGCATACTGACGTGTGTTGGACGCTTTTTTTCTCATCCAGATTCAGGATGAGAAAAAAGTTGCAACATGCTGCGACAGTATGCGATTCCCCGCGCGAGACTCACCAATGCAAATCTATGGGTCCGACAAAATCACGGACCGCACACGGACCATCCGAGAGGCATCAGTTTTTTTTCACTGATACATTCTCATTCTGTAGCTAAAGAACAATGTAACATATTACAGTATAATCATTTACAGGAACAACTGCTGAGGAAAGAACAGATTGCACACGGATGTGATCTGAGAAAAATGTTGGACACTCGCACAGCAGTTGCCAAACAGACCAAAAACAGATGTCACTCATCCGACTCTCCTGGATGAGAAACAGACCGATTTTAAGGCGGCGGGAGACAGTGTACCACCAACTCCCCAGCACCGTGCTGTGCACAGACAATATACGGTACACTGTCTATGCACAGCACAGAGCCGAGGACATCCCAGAAGAGGCACAATAACCACAGACAGGAGGCGGGAGAACATTGAGCCCACCCAGAAGAACTACAACTCCCAGCACCCAACACACTACCCAGAAACCATACAGTAATGCCAGAACAGGTAGGAGAACTACAATTCCCAGCATGCCACACCCTGCCAACACAGGAAGGTGGAGGCTGCCGCATGTAGGCAGAGACACCTGGTACAGCTGCCATTATCACCACACACAGCCCCACTCCTCCAGCGCACCCGTCCTCCTCTCCTCTGTCCCTCCTGCACCCCCGTCCTCCTCTCCTCTGTCCCCCTGCACCCTGTCCTCCTCTCCTCTGTCCCCCTGCACCCCGTCCTCCTCTCCTCTGCCTTCCTGCACCCCCGTCCTCCTCTCCTCTGTCCCTCCTGCTGCTCCACTGTCCTCCTGCACCACTGTCCTCCTCTCCCCTGTCCTGCTGCACCCCGTCCTCCTCTCCTCTGCCTTCCTGCACCCCCGTCCTCTTCTCCTCTGTCCCTCCTGCTGCTCCTCTGTCCTCCTACACCACTGTCCTCCTGCACCCCGTCCTCCTCTCCTCTGCCTTCCTGCACCCCCGTCCTCCTCTCCTCTGTCCCTCCTGCTGCTCCTCTGTTCTCCTGCACCACTGTCCTCTTCTCCACTGTCCTGCTGCACACCTGTCCTCCTCTCCTCTGTCCCTCCAGCTGCTTGTCTTCTCCTCTGTCTCCCTGTTCCTGTCCTTCTGCCCCCTGTCCTCTTCTCTGTCCCCCTGTTCCTGTCCTTCTGCCCACCTGTCCTCTTCTCCTCTGTCCCCCTGTTCCTGTCCTCCTGCCTACCTGTCCTCTTCTCCTCTGCTCCCCTGTCCCCTATCCCCTGCACAGTTTCCCTCACCTCTCCGGGTCCATGGGGGGCCAGCTGGGTGGAGGAGCCGCCAGCACCGCAGCCGCCTCCACCGCACGAGCACTTGGAGCCATCACGGGACAGGAAGCAGCAGGGCTCCCAGCAGCTTCCTGTCAGTGTCATCGCTCTCAGCGCTGGGGGCCAGGAGGGGGCACAGTACATGCGGGCGCCGCGGCCGGGCGGCAATGCACTACCGGCGGCAACACCCTCCCTCCCCCACAAAGACTCCACTTTTCATATGGAGTCTGGGGGAGGGAGGTAAAGAAAAAAAAACAAAAAAACGCTTGTGCTCCCCTGCCGTTTAAATACAGCCCTGCTGCCGCCCCCACACACGTGCCGCCTGGCGCGGACCGCCGCCCTTCCCCCACGCTACGCCACTGGTCCCGATCCTTCCCTGCAGCCCGATCAGCCCCGCTGGCTCCCCAGCACCCTAACACTCCATTACTCTGGATGCTCTGGGCATCTGCTCCACCCGTGGGGAGCGACACCATACCAGCTGCCATTCCATCATCCCCAGAGGTCCCGGCCTGCAGCAGCGGCCACTACAGCTGCATACCACGGGTGGCGTCATGACAAACTACTCCCTAATTTTTTAACCCCCTTTTTATTGACTGACCATCCGGGTGGCCACAGACCGGGTCACGCCACTGTGACATCACCCCAGACACTTGAAGACATCGAGGTGCCCGGCTGAGAGTACCCCACAGCCCCCACGGGGCAAGTCAACTACTACTGCCAACATGCGCATACAGAAATTAAGTGTTAGAGAAATTATTAAAAAAAATATTCTTACAGTTTTCCCCAGAGGCTGTGAGTCTTTCTATGGTGTCAGAGGGGCCATAGATGTCTCCTGCTCCAGCTCCTGCAATCTGCAGCTCCAGGGCACAGGGGACACTATCATCTGCTGGCAGCCAATCACAGATGTGATTATAAAGTGAAATCTGTGATTGGCTGATAGGAGATGAGGCACAGATGTCCCTGTGTGCAGTGATATGGATGGAGCAGGGGACACTGCACAGCCCCCTCCCTCTTATGGAGGCTATGACAGGGTTAATGTCCTGCTCCCTCTCTCTCCATGGATCAGCAGCAGCACAGAGAGCAGTGGGGGCCACACTGAGTGCCTCTCCCTCCCCCCTCAGTGACTATACAGACAACCAGCAGCAGCAGCAGCATTATCAGCATACTCATCTGCAGCACATTGTCCCTGCACCTCCTCCTGTCAGCACTGACTTTGTCTCGGCATTCACTTTCCCTAGCTCCGGGGCCCCTTCCCACTCTGGTCTCTGATGCACTGCACCAGCCATATGATCTCCCCTGCACTGCACCAGCCATATGATCTGCCCTGCACTGCACCAGCCATATGATCTGCCCTGCACTGCATCCCCATAGTCTCCCATCAGTGTAGAAAAAAAAACAACATAAATACTCACCTCTCTCTCCTCAGTCCTCAATGAGCTGCTCCTGTCTCCTCTCAGCGTGTGTCTGCCGGCCGCTCTGCACAGCTCAGTGATGTTGTTACCGCCCCCTGCCAAGCTGTGCTGTAGAGCGGCCGGGACTTAACAGAAAGTGCCACCGGGCACCCCCGGGATGCTGCCCCTATGTTTGCTATTTTAAACATACTACATAGGTTTTTGGAGAGATTCTATACCAGTAACGCAAATGCACAATTTTGGCTGCTTTTCATAAAGATGCTTTTATTATTTCATCAAAAGGTTAAAATTTGCAGGTACAAAAGTGCTCAGATATTAAAAAAGTAGATTTTACATGGATCTGGATAGAGAACAGTAAGGGGTTAAGGTCTTTTTTCTCCCACTTCAGGACATATTCATGGTAGCTATATCAAAACAAAACTATTATGCAGTACTCGTATACAATGGTTGAGAGCTACAGCTTAGTATGTGTATGGAGGGTTCAGTCATTACTTCCCCCTTCCCATTACAACAGTACACTGCTTGTTATCCCATATACCATTAAACAGCATTTTTGGCAACATAGAATTTGTGCTCAAGCTTACCCATGTCTATTGCCCAGGTGCAGAGATGACCGCTAGGAGACGCCCCAACGCGTTTCCCTGAATGCTTCCTCAGGGGGCATGCTTGGCTGTGTCACCCCCATCCTAATATACCCCCCTGCCACCCCTCTCACCACCTGTCTCCACTTAGCGCCGCTCCACGCCGCAGATGGGCGGCCGCGCCATCTCCAGCGGCGGTTTCCGGCATTCACACACAGGAAGTGCATCATTTGACACTCCTTCCTGTGCATCTGAAGCCTTTCTCCGCTGCCCGAGACCGCGCGACCGCGCATGCGCGGACCGCAGCCGCCATGTTTGGAGAGGGCAAATGCCCATCACCCTTTTATATACAGGATATAGGATTTTTTACAGGATACTATACATCTATGGCAGCTCCCTGCGGCCCGAATACATTGTTATACATGAGTCCCCCTGCACATTTTTTCCCCATATATATATGGCTACTATGTACACATGGTATTTTACTACATGCAAGAGACATCAATATATACATATAGATACATGATATTACGCGTGTAAAACACTCTTATTATCCATATCTGATGATATCTTGCTTCATGTAACCATCCACAAGAATGATTCAGGTTCTGATGTTCAATTGTCGCTGCAAAAATCCACACCGAAGTAGCGTCCAGAGAGTAAGCGGACAGATGTGGTGTGATGAGGGGAGAGGGGGAGATACAGAACAGCTAAAAAACACAGACAAACAAATAAAAAACAGTTAAAACCATATTACAAAGTTACCAAAAAGGACCCTCAGGGAAAACTGGGGGTCCACAGCATAGTCCATGGCTTCGATCCTATATGCACACCCAATCAGAAGACAAGAACATCCCTCCTCTTTGTGGATAGGATACACATCTCCCTCCAATATGGAAGGGAAAATCATATCCACTTCAAACCAGAAGCCTGATAATCTGCTTCAAAAATCAGAGATATGACACAAAGCTCAGTTTTTCATTGAGACCATCTGGGGACTGCGTCCCCAGACGGACTATCCATTGACATTCCCTCCTTGCAAGAGATCTCCTGTAGTCTCCCCCTCTAGCTCCCAAATGACACACGTCTATAGCTTTAAATTTCAAATTAGTTGGGTCACAACCATGTTTGGATTTGAAATGACGGGGCAAGGTTTTTAATTTTGGATCTCCGGGTTCTATCTTTTCAGCCGCCACTATGTCCCTGATATGCTCCCTTACCCTGACACGGAATTCTCTAGATGTAAGGCCAATGTATATCAAGCCACAGGGGCATGTGGCGTGATATATCACATTCTTTGTGGTACATGTCAGGTAGTGTCGAATGTCATATAGCCGATCGCTATTGGCTGCTCTAAATGTCCTCGTCCTCTCCATATTACGACACGCCAGACATGTACCACATGGATAGAACCCCAGAGTCCTCCTTACTCCACTCACTAATGGTTTCATTTCCCTCACATAATGGCTATGTACCAACATATCTTTTAGACTGTTGCTCCTCCTTGCAGTCAACAGAGGTTTTTCCGTGACTGCATCACTTAGTCCAGGCACCAGCTTGAGAATCCCCCAGTGTCTCTTTAGGATTCCCCTAATCCTGTTCCATTTGTCATTATAAGTTGTTATAAAACGAACAATCTGGTCCCTTGATTTTCCCTTTTCTCCTTATGCCTATCACCCCCCAACAGAAGGGTATTCCTATCCCTCCTTCGGGCCTCATTGTATCCCCGCTTAATGCACCGCTTACTATAGCCCCTCACCAGGAAACAATCCCTTAGGTCTTCAGCCTGACCCTCAAAGAACCCATCCGTTGAGCATACTCTCCTTGCTCTTAGGTATTGACCTACGGGGATCGCAGAGATCGTTGCTGGGGTATGGGCCGAGGAAGCATGTAACACTGAGTTTACTGATGTAGTTTTTCTATACATATCAGTTTGTATGGACCCGTTTGTATGGACCAGACATCCTGGCGATCTAAATTGGATCTGGTATTTGAGGACACAATAGGGATACCAGTTAATCCCGACATAAGGGCCACAGCAGGTCAACGGCAAGATTGAAGCAGTTACTCAATCAGAAGACGAGAATATGGTGGAATAAAGCGTTCCTAGAACGCTACCTTACTAGAGATTTAATACCTAGAGGGCTTAGAATACAAGTCTTCCCTTCATTCAAGGTGGAAGATCCGGAAATCAAGAATCAATGGGAGGATTTGTCTACTAAATGCTCAAGGGGATACATGGGTCTTTTGGTCAAATTGAACGAAAGGTCCTTGGAGACAATTGAAACAGAGATAAACCTAATTCAAGCCAAACTGAATACAGAACTGTCTGGGGAAGCACTGGCCAAATTAAATGGTGACCTCGAGAATAGTTTTTTGAAATGGGAAAAGGAAATACTAACCACAAAAACTAAAAAGTACAAAAGGGATGTGACAGATTATAAAAATCATATGGTGTATAGATGGAAGAGTGGGAAAAAGAAGCCCCAGGGCTCTCCTAAGAATACGCCGAAAAGTCCCCCTAAGATGCCATCTAAGGATCCTCCAGTAGACCCACCTATGAGTCCGAGCTCCGTATCCTCATTGTCGTCACTGGAAGAACCGCAAGGAGGTAGCAAAAATTGGCAACCTCAACCAAGAGATGATTTTAATGTGGGGAAAGAGAAAGGGAAACGAAGCATAACTCCCCCAGAACCACAGGGCAAGAAGAGCCGTGGCAGTAATTTGCAGGTAGTCAATCTCTCCTCACATGTGCTTACGTCACACCAATTGGAAGTGTTGAGATTGGGGTTATCTTTTGTACCTGTGAATAATTTTGATTTTTTTGTAGCTCTAAAGGATCTGCATCTCTTTACCCGCAAATTAATCCTCAAAAAACTTCATAAAAAAGGAGAAAAAACAGATGTGGACGTACAAGGAGCGGAGCAGGACACTATTGGGATCTTGGAGGACTTAGAAGAAGGAGAGGAGGATAATGTGGAAGGTAATTCCCATTCTTTCCCGAAGTCACTATATCCACGCTCAACCACATTCCCCCCTCTGTCCGCATGTCCAGAAATTGAGACCTTCCACAGATTGGTGGCACAAGATTTAAAAAAATTGTCTGGTCACCGTGAAGGGGCTGACAATTTATCATACCACCAAAGAATAGCTGTGAGAGAGTTAAGGGCACTGCAAGACGTAGTTATAAAACCTGCGGACAAGGGGGGGAATGTGGTTATCTGGCCTGTACAGATGTATGAGCGTGAGGCCTTCAAACAGCTAAAAAATAAAGACAACTATTCAGGTCTGTCATATAATCCTTTAAAAAGTTTCATGTCACAACTCTTTGAGATTGTAGACAAGGCATACCAGGATGGTATAATCCCAAAAAAGATATGGGAAGGACTCTTGATTAAAGAACCTGTAGTCCCAACCTTCTATCTTCTCCCAAAGATCCACAAAGATCCCCTCAACCCCCCGGGGCGTCCGATTGTGTCCGGGATAGGGGGGTTGTGCGACCCAGTGTGCAGGTTTATTGAATTTTACCTGCATCCACTTGTGGAAACACTGCCCTCCTATGTCCGTGATACATCGGACGTCCTGAGGCAAGTTGATGGGATCTTTGTGGATTCTGGCACACGTCTAGTTACGGCAGATGTTGAATCTTTATATTCATCTATCTGCCATCATGATGGACTTAGAGCTGTAGCCTTTTATCTGGAAGGCAGCAGTATGGAGGAATCCCTCAGTGCCTTGATTTTGGATCTCCTAGAGTATATCCTGACCCATAATTTTTTCCTTTTTAAAGACCGATTCTTCCTCCAGCAGCGAGGGACAGCAATGGGGGCGGCCTGCGCGCCCTCCTACGCAAATCTCTTTCTTGGCTATTGGGAGAGAGAGATTTTCGGGGGGGGCGCCCAGGCCGCCACCCAGGTGCTGTCATGGATGAGATACATCGATGATGTGTTGATGTTGTGGAAGGGAACAGTATCTCAATTGGAGACCTTTTTGGGATGCTTAAACTCTAATGAATACAATATAAGACTGACCTACACACATCACACATCATCAGTGGATTTTTTAGATATTAAACTCTACATCCATCCCGACGGGTCCATACAAACTGATATGTATAGAAAAACTACATCAGTAAACTCAGTGTTACATGCTTCCTCGGCCCATACCCCAGCAACGATCTCTGCGATCCCCGTAGGTCAATACCTAAGAGCAAGGAGAGTATGCTCAACGGATGGGTTCTTTGAGGGTCAGGCTGAAGACCTAAGGGATTGTTTCCTGGTGAGGGGCTATAGTAAGCGGTGCATTAAGCGGGGATACAATGAGGCCCGAAGGAGGGATAGGAATACCCTTCTGTTGGGGGGTGATAGGCATAAGGAGAAAAGGGAAAATCAAGGGACCCAGATTGTTCGTTTTATAACAACTTATAATGACAAATGGAACAGGATTAGGGGAATCCTAAAGAGACACTGGGGGATTCTCAAGCTGGTGCCTGGACTAAGTGATGCAGTCACGGAAAAACCTCTGTTGACTGCAAGGAGGAGCAACAGTCTAAAAGATATGTTGGTACATAGCCATTATGTGAGGGAAATGAAACCATTAGTGAGTGGAGTAAGGAGGACTCTGGGGTTCTATCCATGTGGTACATGTCTGGCGTGTCGTAATATGGAGAGGACGAGGACATTTAGAGCAGCCAATAGCGATCGGCTATATGACATTCGACACTACCTGACATGTACCACAAAGAATGTGATATATCACGCCACATGCCCCTGTGGCTTGATATACATTGGCCTTACATCTAGAGAATTCCGTGTCAGGGTAAGGGAGCATATCAGGGACATAGTGGCGGCTGAAAAGATTGAACACGGAGATCCAAAATTAAAAACCTTGCCCCGTCATTTCAAATCCAAACATGGTTGTGACCCAACTAATTTGAAATTTAAAGCTATAGACGTGTGTCATTTGGGAGCTAGAGGGGGAGACTACAGGAGATCTCTTGCAAGGAGGGAATGTCAATGGATAGTCCGTCTGGGGACGCAGTCCCCAGATGGTCTCAATGAAAAACTGAGCTTTGTGTCATATCTCTGATTTTTGAAGCAGATTATCAGGCTTCTGGTTTGAAGTGGATATGATTTTCCCTTCCATATTGGAGGGAGATGTGTATCCTATCCACAAAGAGGAGGGATGTTCTTGTCTTCTGATTGGGTGTGCATATAGGATCGAAGCCATGGACTATGCTGTGGACCCCCAGTTTTCCCTGAGGGTCCTTTTTGGTAACTTTGTAATATGGTTTTAACTGTTTTTTATTTGTTTGTCTGTGTTTTTAGCTGTTCTGTATCTCCCCCCCTCCCCTCATCACACCACATCTGTCCGCTTACTCTCTGGACGCTACTTCGGTGTGGATTTTTGCAGCGACAATTGAACATCAGAACCTGAATCATTCTTGTGGATGGTTACATGAAGCAAGATATCATCAGATATGGATAATAAGAGTGTTTTACACGCGTAATATCATGTATCTATATGTATATATTGATGTCTCTTGCATGTAGTAAAATACCATGTGTACATAGTAGCCATATATATATGGGGAAAAAATGTGCAGGGGGACTCATGTATAACAATGTATTCGGGCCGCAGGGAGCTGCCATAGATGTATAGTATCCTGTAAAAAATCCTATATCCTGTATATAAAAGGGTGATGGGCATTTGCCCTCTCCAAACATGGCGGCTGCGGTCCGCGCATGCGCGGTCGCGCGGTCTCGGGCAGCGGAGAAAGGCTTCAGATGCACAGGAAGGAGTGTCAAATGACGCACTTCCTGTGTGTGAATGCCGGAAACCGCCGCTGGAGATGGCGCGGCCGCCCATCTGCGGCGTGGAGCGGCGCTAAGTGGAGACAGGTGGTGAGAGGGGTGGCAGGGGGTATATTAGGATGGGGGTGACACAGCCAAGCATGCCCCCTGAGGAAGCATTCAGGGAAACGCGTTGGGGCGTCTCCTAGCGGTCATCTCTGCACCTGGGCAATAGACATGGGTAAGCTTGAGCACAAATTCTATGTTGCCAAAAATGCTGTTTAATGGTATATGGGATAACAAGCAGTGTACTGTTGTAATGGGAAGGGGGAAGTAATGACTGAACCCTCCATACACATACTAAGCTGTAGCTCTCAACCATTGTATACGAGTACTGCATAATAGTTTTGTTTTGATATAGCTACCATGAATATGTCCTGAAGTGGGAGAAAAAAGACCTTAACCCCTTACTGTTCTCTATCCAGATCCATGTAAAATCTACTTTTTTAATATCTGAGCACTTTTGTACCTGCAAATTTTAACCTTTTGATGAAATAATAAAAGCATCTTTATGAAAAGCAGCCAAAATTGTGCATTTGCGTTACTGGTATAGAATCTCTCCAAAAACCTATGTAGTATGTTTAAAATAATGTGTGGGAGAGTCCCAATATTTTGTAAATATCATTCATGTTTATCCTGGATATATAAAACCCTATGTTTGCTAGCAGGTCGGCTCATGGATGGTGCGGCCCTGGCCCTGACAGCCGGCGAGATTCGGGGCTCTATGCATAAGAATCGGGGCTGCAGCCCCGATTCTTAATGCATAGCGACGTCCCTGATATCAACTAATCGCAGGAATACATTCAGGTCACCTCCATCCATCCATAGTGATAGTATGTGAAAATTTCTAGTGATCATTTCTCACAAGACAAGTTATTACTTTTGCATTTGTGTTCCATCAAGAGTCAAGTTGCAGCTTGCCCTAAAAAGATCCCTGTAAGGCAGGGATCTTAAACTCCAGGCCTTGAGGGTCGCACACAGTCCTGGTTTTCAGGATTTCCTTACTTTCTATTATTATTATTATTATTATTATTTATTTATATAGCACCATTATATTCCATGGCGCTTTACATGCTAAAAAGGGCGGGTGGGGATACAGTGGGAGGAGGAAATTCCAGTCGTGAGGCACAGGCAACTCATGGCCAAAAAATAATACACCTCTCTTCAGGAAGATTCCACCAAAAAATACAAAGAGCAATTAACAATGATCATCAATGGGTTCGACTTTACATCATCCTCCCTACTGGACCTAATACCAGACAACCCTCAAACAGGTACCTTCTACATGTTACCTAATATATATAAAAGAAGGTAATCCAGGGAGACCCATCATCTCTGGTATGGAAACATTAACTGAGAATTTCTCTGGCTGGGTGTAGAACATTCTAAAACCCATGGTGACGCAAACACCCAGCTACATCAAGAACACTACGGACATTATCTGCAAATTGTCAGCCCTAGGTCCACTTTCAGGGGACACAATATTAGCCACAATGGATGTAGAGTCTCTTTACACCAACATTCTTCACAAAGATGGGATTGCTGCATGCAAATATTTCCTCCAAAAAAACAATCTGGCCATGGAAATAGCCCTGCAATTCATTAGGTTTGTGCTCTAAAACAACTATTTTTTTGGGGGGGACAATATATACCAACAGTGTATGGGCAATGCCATGGAAGCAAAATGTCACCACAGTATGCCAACCTGTTTATGGCTTAACTAGAGCAAGATTTATTGGCATTTTCGACTATAAAACCTCTAGCATACTTCTGCTATATTGACGACCTACTAATAATCTGGTCAGGCTCAAAGGATGATTTGAGTCACAAATACATTTTCTGGACACAACCATATACATCAAAGACAATACAAACATCTGTGTACCATAAACCCACAGGAGGTCTGGCATACTTGAGATGGAACAGCTTTCATTCAAGACACACAAAAAAATCAATAATCTATAGTCAAGCTCTGAGGTGCATTCAGATCTGTTCAGAAAATGAGGACAGAAAACTACACCTACTATCACTGAGGAAAACATTCCAACAACAAGGGTATCATCCACTAGTAATAGATGAACAGATCCACAGAGCCATAAGGATCCAAAGAAGCAGCCTCCTGAATTACAAACAGAAGGAGGACAACAACAGGGTGCCACTTTTGGTCACCTTCAATCTTCACATGAACACCCTAAGGAAAATTGAGGCTGATGTTCAGCCCATATTCCACAAAGACCACGGACTGAAAGCAATATTCCCGGAACTGTCACTGCATTCCTACAAACAGCCCCCCAATGTAAGGAATCTTCTTGTCAGAAGTGTCCTCACATCACGATTACAGAAGGGCACATTGCCATGTAACAGTAAGGAATGTAAGACCTGCTTCCACATATCACCATATATTAGCATACCAGCAGAACACCATATTACCATGTGCTCAATTTTTAAACACAAATATATGGGCACCCCTTAATTGATTGCACATAAAATATACATTTTATTTTCATCAAGAATTAAAAAAGACATACAAGAATATACAAATGGTTCATATAGTATACATATCTAAGTTCGTGTAATTTTGGACACACGTGTTACGTGGTTACATGGGTACACATAAATTATATGGCAATCATCACATTGCTGATTATAAATTACAGTTTAGAACACTGTGTATAAAAATCAATCTGCAGAGGTTCAATATCCAGTCTTATGCAAGAACAATCACATATATTAAAGGGTTATGGTACAATCATGTCAACCTCTTTCAACAAGAGTAGTATGCAGGTACTAATTTCTATTATGCCATCCATATATGGCGTGCATTACCACAATTTACTTTTGATATAGATCACATATATTGCACACATCCCCAACAGATAAAGTGCATATGCTTCCTCTCCACACTGCAGCACTGATATACAGGCCCCTCAATACAATGTTACAAAGATTCCAGGCAAGTGCCAATACAGTCATATTCCCACAGCACTGTGAAGGATATTTACCAAAAAGAAAGAACCCAGTATCCACAGCAGTCCAAAATTACACCAACTGAGATATGTATACCTTATGAATCATTTGTATATTCTTGTATGTCTTTCTTAATTCTTGATAAAAATAAAATGTATATTTTCTGTGCAATCAATTGAGGTCTCCATAAATTTGTGTTTCACATATCACCAACAGATACAGTCCCTATACTCAACACAAATCAGAACTGTAAGATCATGGACTTTTTTTCATGTACATCCTCCAATGTGGTGTACATGATACAATGTACAAGGTGCAATGCAGGGACATACATAGGGGAAACAAGAATAAAACTACAAAGAAGGATGAATCTAGGTAGACATACTATAAAAAATGAGCTGGACACCCCTGTAGGAATACAGCTCTCTAAACCTGGAAAGAGCATTGCAGATTTAAAACTACTAATATTTAAATGTCAGTTTAAAAATGATAGAGAAAATCTGGTAATTCAAACTCATAAGAATTTTCCAATCTCTTACAATGGGACTAAATTTGACACTTGACTTGATTCATGACTCATTACATGGGTACAGATCAGACCTCCACAAGAAGGTCTTCAGATCTCTAAAAGAACACTTCCTCCTCATCCACATTAGTAACAAAGACCTTAATTTAATTTCCTTAGCCTATCTCTACTTAGCATCACCTCATGTCCTGCTGTAATAACTATTTAAATGTTCGAGAAAGAAAAAGCCAGGCGGCACTCACCGAATTTCTGAGATCATAATCAAGCGCGGGAGAGGGAATGGGGAACACGGACGATGGCTGCCATTACGTGGAGCAGTGCCGCTTCAACAGGTTCAGTTCCTCCAAGGAACTGGACCCGTTGAAGCGGCACTGCTCCACGAAACAGCAGCCGTCGTCCGTGCTCCCTACTCCCTCTCCCCGCTTGATTATGTGTCGTGAATAACTGGACAAATAAAAGGATCTCAGAAATTCGGTGTGGTGGAAAACTATTGTTTGTGCACAAAGCAGGGATCAGAAAGGAAGGAGCTCCATATGACTTCTTTTAAATGAAAGATTGGCTAGAATTATTAGCTGAGATCGTGTTGCACTTGGACAGCCCCTGATGGGCCTATACAGTAGAAAACATCCAAAAGTTTGCCAATTTTGGAAACTAGACTCCTCAAAGAACTAACCTAGATGTGTGGTGAGCACCCTGAACCCCAATATGCTTCACAAATATTTTTAAATTTGATCTGTCAAAAGAAAAAAAAACATTTTTCTCACAAAAATGTTCTTTAGTACAAATTTTGCATTTTTAGAAGGTTAACAGAAAAAAATTGCACTATACATTTTGTTGTGCAACTTCTCCTGAGTATGTGATACCCCATATGTGGTGGAAAACTACTGTTTGAGCATAAGGAAGGGCTCAAAAGAGATGGGGCCCCATTTGAATTTTCAGACTCAAACTTGCTGGAATCATTTGCAGATGACATGTCACATTTGAAGAGCCCCTGATGTGCATAAACAGTGGAAACTCCCCACAAGTGACCCTATTATGAACAGTAGACCCCTCAAGCAACTAAACTAGATTTGTGCTCTGCACCTTCAATTCCCAGGTATTTTGGAATGTTTTTAGGTTTACTAATGTTATCTTTGCTGACTTGTTAGCACTGCAGTCTTGTAGCGCTGCATTCCTGCGTTCAAATGCAAACAAGGACATCTGCAGGGAGTTTTTATGTTCTCCCTTTGTTTGTGTGGGTTTCCTCAAACACTCTAAAGACATACTCTTAGGATATTTAGATTGTGAGCTCCAATGGGAAAAGTATTGCAAATGTACTAGTGATTCTCAGTGAATTAGATTATCATCAAAAAGTTAATTTATTTTAGTAATTCAGTACATAAAGTGAAACACACATACATTTATGTGCAGAATTATTAGGCAAATGAGTATTTTGATCACATGATACCTTTTATACATGTTGTCCTACTCCAAGCTGTATTAGGCAAATGCCTTTCCTTAGGCAAAATGAGTCAGAAGAGAGAATTGACAGGCTCTGAAAAGTCCAAAATTGTGAGATGTCTTGCAGAGTGATGCAGCAGTCTTGAAATTGGCAAACTTTTGAAGGGTGATCACTGAACAATCAAGCATTTTATGGCAAATAACCAACAAGAAGCAAGAAGCGTGTTGAGCAAAAAAAGGCGCAAAATAACTGCCCATGAATTGAGGAAGATCAAGCATGAAGCTGCCAAGATGCCATTTGCCACCAGTTTTGCCATATTTCAGAGCTGCAACATTACTGGAGCATCAAAAAGCACAAGGTGTGCTATACTCAGGGGCATGGCCAAGGTAAGGAAGGCTGAAAAACGACCACCTTTGAACAAGAAACATAAGATACAATGTCAAGACTGGGCCAAGAAATATCTCAAGATTGATTTTTCAAAGGATTTATGGACTGATGAAATGAGAGTGACTCTTGATGGGCCAGATGGATGGGCCAGAGGCTGGATCAGTAAAGGGTAGAGAGCTCCACTCCGACTCAGATGCCAGCAAGGTGGAGGTGGGATACTGGTATGGACTGGTATCATCAAAGATGAACTTGTGGGGCCTTTTCAGGTTGAGGATGGAGTGAAGCTCAACTCTCGGACCTACTGCCAGTTTCTGGAAGACAACTTTGTCAAGCAATGGTGCAGGAAGAAGTTTGTATCGTTCAAGAAAAACATGACTTTCATGCAGGACAATGCTCCATCACATGCATCCAACTACTTCACAACGTGGCTGGCCAGGAAAGGTCTAAAAGAAGAAAAAGTAATGACATGGCCCCCCTTGTTCACCTGATCTGAACCCCATAGAGAACCTGTGGTCCCTCCTAAAATGTGAGATCTACAGGGAGGGAAAACAGTACACCTCTCGGAACAGTGTCTGGGAGGCTGTGGTGGCTGCTGCACACAATGTTGATCGTAAACAGATCAAGCAACTGACAGAATCTATGTATGGAAGGCTGTGGAGTGTCATCATAAAGAAAGGGGCTATATTGATCACAAATTTTTGGGTTTTGTTTTTGCATGTCAGAAATGTTTTTTTCTAAATTTTGTGCAGTTATATTAGTTTACCTGGTGAAAATAAACAAGTGAGATGGGAATATATTTGTTTTTTTTTAAGTTGCCTAATAATTCTGCACAGTAATAGTCACCTGCACAAACAGATATCCTCCTAAGATAGCCAATCTAAAAAAATCCCACTCCGACTTCCAAAAATATTAAGCTTTGATATTTATGAGTATTTTGGGTTGATTGAGAACATAGTTGTTGATCAATGGTAAAAATCATCCTCTAAAATACAACTTGCCTAATAATTCTGCACAGAGTGTATTATAAAGAGTCATTACAGAGTGATCTATTTCAAGTGTTTATTTCTGTAAATGTTGATGATTATGGCTCACAGTCAAAGAAAACCCAAAAGTCATTATCTAGGAAAATTAAAGTAGGGTTAAAAACTATTCTGCTTTAAAAAGGGTGAATATAAAATCGATTTATTAGTCAACGTGTTTCAGGGCTCCCAGAAACGCCCTGAAACATGGCAATATTACATTGATTTTTAATGATATTCTAATTCATTGAGATGCACTAGTGTGTAAAGAGCTATGGAATTAATAGCGCTATATAAATGAATAAATATATAAACTTAACTTAGTTTGCTGATCTGGAACATTTTAATGGAACAAACATGCAAAAGAATAAGAAATCAAGAAGGGGCAAAAACTTTATCATACCATTGTAAGACCGCAGATTGTATTCAAATATGAATTTTCAGGAAAGCAAAGAGCTTGCTCAAGGAAAACAGTGCAAAAGTTGTAATAAGGTCCAATTGCAAAAATGGGATCCCCCAAACCGTGCATTTGGTAAAAAATAAAATGGCCCCAACAAGAACAATCACTTTAATTTGTTATGCATAGGCTTAAAAATTTGCATTATTAAATTATCATAAATTGAATTGATTCTGAAAATTGACATGCCTACTTGTGGAAAATCTACATGTAGTCTTTGTAAGGAAGGAGAGATTAACCTAGAGAAGCTACGCTGCCTGCCTTTAGAAGTCATTACTCAGAAGTTGTTCCCAAGTGAGATGTGTTTACTCTATAACCTTATTGAATAAATGCCTTTTAGCCCTAAAGAAAAAAAAATAGAAGTCATTCTTTTAGTATAATGGGTATATTGCCCCGGTGCGATTATTGCTAGGTTGATTGAAAATCTAAAAGAGATGAATCCTTTGATCCTACACAAAAGTCTGTCTGCTAGCGCATGCACCGTCGTGCTGCCTCTCGGTGAAATGACATGATTTATATTCAGTTTATACAGTGTGGTGCTAAGAATTAAAAAGCAACCAGTAACTGCTGGACTCTCATACGCTACAATTGCATTAATAATACAAAGGATTCTGGTGGCAGATCTGTCACATCAAAGCTATTATCAGTTGAAAGTGCAATGGTAGATACAAAAAAAAAAAAGGAAATCTTCTTTATGTAGCCTGCAGAAAGAAGCACATATAGCTGTTACTATTCTTGTTTCCGATAAATCACTTTGCATGAATATAAGCTGTGTGATTTATTGTTGAGAGACCAAAAACTAATCAGCAAGGGAGGTAAAGGGTTATGTTATTCTGGCAGTACCATCCACCAGGGGGAGCTCATCCCTAGTATTTAAATTGATTTATATTTTTTGTATGCAATTTTTGAGTAATTGAATTAAAATTATTATGCAAGGTTTTTTTCATATGAAAATGTAAAATATCGAAGATTATCCATGCCTTTTGTGCTTAATACATTTTTTTCCATAACAAGTGGGCATATGGATTATGTTTACATGTGTACCAATATTATTCATGATTATGATTTCATTCCATAAAAAAGAGACAGTACTCTGAAATGATAAAGCATGCAAACCATGAAAGTAAGAATATAGACATGCATTACTCCTAAGGAAATATATGAAAAATTGAGTTACTTAGTTACTTATGACCTCATCAACTTGCATCTCTTCCCTGGCGGCATCTCATTCCTACTGCCAGCACCCTAGTACGACCTCATCAACCTACATCTCATCCCTGGCTGCATCTCATCTCATCCCTGGCTGCATCTCCTCCCTGGTTGCATCTCACCCCTGCTGGACCTCATCCCTGACTGCACCTCATCCCTAGTTGCATCTCAACCCCGCTGGACCTCATCCCTGATTGCATCTCACCCCCGCTGGACCTCATCCCTGGCTGCATCTCATCCCTGGCCACATCTCACTCCTGGCTGCACCTCATCTCTGACCGCATCTCATCCTCGGCTGCACCCTATGCTCGGCTGCATCTCACCCCCCCTGCTGCTTCTCATCTCAATGTGCTGCATCCATAACTACTGCTTACAATGTTTCCTCTTCTTTTCATCTTCACTCCCATAGTAAATCACTTCCTACTAACCCCTCTAATTCCTCCACCAGTGAAGTAGTCCTCTCTCCCTCCATCCTACTCTGTCACCTCACCACCTCCTCCAAACTATTCTGTCAAATGTAGGCCCTTGTCTCCAGTCATGCATGCCCACCACATGCCCTCTCCTGCTCCCACCTTCTAATCCTCTCACTGCTTCTCCTACTCGCTGGTGATATATCAACGAACTCTGGTCCCCCCATCACACCTCCACAGTTACCTCTCTCCCATATCCACTCCCCAACGCAAACTCTCGCAACCTCTATAACCTTATACCCATTCATCCAGCCCCTGCTCCCCCAGTCCCTCTACCTGGAGCATCATGGAAGGCTCGCTCAGTATGTAACAAACTCTCTTTCATCCACAAGCTCTTCATCACTAGCAAATGCTCATTCCTTGGCATCACTGAAACCTGGCTTTCCCCCTCTGACACAGTCTCCCCTGCTGCACTCTCCTACAGTGAACTCACCCTTTCCCATACCCCCCGCCCTAGCAATAAGCATGGTGGAGGAGTCGGCTTGCTCCTGCCCGACAGCTGCTTTTTCACCCCAATTACACTACCATCCTCTGCCAAACTCCCCACTTTTGAAGTGCACTCCGTCCGCCTCTTCTGCCCCTGCAACCTCCAGCTGGCCAAAATCTATCACCCCCTAGGATCTCCCCCCACTTTTCTTGACCACTTCACTACTTGGCTCCTAAACTTCCTTTCTTCTGACATCCCCTATATCATCATGGGCAATTTCAACATCCCCATTGACACGCCCCTCCCTGCTGCCTCCAGACTCCTATCACTGACCACCTCCTTTGGGCTTTGGGCTTTCCCAATAGTCCTCTTCTCCCACTCATAAGGATGGCCAAATGCTCAACCTTGTCTTTACCCGCCTATGTTTCCTCACTGACTTCTCAAATTCACCCCTCCCTTTATCCAACCACAACCTGCTGATTTTCACCACCCTCTCCCCTCCTACCACGATCCCCCCTCTCCAGAAATTCAGTCATCCCTGCAGAAATCTTAAACTTATTGATTTCCACTCATTCTCTGAGTCCCTTCTCCCTCTCACAGACCCAGCTTCATGATGCCAACTCTGCTGCCACCCTCTACAACAAGAAAACCTGCATGCACAGGCAACCCTGGCTCAACACCCTCACTAAAGATCTGCGTCGGACATCCAGCGCGGCCGAGTGAAGATGAAAGAAATACCACTCCGCGGTGCACTTCGCCACATACATGCAGTCCCTCTCTACCTTTAAGACCACACTCATCGACTCAAAACAAGACTACTTCTCATCTCTAATAACCGCCCTTTCCCACAACTATTTAAAACTTTCAACTCCCTACTCCACCCCCCTGCACCTTCCTCCCACTTCTCTCATGTCTGCCAACAACTTCACCTCTTTCTTCAAATAGAAAATCCACAAAATCAGAAAAAGCTTTGATCCACTGTCCCCTTGGCCCTCCCCCACTATCGCCCAGTCCTCCTTGTCCAAAGGAAGCTTTTCCACCATATCATAGGATCAACTTTTCACTCTTCTATCATGATCACACATCACCACCTGTGCCCTCCACCCACTCCCTTCCTACCTCATCCTGAACCCCACCACAGTCCTCATCCCTTCCCTAACTCACCTCTTCAACCTATCACTCACTACCAGTGTCTTCCCTCATCCTTCAAATGGCTTGATATGGCTTGATCACACCCATCCTAAAAAAACCTTCCTTGACCCAGCATCTGTTTCTAACTATCGCCCAATATCTCTTCTCCTCATCACCTCAAAACTACTTGAACAACACGTCCATTCTGAACTGTCCTCAAACCTCTCCCTCTTTGATCGCCTACAATCCGGCTTCCGTCCCCATCACTCCACCGAAACAGCCGTAACCAAAGTCAACATTGACCTACTGATTGCCAAGAGCAATCTGCTGTCTTTGACACCATAGACCATTCCCTCCTACTTCAGAACCTAGAATCTCTTGGCATCACTGACCTAGCCCTCTCCTGGAACTCCTCATATCTAACAGACTAGACTTTTACCGTCACCCACTCCATCACCTCTTCTCTGCCCTACCCCCTATCTGTCAGTGTCCCCCAAGGCTCGATTCTGGGACCCCTACTCTTCTCCATCTACACCCTTGGCCTAGGACAACTCATCGAGTCCCATGGCCTTCAGTATCATCTCTACGCTGACAACACCTAGATCTATCTATCTGGACTTGATATTACCTCCCTACTATCCAAAATTCCACACTGCCTGTCTGCCATCTCCTCCTTCTTCTCTCCTCACTTTCTCAAACTGAACATGGACAAAACTGAGTTCATCATCCTTCACTCAAGTTACTCGCCCCCTCTACCAGACCTATCCATTGCTGTCAATGACTGCTCACTCTCCCCAGTCCTCCGTGCTAAGTGGCTCGGGGTAATCCTCGACTCTACCCTCTTACCCTCTCCTTCAAGACTCACATCCAAGCCCTCGCCACGTCCTGCCGACTCCAGCTCAAAAATATTTCCCGGTTCCGCACTTTCCTTGACCATGACATTGCTAAAACACTTGTTCATGCTGTCATTATTTGCCGCCTTGACTACTGAAACCTCCTACTAACAGTCCTCCCTGATACCTCCCTCGCACCTCTCCAATCTATCCTAAACTGCCCTGTCTGACTAATCCACCTGTCTCTCCACACAACCACCTAAGGCTAATGGGGGAAGGGTTCACAGTCAAAATGCTTTAATACTAACATATTTTACAAATGACTGAAAATATCACATAGAAAAAAATAACTAAAAACTATTTCTGATACTAAGCACTGTGGACTATGTTTTACTCCAGAGCAGGATCAAGGTTTGAGAAAGCCATTGTTTAAAATATTTCGATAGGTTTCACTCCTCAATAAGGGTCCTTTCACATCAGCGGTTTTCACTGAATGCAGCAGATCCGGCAGATTTACCGCGTCTGCCGCCTTCTCCATGGGGCTTGTAGCAGGTGAGGCAAAAACTGTTTTGTCACAATCCGGCACTTGGAACACTTGTGGCAGCACAAAAAAACCACAGCAAGCTTTTTTTGCCCGGCCGCAACTGCTGGATTTGCTGGATCACGGCAATACCGCACTTCCCGCACCTGCCACAAGCCCCATAGAGAATGAATGGGGGCTTGCCGCAGGTGTACCACAAGTCAGTCATTAAGCGGCAGATGCAGTAAATCTGCCAGATCTGCTGCATTCAGTGAAAAATGCTTATGTGAAAGGACCCTTATTGAGGAGTGAAACTTCTCGAAATTTTTTAAACAATAGCTTTAATTAATTTAATTTACCGTATATACTCGTGTATAAGCCGACCCGTGTATAAGCCGACCCCCCTACTTTTGCCCCCAAAAACTGGGAAAACTTATTGACTCGCGTATAAGCCGAGGGTGGACTCCAGCACAGGTATACAGCCCCCAGCAGTGTGGTATACAGCAGCCTCCCCAGTGGTATATACAGGCCCCAGCAGTGTTACAGCAGCAGCCCCAGTGGTATATACAGCAGCAGCCCCAGTGGTAGTATACAGCAGCCCCAGAGGTATATACAGCAGCCCCAGTGGTAGTATACAGCAGCAGCCCCAGTGGTAGTATACACGCAGCCCCAGTAGTATATACAGCCCCAGTGGTAGTATACATACAGCCCCAGTAGTAGTATACAGCCCCAGTGGTAGTATACAGCAGCCCCAGTAGTAGTATACAGCCCCAGTGGTAGTATACAGCCCCAGTGGTAGTATACAGCAGCCCCAGTGGTATATTCAGCCCCAGTAGTAGTATACAGCCCCAGTGGTAGTATATAGCCCCAGTGGTAGTATACATACAGCCCCAGTAGTAGTATACAGCCCCAGTGGTAGTATATAGCCCCAGTGGTAGTATACATACAGCCCCAGTAGTAGTATATCAGCCCCAGTGGTAGTATACAGCCCCAGTGGTAGTATATAGCCCCAGTGGTAGTATACACCAGCCCCAGTAGTAGTATACAGCCCCAGTGGTAGTATACAGCCCCAGTGGTAGTATACAGCCCCAGTAGTAGTATACAGCCCCAGTGGTAGTATACAGCCCCAGTGGTAGTATACAGCCCCAGTGGTAGTATATAGCCCCAGTGGTAGTATACACCAGCCCCAGTAGTAGTATACAGCCCCAGTGGTAGTATACAGCCCCAGTGGTAGTATACAGCCCCAGTGGTAGTATATAGCCCCAGTGGTAGTATACAGACAGCCGCAGTAGTGGTAGTATACAGCCCCAGTGGTAGTATATAGCCCCAGTGGTAGTATACAGACAGCCCCAGTAGTGGTAGTATATAACCCCAGTGGTAGTATACAGCTCCAGTGGTAGTATATAGCCCCAGTGGTAGTATACAGACAGCCCCAGTAGTGGTAGTATACAGCCCCAGTGGTAGTATATAGCCCCAGTGGTAGTATACAGACAGCCCCAGTAGTGGTAGTATATAACCCCAGTGGTAGTATACAGCCCCAGTGGTAGTATACACCAGCCCCAGTAGTAGTATACAGCCCCAGTGGTAGTATACAGCCCCAGTGGTAGTATACAGCCCCAGTGGTAGTATACAGCCCCAGTGGTAGTATATAGCCCCAGTGGTAGTATACAGACAGCCCCAGTAGTGGTAGTATATAACCCCAGTGGTAGTATACAGCCCCAGTGGTAGTATATAGCCCCAGTGGTAGTATTCAGACAGCCCCAGTAGTGGTAGTATACAGCCCCAGTGGTAGTATATAGCCCCAGTGGTAGTATACAGACAGCCCCAGTAGTGGTAGTATATAGCCCCAGTGGTAGTATACAGGGCCCCAGCAGGGCCCCCCTCATAATTTGGCGCCCCCACCTCAGTTTCTGGGCCCCCCCGCATGCAGCGCTGCGCTCATACATTACCTGTCTAGCAGCTGTCACCCTCCGGTGGCGGATCGCGGCTCCCGGCTCCGGGCTCCATCTTCCTCGCTGACTTCCTGCTTTGTGACCGGGGCTCAGCGCGATGACGTCATCGCGACGCCGGCCGGTCACCTGACAAGCAGGAAGTCAGCGAGGAAGATGGAGCCCGGAGCCGGGAGCCGCGATCCGCCACCGGAGGGTGACAGCTGCTAGACAGGTAATGTATGAGCGCAGCGCTGCATGCGGGGGGACCCAGAAACTGAGGTGGGGGCGCCAAACTTTGAGGGGGACCGTATGACTCGCGTATAAGCCGAGGGGGGGACTTTTCAGCCCAATTTTTGGGCTGAAAAACTCTGCTTATACGCGAGTATATACGGTAATTAATGGCTTTAATGGCCACCCTCTCTACTGACATCGACAATTACTGTACTTGTCAGTATGGCAACCAAACTGACATCAGATTACTGAAAAAATAAATAAATAATTGAAAAAATTGGTGTATACCTCACCATATCTTTGATTGCCAGCCAAGGAAACCCAGGCAGCTGTGGGATGGAGTTATAAACGTGATGACACCCAAGAATTGTAGGTCTTTCACGCTAAAAAATTGCATCCCCAGCTACCTCAGAATTAGCGTCTCCATTAGAGACATCAAAATTGGCTGTTAGCCCACTCTTCGATTTTCCCTTTTGGCAGATTGGGTAAAAAGGGGTTAATGTCAGGTGAGGATTAGCTATATGACACCAAGCCCTAGATTGATGGTCTATGTTAGAACTGGCCATTATCAAGCTATAAGAAAGTAGTAAAAACACACAAGACAGAGAAAAATTATTTATTTGGAATAAAACAAACAAATATCCCTGTTTTCCCTCTTTATTACCACCAAACATACCCTCTGATTGTAACCCACAGCCAGCATGAGTTCTTCCATGATGAACCATCTTAGCTCTGCTACATCTCGGTAAGCAGAGACATGTCTGCCCACTGGGAGTAGGGATCAAACTTTGCCAGCCAGCTTTATGAGCTGAGCGGTGACATAAGACAGTTTATCTGAGGACAGGGAATGCGCGGGTCTGCAGAGTCCTCAGATGACCTTTCATGGCATTGTGGATCACAGGCACCGCCGTGTGTCAGTGTGAGCCTTCTGCCCCAGGTGAATGGACATGTCTTTGCTTACAAGGATATAGCAGCACAGCAGATCTTCGAGGGACCTTGCTGTGGATTATCGATGGAGGGTCTGTCACAGTGGGTTGTCTGTGTGTTTTATTTATGCTAAAGGAATTTTCTCTGTGTCTGTGTTTTTTACATATTTGGTCACTGGATTGGATTGGTCACATTACCAATTAAGGGGAAGATGACATCTGACAATACTCATCTGTCATTAACCCCTTCTATTACCCCAACTGCCATCGCACAAGAACAGCGGAAAAGCCAAGGTGAAGTGTCATGATTTGCATTTCTTATGGAGACACCAGTTCTTGAGCAGCTGTGATCTGCTATTTTTAGGGTGGTGAGGGCCCATGAAAGATGCCCCTTTCTACCTGAGAATATCAGACCCCAGCTATCGGCTTTACTTTTGCTAGAAATCCAAAATGGGATGAAACTTATGCCATTTTTTTTTTATTATTTTTTTATTTTTAAATAAGTAATTTAAAAAAAATAAGGGGGTGAAGTCTGTTTTGGGTTACCAGCCACGGATAAGCTGCCAGCTGTGGTCTGCAGGCTGCAGCTATCTGCTGTTCAAAAGCTGGCAATGAAAAATAGGGGATACCCACGTCATTTTTTTAATTAATATTTTATTTGTAGCTAAATACAAGGCTATAACACCCTTTAGTGCAACATGGCCAATCAGGTGGCCGCTAGCGATCACGTGATTGTGACGTAGCGCCATCTGATCGGCCAGATCGCTACCGGCCATCTGATTGGCTGGTAGTGAAAGGTCCTTGTCCAGCAATCGGAGGTGAGGTTTTCCAGTCCCGGTGCAGGCATCGGAAGGTGAGTATGTAAGTTTATTATTTTTTTTAACAACTTTTAATTACTTTTAGGCTACTTTCGCAGTGTATCTATAGCTACACTGCGAAAGTATTAGGACTACTCGCTACTCCCGAGTACTCATAAGTACTCTGGAGAGTAGCGAGTAGCCCGAATACCGCTACTATTCGGCGAATACCGAATAGTAGCGAGTATACTCGCTCATCCCTCATCACAACCACAAGATTTTTATCTTGTTTCTCACACTGAGAGTAGTGATGGGCGAATCCTAAATTACTCGGAATCGCTTGACTCTAGCGAGTCCGAGCCCAGGACTCGCTACTCGTTGCGAGTCTAGCGAGTCCAATGTTAATGAATGGGGAAGCGAGTAATAGCGAGTAGTGTGAGATTTACAAATCGCAGATGTGTCTCGGAAGCTTCAGCCTGAAGCAATCCTAGTTTTGTCATTTATTTGCATTGCTCGTTTACTTTGTAAGTAATCGCTGACTCGCACAGATAAGATCCTGTCTTCTCTGTGTTCTGGCTGCCCCAGCTCCAGGGTCCTAGAGCCTGCCTGCTGCCTGATGTAGCAGTGCTGAGATTGTTCTCAGTCTGCTCATTCCCTGTGCATAGAGATCTATATATATGCACAGGGGATGTAGCAGAGAGGACATCGCGTTTTGGATTGCGTCGGACGGAAGAGGATTTTTTTAATTAAAGATGGAGTCCCTAATGGCTTTTTTTTTTATTTCTAATAAAAATTTTTCTTTGTGTTGTGTTTTTTTAAAACAATTTAATAGAAATTCATGGCGGTCATGTCTAATATTGGCGTGACCGCCATAAATTTCGGGCTTAGGGCCAGCTGATAATACAAAGCTGGCCCTAACCCCTTTATTACCCAGAGTGCCACCGCTACCAGGGCCGCTGGAAGAGCGGGGTTCAGCGCCAGAGGATGGCGCTTCAATGAACGCGCCATCTTCTGGGGCGGCTGCGGGCTGCAATTTGCAGTGGGGGGTGCCCAGAAAGCTTGGGCATCCCTGCGCTGCGGATTCCAGCCCACAGCTGCTTAGCTGTACCTGGCTAGACATAGAAATTGCGCGGAGCCCCACGCATTTTTTTTAAATTATTTCATGAAATTCTGAGATTCTGACTCTGAGACTCTGAGATTCTGACTCTGACTCTGAAATTCATGAAATAATTTTAAAAAAATGCGTGGGGCTCCGCGCAATTTCTATGTCTAGCCAGGTACAGCTAAGCAGCTGGGGGCTGGAATCCGCAGCGCAGGGATGCCCAAGCTTTCTGGGCACCCCCCACTGCAAATTGCAGCCCGCAGCCGCCCCAGAAGATGGCGCGTTCATTGAAGCGCCATCCTCTGGCGCTGAACCCCGCTCTTCCAGCGGCCCTGGTGGCGGTAGCACGCTGGCTAATAAAGGGGTTAATACCAGCTTTGTTATACAAGCTGGTATTAAGCCCGAGATTCTTAATGTCAGGCCACATTTGACCCAGCCAGTGCAGCCACTAAGAATCTCCAATAAAGGGTTAAAAAAACACAGAGAAAAATTTTTATTTGAAATAAAAAAAAACCCATTAGGGACTCCATCTTTAATTAAAAAAATCCTCTTCCGTCCGACGTAGTCCAAAACGCGATGTCCTCTCTGCTCATCCCTGTGAATAGATAGATGTCTATGCACAGGGATGAGCAGACTGAGAACAATCTCAGCACTGCTACATCATGTCTGTGAGCAGGCGGGCTCTAGGACCCTGGAGCTGGCAGCCTGCACAGAGAAGACAGCTGGACTCGGCTCGCAAAGAAACAGCAGTTACTTTGCGAGTTTCCCTGCTATCACTGGCACAGTAGCCAGTGATTACTCGCAGGAGTCTAATGCAAACAATGGTAATCCTAGTTTTGTCAGCGTTTCTGACAAAACTAGGATTGATATTGATTTGCATTGGACTCGTGCGAGTAATCACTGGGAAACTCGCAGAGTACCGAGTCCTGCGAGTCCCTTACTACTCGCCGAGTAACGAGTCCTAGCGAGTAGATTCGCCCATCCCTAACTGAGAGCAATCAACATATATAGGGGTGAGACATTATATAGCTGTTTGAAACTAACAATCTATCTCTACTATCTATCTATCTATTTATCTATCTATCTATCTATCTATCCACTTGAACAGCTGAAAATTTGTGTAATCTTCAAAACCATAAAATCTTAAAAAAATAGCATGTCACAGCTGCCGCAGGAGTGGTGCGTCCATTACATGTAATAAAAGCCAAGAAGCCAGCGCTGCCTATGCTCAGCATGCAGTAGAAAAAGTGCATATGCAAATATTAATTTCTAATTGTACTTTAAAAATGAGATATTTAGCAAACAATTGATCAATTCTTTGAGCTACCCTGCCACATCACAGCAATCCCAGATAGGGCGGTCCTACTTCACGTTTTTATATATATCTTGTGCCATGACCTTCTGAATACATTAAAAGCAGTTCCATTTAGATGCAACACATACCTGAAACATTTCTGAACCACTCCTATGGAGTCAAAAGGGCAAGTGCAGATAAAGGCAAACCAGGTCTGGACATGTGCTGTAAATGCTACAGACATCTGGACATTATCAAATCTGACCCCCACACTGCCAAACCAGCAGACCATGAATGAGGGTGGAGCAAGCTCAAACAAACAAGCATGCAATCAAACAGAGCCTATGGGGTGGATGGAGCTGCTGTGTGTGTACAGCAGCCTATATCAATCACAGTAAAGATACATAGAATGGCATATAAAACCAAAGCATGCATATCAAAAGGTGGGGGTCAGCCACCAACCTATAACAAATAACAAAAAAAAAAAAATCCCACTTCTCAGGATACATCCGGCGGGATAGCAGCCGGATGGCAGATAACTGCCACCCGGCTCCATCCAGCTCCGTTCAGCCCGATAGTCTCCTATGGAGCAAAACTCCGGTCCAGGCTGTCACCCCTGACAACCCCGGACCGGATGACGCCGCAATGTGAACCCAGCCTAAGGCTTTGGGGTATCTCCTTTATTCTGTTTAAAAAGATTGCCATAAAGTAATTGTCCAATTAACAAACTGAATTTTCTCTTGCATAATAGGAATTCTCTAAAGTGCAGGAAATTAATGTTTAAGATAAATGTATCTGCGTCTCTAAAATCCCTTGTAGTGCTCAATATTGAGCAATTAGTATCTTAGCACTATATTATTTATCTGCATGCTAAAGTCAGCACCACATTTTCATGATAAACCATAGAGAACTCCTTTTAATTTTGACCTACAGCATCCTTATCTCTGTTTTAATCACAATTACTAAATTAGAAACTTAACATTTGCCACTGATTATTCATTGTTTAGCCCCTTTACAGAAAGGAAAAGAGCTGTCATCATCCAGGAGATCCAGATTAATCACACTGATAAATATGGCTCTCTGCCTCTCATAGCTTTATGCATGTTATGGCAAGATCTTAAAAATTCAAATGTTCATTCTAAATTTTATTAAAATTAGGGCCTAGGGAGATAGTTTCAAAAAGTACTCAAGAATATTACCCAACCATTTAAAAGATGCTAATTAATGAAGTTCAGAAGCCCAGAGAGGATACTTCACGGAGTTAGCAAAAGATTTTTGACCATAACACAACTAAATTAAAATACATTTGCTAAATAGATTGTCAGTGGTTGCATAATGACTGTCAGGGATTATGAGAAATGGAAATATGAGCCATATATATCAAATGCTGAGGGCTCTGGATCACTGCCTGCACCAACTCCTGTGAACATGTAAATGATGCAGGTTATCTAACAAAGAGCGGACATGGAGTGTGTGTGTTAAGGGTAATTAACAAGTAGCTGACAGGTGGGAATTAATGCAAGGTGAAAACACCTGACCCTAAAGGCCGGATTACATGCACCGACATCGCTATCAATGGCCTTGTTCACACATACCTGCGTTTTTGGCACTCTCTGCGTTTTTTGCAGTTTTTCAAAAACGCAGATGCGTTAACGCATGGTACATTTAAGTGTACATGCATTTTTTAGCTACACTTGCGTTTTTTTCCCCCATTCCAAAAAACGCTGCATGCAGCGTTTTTTGGGTGCTGTAAAAAAACGCAGGGCTTGTTTTAAAAAACGCATGCGTTTTTTTAACATGGGGCCCTATGGGAAACGCATGCGTTAACTCAGGGCCCATATAGGCACCTGCATATGCGTTTTTAATGAAAAAATGACAAAAATCAAAAACTTCTCAAAAACGTTCAGACCCACAGGGGACACTATTTGCCACACTTAGAAAAACTGATCAGTTTTTCTAACTGCTAAAAAAACTGATTGGTATGTGTGAACAAGGCCAATGTCGCTGCAACATCACAGGTTTTGTGATGTTACAGCGACCTCCCTAGCGAAGTCACTGCAAGTGCCATCCCGCAGCAAACAGCAATGTGCTTATTGATCGCTGATCACTGCGGAATGGCCAGGACCATTATTGGTCGTTGGTCTACTGCTGGGCAGTATACATCGGCGTGTATGACGCCCCTCTAACCTGGTGTGTTTCCTGGTAACCAGGGTACACATCGGGTTACTAAGCACAGCGTGCTTTGCTTAGTAACCAGATGTGTACCCTGGTTACCAGCGTTCTCCCGCTTACCCCAGCCTATCAGAATACAGTAGTGGAACCTCGACATCATGGAACAGACTAGTTTATATTCTTTTCCACAATGTCGAGGTCGTTACACGGGTTGCTGGTCACTGAGAATATCTGACTGTTTGACAGCTCACCAGCGACCACACAGCAATGTTCCAGCGATCCCGGCCAGGTCGGATCGTTGGTGGGATCGCTGGAACATCGCTATGTGTGACGTGTGGCTTAAGACAAACAGCAAGAATCCATTTCACTGACCTCACATGGTAATGGAATTGCAATATTTTCCATACTATAAATGCCAAGTTTTACACAATTCATGGATATATTTTTAAAAATATCATACTAATGTGCAGTATGTATTGAAGAATGTTTGCCATGATGATTTTATTATATTTCTTTACGATGTTGCTGGAGAATTTGACCCAGAGCAGAAATGAGGTCTGAAACAGGATTAGAATTGAATCTTATCAGTTGTCCTCCTGTTACCCCAGCAGAGGTAAACGTCTTGATAATATCTCATCTACCAAATATCATTGTCAGATCTCAGGAGAAGCATTGAGTGTTGCAATTGGGTCTTATACCCACAGCACTCTCCTCTGCCAGAATGAATCCAAAGACAAGGTAAGAGACAAATGAGTGTGTGGAATCCCCCTTGCCATAGCATTCAAAGAATGTGTGTCATGAATGAAGGATGCTCATGA